>OY728130.1:1727240122-1727865122 GCA_963277665.1 Viscum album | reverse complement strand
TTTTCTATTGTGGTGTAGTTTGACTGTGCTGAATCCAACGTCCTTGATGCATATGAAATCACATGTGAACGCCCATCTGCCCTCTGAGATAAGACAGCTCCAACCGCGAAGTTGGACATATCACACATTATCTCAAATGGAAGGTCCCACCGTGGGGGCTGTATGATCGGTGGAGTGGTCAGACACTTCATTAGCTCATCAAATTTTACCCTTAATGAATAATCAAAATTAAATTCAATATCATTTTGAAGAAATTGAGATAAGGGTAGAGCTATCTTACTAAAATCATTGATGAAGCATCGGCAAAATCCAGCATGTCCAAGAATGATCATACATCACGCACACATGTAGGATATGGAAGGGATGAAATAATGTCTAACTTAGATTTATCAACTTCAATGCCATGTTGTAAGACTATATGACCTAAGACAATTCCCTTTTCGACCATGATATGACATTTTTCAAAATTTAAGACCAGATTATTCCCAATACAATGATGCAACACATCACCCAAACTAGAGATACATTCATCAAATGAGGATCCGTAAACATTATAATCATCCATAAATATATCCATGAATGTCTCAATGAAATTTGAGAAAATACTCACCATGCATCTCTGGAAGGTACCTGAGGCATTGCAATGTCCAAATGGCATCCTTCAGTAAGAAAAGGTACCAAATGGGAAGGATAATGTCGTCTTCTCCTGGTCCTCTACTGCATTGGGAACCTAAAAATAGCCATAGAAACCATCCACGATGCAATAATGTGTCCTACCCGCAAGTTTCTCAATAATATGGTCAATGAATGTAAGTGGGAAATTTTCCTTACGAGTTGATTGATTTAGTTTCCTATAATCAATACACACTCGCCAACTATTTCATACTCTCACAGGATCTAACTCTCAATTTTCATTTTTTATAATAGTTAAACCAGTTTTCTTGGGTACAACCTAGACAGGGCTAACCCATTGTGAGTTGGAAATAGGGTAAATGATACCTTCCTCATGTAATTTTTCAACCTCATTCTTAACTACATCAAAAATTGTTGGATTATGTCTCTGTTGTGGCTACCTAATCAGTTTAGCCCCATCCTCCCAGAGAATCCTATGCTTGCAAATGGAGGGGCTAATACCTAATACATATGCAAATGTCCAACCAATTTCCATAATTTTATCACTCAATAGATTCAAATGTTTTTCTTCATGTTCAAAAGAGAGATTGTTAGCAATGATAACATGTAATCTATCACCACTCAAATGGTATGAATATTTAATATTTGTGGGCAATGGTTTGAGTTCCAATGTTGGTGGTGTTGTATAGATGGAGAAATTGATGCAACAGACATATTTTCACAATAAACATCGGTATCAGAATAAAAATCATCAAAATTAGAAAATAATGCATCAAATCTACCAGAATATTAAACAGCCAGGTCATAATCAGATTTTATATGATCCAAATTTTAATCCACATCAAAATCAAATCCAATAGAGGTTTATCCATAAAAAATAGGTGTGGAAGTACTATTAGACATCAAACTAGAACCAATACACACAATCTCTCTAAAAATATGACAATCAAAATCGATGGAGATTTTACATGGTTGTTCAAAATGGGAGATAAAAAAAGCAGAATGGTCCTTAGAGGGGTACTTCATGTAGTCCATAACAATAAATATCACAAATTATTCCCCAAATTCCATGGAAAGTGTACCCTCATTGACATTTATGATAGTTTTTGCAGTTTTGAGGAAGGTTCTACCTAAGATAATGGGGGCATTAGAACATAACTGATCATCCTCCATGTTAAGCACTTAGAAATCTGATGGAAAGTTCATGTATCTTACCCATACATGTACATTCTCAAGGACTCCCGCTAGATATGTCGTAGCTCTGTTTGCTAATTTCCCCACTACTCTCGTTGGCTTCAACTCACCAACCTGTAAAGAAGAGCATACAGACTGAGGCATCACATTTATTGAAGCTTCTAAATCAAAAGGAGCATTAGAGAAGTGCAACTCCACTATGGTACATGGGATAGTGAATTTCCCGGGATTCATTCAATTTGATGGCATTTCTAGAGTTGGTGTAATTAGTGCTGATACATTCCTTCCAAGTTTGATCCTATCATTTCCCTTGAGACCTCTTTGATTGGTACAATGTTCTTTTAAGAATTTTGAATACCTTGGAATTTGTCTAATGTCATTATGTAGAGTAATGTTGATCTCCACATGATTGAATGTGTCCAAAACCTCCTTTTGTATTGCTTCATTAGCCATATTCTTCGTTTGAACAACCCTGTTTGGAAAAGGAAGTGGTTTAGGAGGAACATCATTAATCATTTTCTTACTTTTATCTTTCTCCATAGGTTTCTCATCAGTTGATGTGGAATTGGGATTTCATAGAGTTAAGGTGAATCTAGGTGTTTTTTATGTGGAGAAGCATCAGTTGTTTGCTTCGCGCTTCTCAATGTAATGGCACTAACATTCTCCTTTGGATTTGGAGTGGGTTGGGAAGGTAGATTTCCAGAATTCTTACCTACAAGTTCATGGAGGGCGGTGGCAATCTGGGTCATTTGAGTCTTCAACACCCTCAGCACTGATCCTTGACTTTTCATATCATTTTGTTGATTAAGAACAATTTTCATCAAAAGGACAATACTGTTAGAATATACCTTGGGTGGGGGAGTTCCTTGTTGTTTTCTTGATTATCCTTGAGATTAAAATCTCCTTTGGGTTTGTTGGAATCCCTACTAGCAAGGTGAAGAGTGCTAGGAGTTTTGTTGAAAGGGGGTCCTTTGTTGTTTTCCATAGGCATACCTTATGCCTGGTTGATCTTTCCACCCTTGGTTGTATGTTGGAGAAAATTAATCAAACTTCTTTTGGTGGTATGTTTGTTGTTTCTTCTGATATGGTCTCCCTAGGAATACTGTTGCGCAATCCTATGTCTCTTCTAGTTGTGGGATACAGTCAGTTGGGTGGCTTGTCTCAGTGAAAATGCCACAAGGCCATGAAGGTGTGGGTTGGGATTTCTTTTCATCCCATGCAATCTACCTCACCATTATGTAAAATTCTTCCAACTTGGTATCAATCAAATGACTTTCAAGAGAAGAATGACTTACCTGATGTACTCCCCTGACATGTGGTGTACCTATATTGCCAAATTGTGGGGAGTTTTGGGTCTTCATGTTGATCAAAGCATGCACAGCTATTGGTGTCTTTTCCAAAAATGCTCTTATAGCTGTAGCATCTACCATGCTTCTCTCCATAAGTGTGAGTCCTTCATAGAAGTACTGGATGAGTAATTTCTCACTGATTTGGTGATGTGGAAAGCTTGAACACAACATCATGAATCGCTCCCAATACTCATACATTGACTCCCCTTATGCTTGCGTGATCCCCGAGATCACCTTACGAATTGAAGTGGTCCTCGATTCTAAAAAAATCTCTGCATAAAAAAGACGTTTCAAATCGTTCCAACATGTTACATCTTCAGGTTGTAAATAGTACATCCAATCCTTTGCAGCTCCATCAAGTAAAAATGGGAACACTCTTAATTTGATTTGATCTTTTGAGATATTTCTAGTTTTTAGGGTTGACAAATACATATTAAATTCATCCAAATGTTTATTGGGATCCTCACTAGAGTGTCCATGAAACTTTGGAAGTTTGTTATTTAACCCAGAATTTAGTTCAAAGTATGATTCGAGATTTGGGTATTCAATACAATTTGATTGAGAGTTAATATTAGGTGCAACCAATTATCAAATGGTTCTATTTAGCTCATTATTATTATTTCCAGACATTGGTTCTTCTTTTATGTTTGAATTTGAATTGATTCCAATTTCAATGCTTCCAGAAGAAAGGAATTCACCAACAGGTTGAATATTGAAAATTCCCGTAGACTGAGAATGTCTGATTCATGCCCTAAGGTTGGGTTCAATATCAGGGTCAAGATCTAAGAGATCCTTAGGATTATTTGTGTTATAAATAAAAAAAATATAAATAGGAAAATTATACCATAATAAAAATGATATGTTTGAGTTTATGCACCAATAATAAAATAAGAGGATGAAAAAAATGAAAAATTGAGAAAGGTGAAATACGAATTAAAAGGGTGAAGAAAATAATAAAATGGAAAATAAAAGAAATACCACTAAATGGTTTAATAAATTACTTGACTCCCCAGAAACGGCACTAATTTAAAAAAGCACTGTCATGAGTGCCCTCAAATGGTTAGGGTGATTTTGGGGTACTTAGGTGCAGCAGAGTGGATGACCAAGGTCGTCTCTCAAAGGAGGAAGAAAATTCAAAAAACCTAGTAAAGGTATTCTAAAAATAAAATAAAATATAATTAAAACACTAATTGAAAGGATGGGGGGTTTATCATTTATGAAACTTGAAGAATTTGATCTGGATGAATATTCCATTTTTTGTTTTTAATTTTGAAATGAAGTTTGATTAAAAAAACACAACAAGAAGATGTTTTTTTAAAATATATTAAAAGGAGTAATCGATATAACTCTACCCCTTCAATCTATTATTAATCATTATAATTTAAATTAACATTCAATTAATTATAATCCCTTAATTTTTTAAATCCCAAACCCTACGAGAATTAACATTACCATGAAGATGATGTGAATTTAACCCTAGGCTAACTTCAGAACAAGCAATCGCAACACCCTGCTTTGATTGATGTTATAAGATTAGCTTATGATAAGTGGTAAATTAATAGACATTTCCACTCTGGAAATTAGAATTAATTTATTTTAGGGGTTATATTTGAACACTACAAATTGATCCCTTATGGTTTGGAATTACCGCTTAAGGTTGCACTCTCATAGTTCACACATTTCCCGACCTCTCGTGTTTTTTGTTAACTATTCAATTGCTTTAATAGTTTCATTTAAATTAAAAACACAGTTAATATATCATAATATGTGAATTAAAGTAGCTCATTGATTCAAAATAAATGAATTAATAAGGTTAGAGGTCGATCGATTACTAAAAAGAACTACTCTTCCATGGGTGGCATAATCATCGAGGAAGCGAATTGCATTTGGAAAGGATTATAATGGATATAAACCAATAACACTTCTACACAAGAATTCCAGCCTAAATAGAATTATTTAGAGAAGAGGAAATTTTGACAAAATAGAATAAAAGAAATTAAATAATATAATAACAAAGATGTTTAAAACACAAATGAAAATACTACAACATGAAGAAGAGAAGGAGGCTTCGATGAGGGGATCCTTGCTTCAAGAGCTACCACTCTTACAATTGTTGGAGAATTTGGGTGAAACCAATTATCATCTGCCTCCAATTTCCTAATGCACGTCCCATCCCAACTAAATGATAAATGAACCAATTTATAGAGTGGTGGGCATGCTAGGGTCAAAGTGGTTTCAAGTGTGAATGGGAAATCTCGTCCAAATACTTTATGCCAAATTGAACCGCCACTTTTACCACCAAAACGCGTGAATTGGCTGGCCTCCCAGAAGGATAAAATTTGATGATATAGGTCCTTTATCTCCTCTAAAATTTGGGGCTCACTCTAGTCCCATATTAAGAAGTTATGACCGAAATACAGAAGCTTTTCCATTCTATCGTGTCCTGCCCACCTTTGCCTCTATGGCCCAATTACTCCTCCCAAATGCATTATATTGATCTAGTGTCCTTAATAAAAGTTGTAGAAATATTAGTTAGGAACACAGTTACAAAATATCAATTTGAAATAAAAAATATAAAAATATTTATCTGTTAAATACTACAGTGCACTATAAAGGGTAAAAGTAGAATTTTCACCAAATTTTCAAATGAATGATCAAATCCCAAATATTTTATAAATAAACATATTTAACACAATGGTAGGAAATTATGTCATTTATCATAAATATAATATTAAACAAAATAGTTTTTTATCATTCATTGAGGCATATAAATTTGATATATTTCTTCATCCTCTCTAATTATGGTCATGATGAGGAAAGAATGGATTCTAGGATGATTTGTGATGGGGATATCCCAATATTTTAATTGTGTATGTTTAGAAATTGTTGGAAATTAATTTTTTTATGTGGTGGATGGTTTTATAGATATTAAGATGAATTTTATTTATTCATTTCTCTACCAACTCCCTTGGAATATCAAACTGAGAAGTGGAAGAGGGACAAATAATATGTAGTATGGCATCTATAGCTAATTGTATTTTTATTGGAAATGTATTCCTTTTCCATTCAACTAGAGTCACCTATAATTGAAATTCCCATAATGAACACTTCTTTATTTTTTTCAAATGTAGTGGGTTTTGTAGTGGTTTACTTTGTATTTTAATGTCCTTGAGGTGTCTCGAAGACTAAGAATTTACCTATGATGTCTTGTGGTTGAGGAAGGATGTTTCATGTCATAGATATAATATCTAACCTCTTTGACCCCACCATTCTAACTTCTATACCATTTTATGGATTCCTCATATTTGACTCCTAAAGGATAGTAACTTATTTTCAAAATGAAAATTTACTACATGGAATATCCTTATAGTGGGTGTAGTTATGGAAACTGGTTCCATCATAGCATTGTGTCTGACTATAGGGAGAATTTCTACAATTTATTCCCTAGGGAGGACCATAAGGGTGGATGAAATCATGTTGAGGAACTTCTTTCTTTTGGATGTCACCGTAATGAGGACCTTAAGAGGAGGTTCCATCATAGAGAGGGTCACCATCACCACTTGATTTTTGAATGTGTAGAGAATTTAGGAAGTGTACACCCTCGAAATGACCATCAGGGTTGAGGATTGTAAGGAGAAAACGTTAGTTTTTTATTTTTTGTAGACATGGTGTGCTACCATGAACCTTCATCATGAAATAGGCTCTCATGATTGATCATCTTTACATGAAGGGGGTCATTCATGGTCAATGCTTTTTAGATGACCTCTATAAGAGGTTTTAATGGTGTCATAGAGAATATATTCACAATAACAACTTCCATATCCCTAATTTGTGTAATGGATTAGCAGGATCTTGAGCCTTGAGAGTTAGGTGATTTATGGAATTCAAAATTACATCTTCTAGAAGAGTATGGTCATTAGTTTATTCCTTATTTTCTAGTTTACTTTGGCATGATTATTTTTTGTCACACTCTTGTAAGTGAATGGGGCCACTTACATTAGGTGAAGGCCTTTATATACGTGTTCATATTTGACTGTCTCCTATAATTCATTACAGATTTTATGATGAGCAACAAGAGTTTTGGTAGGGTAATCTGTTATGCCTGGAGTGGCCAATATAGTGGACCAACATCCCCTAGTTAGAACATGTATTTTATTCCTAATCTAGTAGTCCATTTAGCACGAAATATTTCTTGTGACTCTATTATATGGTATTAAGGAATTGTGTGTGCTCCGAAGTGGCCACCATATTTTATGGATGAGTATCCCTACATTATGATGGTGGAGTTTTGGTTTTATGTCTTTAATATTCATATATATATGATTCCATCATGACAAGTCTAAAATATGTGAGATGGAATGGATATCTAAACCTCCATAATTAATGTGATGTGTTGTGAGACTTCCTTGGGTGTAATGAGAATATATTTTTATTCTGATGTTGTGGAATGACTATGTGCTGACTACAGTCATCCATTTTCTTCTATTAGGTACTATATGTTCTCCTAGTTAGGGGAAGAGATGGGATTCTACCCTTGATTTATAGCAGGGATATTCAAGATAATTTCTTAGATTTTCATCATTTTTGACTGATGGGATCATATTCATGAGAAGGGGTTTGTTTCTGCTCATTTAAAAAGGTATTTTGTTTGAAATAGTGATATTAATTCCCATCAATTTTACTCTACTTGTATTTTTTTCCACCATATTTCTTTATTGGGATTCATATATTTGAATAGTGTTTTGTATATGTTTGTTTGTGGTAGTATTTTTCCAGTGGCCTTGGTGGGTATTATGAGAACATGAATCTACATGTTGTTTTACATCATATCAGACTGATGGGATTAGTTCCCTATAAAAGGGATATGCATATGCTTTTATTTTGTCTCCCAATTTTCATTGGAGGCTTGGAGAGTTGTGTCATGAATATTTGCAAACTATTAATGTTTACAATATTTACATGGTAGAATTATTATGAGTGAGTGGGAAAAACTTCCTGATCATTGTTTTCAAATGTATTTTCATAGAGTTATTCTTCAACAGGAATTAGTATGATGGGTTTTATCTAACTATTTGGTAATGTCCCCTTACAAGTCTCTATGGACACCTAGGTATATTAGACATTAGTTGGGGCCTCCGGGGTGGTATCCCCTATGTGGCGAGGATACAACAGTATATATAATTGGAAGTAATAGTTTCCAACCATAGACCATGTGTGGGAAACATCTTTTGTAGGAATGAAATAATTGGAGATTAAATGTACCTGCTAAATAAGCATTAAAAAAACCGTGAAGGATAAAATACCTTATTATGCGTAACATGTTTTCTGTGAAAACAAGTGAAGAAGAGGATGGATGAGACCCGCCGATCAAATGAGTCTCTAAGGGACTCATGACCACATCACCATTTCATGGTCACACTAATACTCCCAGTGTAGTGAATATCATATGCTAAATCCCATAGATCTCCCATTGGCGATCCTTCTGAACTCTTATGAGGGCCCTCCAGACAACTAGTGGCTGTATGATGATAACTGAATGGCACCACCTAGGCCACATGGTTTGTCATTGGAAATTTCCATAAAAACCACAAAACATCCTTCAAAAATATAGTGTGATGATATTAAATAGGAGAGAGCCCAAATGGTCATGAATCTCATGAATCATATATTCATTGGAAAGAATAAAACCCTTCATTACATCCAAGCCAACTCGCATGATCCCTAAACCATTGAATTATATAATAAATCACATACTTAGATGGAGGTTAGAGTTTTTCACAGTGGTTGAAGGACATACTAGTCTCCTCAGTGCCTTGGAGACATGTCTGTGTCACTTCACATAATCACATTATCATTTCATCCTCATTGCATGGATGTTCTCAGGAGTGACCAGACAAAGTTGTGCTTCCTTAAATATAGAATATGGACCTATGTACTACATGATTTCACACCATCACATGACCCAGATTGGTCACATATGGCCTCATAAAAAACATGTAAAAATCATATAAATTATTCATGAAAACATCTAGGATCCCTAAACATTGTAATATCAAATAATGTGGATTAAAAGGGATGCAGTGATAGGGGTTCACGGTCAATAAAAAAATGAGTTACACACCTAATGAACTAAATTGCACCGTGAGTAATTTCATACATGCTCGACTCATCTCATGGAAGACCATCAGATTTTCACACTCATCTCTATGAAAAATGGATAGACTTATCCACAAAATTCTCAGACGCCCACATATGACCCATATTGGAGATGAAACACATCACTAGAAAAATAATAGAAATACAATCAATAACACCCAATCAATCCCACTTGACTCCAAACCATTGTCACATAAAACAAAGGATATTTAAAGGGTGGAGTCGAGAGGTACTCGTGGTCACTAATGGTCATCCGACGTGTCTATGAAGCCCATGTAATGGTAACCTGAGACCCCCGGACAACCTATCATTGTCTCACGAGACTCAATGACAAGTCACCAAGAATCTCGTTGATGGATTCCATCTAGAACATCAATATTTCAATGGTTCTTCGGCATGTCAAAATGAAAACATAGAATTCCATGGACATGTATTCATGATCAAACATGTATTCAATAATCTGATGATATAATAGAATCGAGATTTCGGAAATTCCGGGGAAGCATGAGAAGTGATCCACAATTGAGACTTGTGAAACCATGTGGATCCCAACAACATAGTCAACTCCATACTTGACTCTCTCCATTTACGCCGCACAAAGTGGAAATTAAATGTAGTAGTTAGGCCTATAAATCCCCCACCACATCAAAAAAATCACACCGACAACTACAAGAAAGGAACTCTAGAGTTGAAAAGACTGAATAATTGAAGAGGCATTCCCAAATCAACGAATCACACAACCATAAAATATTTCATTAGTTAATACATGGGTGATCATCTGAAGTAGTCATGGACTAGGTATATATCCCTTAACATGATCATTAATAGATCACATGAAGGAATTCTAGTAAGGTAGGCAGAGGACATACTACATTACTTCTGAATCTTGTAAGACTTAGAGACACTAATACTAAATAAATATATTTCCGTCATAATACAAGCATTAGAGCTTAGACCAAAATTGGAAGACATATTATAAGGACATTACCATGATTTCACCCGGAAATTTATTATAAATCTCATGAAACTCCTTGGATGAGCCACTGAAGGATTGAAAAATAATATAGGAATGTTACAACAAGTATCACAGTCCCCCATAGATACCCCATTGATCTCACTAAAACCTTTGAGTCTGTCATCCATGTCTAATGAATCCATTTAGATACACCTCCAAACTCATGTAATTGTATCGGGTCATATCTGTTGGGTCCCATGATAATATCATGGAATAATAACGATGTTCTCAGAACACTATCATGGAAATTTAATTGAGACTTGTGACACCATACATACATGTAGTCCTGGTCTTGTGATTTATCCATGATTTGTCATCCTACACACACCAAATCCTTCTAACTTTTTCACATTGGATCTTGAGACACCCTACATATGTTTAAATCTAGGTCATGTGAAGGATCATAGGTCATGCCAATTGGGTTTGCAGATCCCTCTAAAGAAGAAGGCCATATTAATGGATAATCCAAGGGCATGATAACATCTTCTATCATCAATGTGTAATCCATGATCAATAGGTTATCTACGTGATTATAACATAATCTTTCCTGATCATTTAATCCCTAATCATTAGTCTATCCCAGGGCATGATTAGATTTTCATCCCTCAGTGTGTAAGCCCCTATCAATAGGGAATCACATGTATATAAAATATAATTATTTATTTTCTTGTATGATCTGATAAATAGGGCCTCTAAGGGCATGATAACATCATTGGTCCATGGTGTGTTAACCCTGATCAATTGGGAAACCTAGTGATTGATAAAATCATATGTTCTTGAAATTTAATCCCCAATCAATAATGCATCATCGGGATTGATATCATCATCTGTCCTCGGTGTGTAATCTCCAATAAATAGGTAATTTAAGGCTTGACAAAAAAACATTTCCTCGGTGTGTAAGCCAAAATCAATAGTTCAGACTCATTGTGTAAGCCCCTACATTAATGGTACTATAAAAAATTATTTAATACCATATTCAGTATACGTAGTCCACCTCTGCCTAATGTTCGATCATTATTTTGATCATCCATGGTGGGGCCATAGTTTGAGTCAATTTTTCTATGAAATGACAATAATTACGTTCTATCCATTTTTTATCACAAACAAGGATGGCTCACGTGGGATTAGGGAATTTCATTTATCATATAGTCTACCCCATAAACCCCCATAATGGTACATGGAATCCTTGGTGTGCAATCCCTGACATAAAATGAACTATGAAGACATTGATTCATGTTTTACCTTGGATTTGAAGGATTTTTATTTATAGACAATTCTCAAATAAACAACTACTTTCATGGAATCCTTATATCAACCATATTTAAACCGTAGGTAACTGATCATTCACTGGAGTTGATTACTATGCCTTATCCCATTGAATATTTATAGATAAATTGATCTATAATGACTCTAATTCCATCTATATTCAGGGTACATATGAAACCTTCTCAATGCCTGAGCATCATACCAAAACCCCCATGGAATATCACAATTCAAAATTCCCATACATATATGCCATGAGCATGATAATCTATTCCCCTTTTTTCTCACACCAATCAGAGCTCATGTGGGATTATGGCGACATGAATAAACACCTCATTAGTCATCATAAATGACTAACACTCGTATAAGGGAATATAAAATGGGGCCATTCCAAATAGTGTCACAAACTATGTGGGGTTTGATTCATGTAATACCCATGATACATTGGACGCCTCATAATGGCCCAATTCATGCCACATAAAATTAACTGTCTCCTCAAATGGTATATCATTATGAAGAAAATGGTTATATGGTTACAACAAATAAATTTGATATTCTATACTAGAAAACTGGGTGTTTAACCTAAGATACATACATATGGATACATTAATGAGACTCATTTTCGTCATCTGATGATGAATGTAACCAATAAACTATTTTTTTAGGTTCACTGGTCTCGTATTAGGATTAGGAAGAGATTCAAAAACGTATCTTAAATCTCTATAACAATTATAGGGTAGGTAATAATTACCTCTACCTCAAAGTGTGCAATGAGACTGAATTCCCATACTCTCGACCAATGCGAGTCCAGAAGACTCATTGGGCTAGAACCCCAAATGATCACCATCATTTGGAAAGAAATTATGTACCCCGAAATAGATGGGGGAACCATTAATAGTTTCTTGGAAAAGTAAAAATGGTATCCTAAGGAGAAAATCCATTTCTCATAAATAAAACATGAAAAAAAAAACGGTGAACCCAAAAAGTTTCTCTCTTGTGAGAAAATGGGTTTTTATAGTCCTTTGGCCCATACCTTTTCCCATATATAAAAAAATGATAAAATTTATTTGAATGTCTATAGAGATAAAATTACTGGTTTATATTATTTTAGGACACTTTTTTTGAAAACCCTATACAAAAAAATAAGACATGAATAATTTAAAAAATTATCCTCTATAACCACGGTTCTCATAAGTCCATCCCCGTTTTGATAGGTCAAAATAAATGGAATGGAAAAATCAAGAAAAAAAGAAAAATAATAATTAACCATGGATATCTAATTCAACAAATTATTCTTATGGTACTACACTAATTTATATCCTTGGTATTTTTCATTTTCATAATTTCATATACCACTTCAACAGCCCGATTTAAGATGATGTCTTCATTATCTAGAATTCGATATGGAAAATCGTTTTCATCTGCAACATGCAAAGATAACAAAGTAATTTTACTTGCACAGAGACTCCAATGATAGTTTCAAAATATGATGTTTTTATAGTAACAATAATATGGTACCATCCATACCATGGAAGATACTTTTGAAGTTCTCCACACACAAAAACCGGATAGTGTTCATTGCACAAAAAACACTACTTCTAAACATATTTCTCTTGTCACCACAGCAAACTACTTCCAAAGCTTATCCCTAGAGCACAACAACCCCTTCCTTCAAAAGCTGATGAAGGAGGGATATGAAGATTGATAAGACTCCCATTAGGATTATGAGCTTCCCAAGATGGTTCATGCTTACTGTTTTCACTAATACAATCTTGTCGGTACCCCTAAACAACCTTCTGAGGGTACCATCTGACACATAGCCTCCACTCACATCGACAGGATGTAAGGAAGACTCATCAAAGACTAATGTTTTTCGATATCTAGTAGAGGGAACATATCCTTACATATTGAGATGATGACTTCCTACATACTCAATCAGGGACCAACTAGCATGCCCATATCAGTGCCCACTCAAAACAATTCTACGAGAATGTTCCAGTAGAAAGCATGGAAAATGCTCAAATCATTACCCACATATATGAATTCCATCGGAATATTGTAGTGGAACATAGAAGACAAAAGTGTGCAGTTCATCACGTAGATAGAAAATATTTAGGATAATATCCCTAATAACAAATTGATAAAATTCCAATACATTTTAGCAACAGATGAAGAACACTATTGACATGTTCTATCATTGATGAAGATGATGTGACATTTGCATACACATATCCATAAATCCATGACTAAGAAACACTCAAAATCACAGTGAACAAGTTGTTCTACTAAATCAATCACATACACATTCATCAACATAGAATGATTATCAACGTATTCTAATAAAGGGAGAGGCATCAGATCAGGCTGATATTCCTATTCCAACTTGGGATCTCCTAGTGAGAGTATCACACAACTCATGATAGGGGCACCTGCCTATTTAAATATTTTGGTGGTATACTCCCAAAAACTATGATTGGTAATATATCCTCATTCTTACTGAGGTTGACCAAGTGGGAATCATAGAAGCCTTGGTATAGGCTTATATTCTTATCAATGGATTGTTCCAATGTAATCTAATAGATCAAGGAATTTAGGAACATATTCCTACTTTTTATGATGAACAACTTTGCAAGCATCATTCCTAGGAAACACATGGGAATGCTCTTATTACTTATCCAATCCCAGAGGTCTATCGACATATTCTTATGGGAAATTCATATTCAGACCAGACCCTTATTCCTAATACAAAATGGGAGGACTAGGTGAGAGTGGCACATGCCTCGGGGTAGGAAATTTTTCTTTCCATGAAAGACAGGTAGAATATTCCAAAGGCTCGTGATCATTCTCATATTCTTGTCCTGACCATGTCTCACTATGTGAGACTTCATAAACCTAAAGACAATCTCACATTTCATTTAGTAATGAGGCAACTCATCGGTATATTCTAAAATCATTTCAATAGTAGGCTCATACCCCTACGACGTTAGACGGTTGTATAAAAGTTACAACAACTATCATATTGCAGGAACATACCCATGTGTAACTCCAAAAGGTAGAACAAAATATTCTAAAAACAATGTATAACATGGACTATATTTCTAATATGATTAATGTTAGTGTCAATGAGGTTTCTCGAGACAGATTATCAACCCCAAAAAGGTTTGTCGACTCTTCTATCAAAGCAGAAGCATAATGCATTCATTACCTTGATTTTACTCCTCATGGTAGTGGGTAGATGGATCTTAGGGACTCCAATCCTGACATCCACCATGGTCAACTTGCCCATAGAGATATCTCCAATGGGAAATGATGTCCTCCCCATGCCTAGACACAATTGTATGGAGAGGTGTTCTGAACTCCGGCACCTTCATAGATAGAGGTTCTTGAATCATCAAGGTCAACTATATATGGTTCCCCATCAACATCATGAAATACCCCACTGCGGTCAGCAGACGACCATAAAAACCATATTTTGTGGTCTGATCGGTGAGATGTATATATGTCTAATAAGGAGGAGGCCATCATTGACATATAGAGAATGTTCTCTAGAAACAACCTTCCAATTATGATTTGGTCCCTCACTCACTCTAACGATGAGATCCCAAATGATATAGATAGAGAGTTCATTATTTATCAACACTAAAATATATAGGCCAATCCGCAACAAATTAAGTCTAGGAATATCTATTACCCAGGATACGAGTGCCACATTCAAATGGTCAATATACTCTATTATAAGCTAGACCTGGATGTTATCTTCATATCCAAGTATCCAAAACTATAAAATCATGTCGCAAATCTATATCACACTTTCTGCAATTTCATCATGACTCTTTGATTTCTAATCTATGAACCCATTTCATTAATCTATATTAGAGGATGGGGACTGTATGGATTGTTACACTTTGATGGTCAATTAGAATAGCATAGCCCCTCATGTTCGTCATCCTGCAATGTTATAGCCTCTAGTAAGATCATGGGACCAGGTAAAGCTGAGGCATGTTGGTCAGTACAATAGAATGTGTCTATTATTAAAATTACAAAAAATTATTAAAACAGAGAGATGAAAACTGATATAAAATGAAACTGGGTCCCTCAAGACAATAAAATGATCTTTCAAACATGAATGTTGATGTTTCCATCAGCTGGACAACTTCTCATGAGAAACAGTTCTCATCAATTGTCTCGATTTCACCCAGTTCCTCCATGAGCACAAAATTTTTATAACAAGAAGCTCCCAATTAAATTTGTAGTATCAGTCCTCCAGGAGATGACATTCATTCTGGCCAATGGTATTATCTACCACTTCCACCGCTATCTATATTTTCAATACTAGAGATAACATGGAACACATCAATCACAACTACATGCGATCCCCAGCTTGCTGGGCTGGGGGAATTTCTATCACAATTACCATTCTCATGTTAATAATCCCTTGTTAGGATCCTAGATACATCATTAGTCATCAAACAAACCCCAAACCATAGGGATTGAGTTATTTGTACCTACAGTTCCATCCCAAGAGTTTTCAAATCCGCAACCAAAGCCATTATATCCTTAATAATTGGACTAATCAGTGTCAATGTTGACCCTAAATGACACCCACCCCATAGTTCTAGGTAAATTTTCATTATCATTACCAGAACATATGGAATTGTACTTCTACATTTTAGTAGAAATAAATCAGTGAACGGTGTTTCACCAACCCCTATCACCGCAAGAAAAACACTTGTTAGTCGGGTCTCGTTCGGAAACCCAAACTAGAAACATCCTCTGGGTATCTGTTTATTGAATGAAATAAGGGAACATATTTTTAGGAGAGTCATGCCTAGCCATAGTTATAAGAAAAATTTGAACAACATGTTCAAGGGATCAAATAATATCTGTAATGAGAGTAATGTAGAATCATCCTGTTGCATCGAAATCAATGTAATGTCCACCATTTTGAAATATAGATCTATTAATTTTTCACTATCACAATGTAATATATTGATAATGATGATAATACAAAGGTATATGACACAAAAAACAAACCTCAGTATGGGGTGGCTTGAATTTACTGAATGAGGTAGCATATACCTTGAACAAGAGAGGGATATGAAACATTTAAATTTCGAATGTTGACTTTCCACATCCCATATAACATATTTCTAAGGAAAGGGTACAAAAAAATCTTGATCACCTCCCAAGAGAAGTGGGTCTCTTTCCCTGGAGGATCAATTGACATAGTATGAGAGAGAAATATATGCTCACGAGCAGTATAATGAGGAGTCACTCAAGGGAAATATTCATGTGGGGTATCGTCTCCATGAATAGACAAATGTTTTCCCTCCCATAATTAATCCACCATCAGGGTCGGCCTCTAAATATAAGAATGGATCAAGGTCTATCCCACCATCCCACATACATGTGAACTAATAAAATTATCACAACTTCACTCTATTCGACCAAGAGACTCTCCTCTTACAGGTTAAAATTTCATTACTGGGATGAATCAAAAAATATCATGAGATAAATGTGGGACCACCTCACCAAACCCCACCAGATCTCCATGGATGAGAGAGAGCTTAGGTAGTAGTGACCCTAGAGCACCATTATATCATTGAGCCCCTTGATACTCGAATGGAGGTAGTATAAAGGAGACACATGCCTATATTTCTTGAAAGAAATCCATATCATGAATTGGTCGATGGCACCACACCTCTACGTAATTTTCGAAATCCAACATACTCTTTCTTTGACTATGAGGGTGAACCCGACTAGAATATTACACATTTTGTATCCTAATGCAAGATAATGATGGCCCCTTGAGGTCAATAGAAGTAATATGAGTTATTTTGTTCCGTTCATACCATGACATGGCCATACTTCATTTGGAATAAAAGACTTCTTGAAGGATCATTATTAGTATGGGAAGATCTCCATCATCAATTTCTTTTCATATTTTGTTCAACACTAAGAAATACTCTGATTTTCAACATAAAAAAAGAAAAAAACCTGAAAATGGGAGGATGTATGATTTCTTAGAATGGTGGATGGGTTTGACCTACTCACTTAGTGTTCCGATCTCACAAGAGAAACAATCGGAACTATGTGGAATTAATTTTAATGATTCCTTTTAGATTCGCCTGACTCCCAAGAAATATCCTTAAATATTTCATGAATTTGATGAAACGATACAACATTTGGATGTAGCCATTCAGTGGGACTAATCCAATGCTCGGCTCATTCTCACAACATATGATAAAAAGCTAGCCAGAACACAAGCAGAATCTATCACTCTCAAGCCAGTAGTAGTACATGTCAAAATGATCACGTAGGCCCTAAACATCCCAGAACCTCCTCTTGAGTTGTAAAAAGTACCAAATCTCAATCCTCCATATGTACAGAGAAATCAATGTAATTTGAGATTTAATGAAATTATGAATAAGGTGTACTCATTCCGAAATACATACTTCCATGACAATTTCATGGTAACCATTGACAATAACCTGATAACACTTCTACATCCTAGTAATCCAGTAGAGGTCAACCTCACGGACCAACCCAATTTCTACCCTTTTCAATGAATGTTTCATCATAATATCCAGAACTGTTTCCTCTTCAAATACATCCTTCAATGCATAATTAATTTCAGATATGTGGTGAAAGATAATTCCTTAGATCACATGGCTTTCATAAACATGGTCCAACTAGTAGAGGAGGGGGATTGGAAGGAGGTCCCATACAAAAATGCATGAAAATTTGACAATTGGATAGTTCAAAGGAGTCTTGATCGAGACCATGCCTCTCTGAGAGCATTGTTGTACAAATAAACAATAGATCCACAGCCCATGAATTTGGAATCAGATGTACCTTCAAAAGGTTGGAGTAATAATAATAAGTAAGACGAAATAGAAGAAAAAAATCATATTCTACTCTAACGTATTTATTAAATCTCATTGAATTCATCCATGTGATATCTGGGTTTTGGGAACTGCCCAACAAAAAGCAATCCTCGTTGAATTAAGAACTAGTATTTTGTTCTTTTAATAGATTACACTTTTCATTCCACTTCACTGATGAGTATTTTTACCCAGATCAAGAGTTTCTCAGGCATAAAGAGGGAACCGGAAGCCACACAAGCTAATGTCAAAGATATAGAGGACACCAAAAATGAGGAAGGACCCAATATTACAATAAAAAATCTATGGATAATACATATGTAGTTGAGAGTAGTTTGAAAATAACATCAGAAATCCCAAAAGGTGTAGGGAGACATATCAAAACACATCATTAATCGTAAAAACCAGATTGTATTGCATGTCTACTTAGAGGGGGTTCAATAATATCAACCCAAGCAATAGGGAAGGTTTATGTGACCTTCACCGATGGAAGCAGACACTCCCCCATCCTCTACACAAGCATCGAGGTTGTCCTCCTGACAACATCATCTCCTCATAAACAAGCCCATTACCTACCCTATATTGGGAGTCAATGATCATTGGTGAAAAAAATATGATGTTCTAAAATAGAATTTGGTACAACCGTCCATGCACTAAATTAATGATGTGATCAATCATTTAAAATAACCTAGGTAGGCAACTGTTTAATCCATATGGAACCCACAAGAGTTCACGATAGATGTCTCTATAGATGAGGCTTATCAAGTGGATACCATGACACCATAATTCAATGTCATCCTCTTATTAACTAATCATTATCAGGAAGAGTCCCTTTAGGGAGACATCAGGCCCCTATATGTCTGAGGAAGGCTAAAAATTATCAATGTCTAAAGATCTCTAAAATATAATGTTTCTGGGATCAATCTTATCCCAGTCTGAACACAATGATGTTTGGAATATGAAAAGGCGTATATGTATCAGACTGTGTTGTGATGACACATCAAATGGATTATGTTTTTAAGGTTGAATTATATACAAGGGAAAACCCTTGGTCTTATCTCGAAGAGTGTTGATAGGTTTTCATTATGTATTTTTATAATGAATTAAAAAAATATGGGGGAGGTTTTGTAAATAGATTTACATAAATTAATTAATTAAAATTTTAAATTGTTGATAAATAAAGGTTTTTTATTAATAATTACTAGAGAAGAATATCATTTCATGTTCACTACACATCATGGGTAGTTCATTATTCTAAAAATTAAACATGGTTTTGTTTAATTCATTGGTTGAAGGTTGTCAAAATCATGACTCCCCTCTTGCCTCTTCAGATGATGCTTGAAGAACCACCCATTGTAAAAAAAAATTCCCCAATATTTGGTTATAAAACATAGAATAAAAGTTCCATCGAATCATCCTTAAATATTATCTATGTTATAGATAAATAGGATTATTGTGTTGTCCAATCGGAACAACCTAAGATTCCCACTTCAAATATCAACCCAATCAGTGTTGAAATAATCTGTGTTTCACTTAATTATATCAAATGAAATGTAATCAGGGGGATGAATTTAGATATAAACAGTGAAATTTTCAATAAATAAATTAAACAAAACCTGTAGAAGAACATGTGTGGTAACTCCCTCACATGTTTGTGTAGCACCCTCAAAATGGTCGTCCACCGTTTAGATCGCCATCGAGAGGAGGAAGCTCGGGGGGAACTTCGCATTCATCATTGATCTCTTTATGAGGATAAGGGACTCTATAACTCCTTGGATGATGGGAGGAATTATTTGGGTCTCCAAAAAACTAATGTTTTCCTCCAATCCTAACATGAAAATGAGGATACCAAGGTTCCATTTTATACAAAAATGGGAAGGTGGTTTTGAGCATAAAGAATTACAAAAACTACTTTTCACAGGTGATTCGACCCCTAGAGAGCCTATCTCAATTTGGAAAAAATAAAAAAGGCATAACCTAACCTATTGTACGTCTTCAATGAAAGTTTTTTCATAATTTCGACACATATAGCACGAGATATGTATCGATCACAACACACCACATTCGACTACGTGTAGATTTGGTGTGCCCGATAGATCAGGTTGGTTGGGCCACCAGATAGCTGAATGTGTCATCGAATCCTTCATAGGAAATGTAGGAAAATTATTTTTGGACCAAACCACAAAATATATTCCCAATGGGATGCACAGTATACTAGAAGTGTTTGAATTAATCCACTGGTGTGCATGGATCCTCTACAGTTGGGCCCATTTTTCATGGACATCATCATGTGCCCTCCAAATCACTTACTCCTACAATGGAATCATCAAAACAAGTAACATTGCCATTTTTAACTGTGATAAAAAAAATAAATGATTCAAACATGGAATGAAATGGGTTATTATTTTTATAATTTTCAATATAAAACAAGTTTATCACAGAGGTGTATGGTTGAAAATGAAACAGTGAATCGCGGTGCAATCACACCCCCACACCTAAACTTTTACACTCCTGTTAAAAGTCACATATCCAAATAAAATGATTCATATATATATTCCCAAAATCATGATGATTTTAAATTTTAGGAAATTTAAATTCATTTAAGTAATGCGATTAATGCACAAACCACACCAAGGAGTTCTTCTTCGTGAATATTGGAAAAGATAAATCATGTCACAATGAAATTAAAGGAGATTCATAACCCCACCATGAGGATGGAATTAAAAAGTCAACCATTCCCCTAACCCTCCTTGTGTGTACATGAAAACCAATCCATGCTATTCTTCCCACTTCCTATCTAATAAATAGAGGTAATTTTAAAATTATTCAGCTTTAAATGAATTATCACTGTACATGTCCTACATTCTTTGCAATCATATTTGAAGACCCACTCACTTAATAACTCCCAGAAGTCAAACAATAAACTCCCTACCTAGATATCCCCATATTTTGTACATTTCATCACTCCACTCATTTATTATTATTGATTTCTAGAATTTGAATTTGGAACAAATATGATACTCATATCTCAACCCTTGAATGACCTCCTCATGACACTAATTGAAATTATTATAACAATATCAAAGGATGAGGAGGAGTTGTATTTGACCTGCCCAAGACACAAAAAAAATTTTGAGGGCATAAAACTACCATACATTAGGTACACATGCATAGGTCAATCTGGTACAGTAATAGAACAAATCAGATAAGGAGAGAATGTATGAAAAAATCATTTAAAGGTAAAAAATATTAACCAAACATATATTTACCTTATTTTAAGTAAGAAATGTTCACACTTTGTGGTTTGGTGAAAAAATGTATGGAGATATTAGTGACATATTTTTTCCAAAAACTACTCACACAAGGGGAATCAGTCATCTCAAATGATTCACATTGATACAACCATTTATATCATTGAAAAAAAACAATTCACTAAAAATCACTCCCTAATGTTAACTTCATAGAAATATTATTCATCGCCATTATTAATGGTATTTATACTTTCTCCACTTTATGGTCATTGAATCATCGAACATTGAAATTTTTCAAGGGGGAGGGGAATGAAAATACCCTAAAGAATGCGAAAAATAAAAGAAATAATAATGAAAATTGAAAGCATAATGAACACATAAAAGTGGAGAGGTGAAAATACCATAAAAATGTGAAAAAGAGTATAAAGTGGAAAGACAATGAAAATTACTAACCCAAGAATGTACCCATCAACCCACACCTAGAATGTATAGTGTCTTCAATGTATGATTTGAAAATTTGAGAAGGGAGGATAAAATATGGTGTTTTCCACTGGTATGTTGCTTCTTGAACATGGATTTCCTCCATTGGGAACTCCGGAAGGGCTCCATGGAAGTACTCCAGCCGCTTCACATTGACAATCATGGTTTGATTGGTTTCATTATTTTTAACCTGAAGAACACAAAATAGAGATAGTTTAATAAAAGTATATGGCCAAACCAGCAGGAACAAAGCTTACCTCAATGAATCTTAATCCCTGAATATTAAATGAGGACCCTCTTCCCAAAGTGGAACTGACGATGAAGGATAAGATGGTTGTGGGAAGCCTTGTTACACTCCTTATAAATCCTGAAGTTTACATATGCATCTATTCTCATTTCTTCCAACTCCTGAATATGAAACATTCTTTGGGCACCCGCACCCGAAAGATTAGAAATGCATAGTTTGATGGCCCATTAGGACTGGTACTCAATCTCAACAGGAATGTGAAAACTATTCCAATCACAAGACGATGGGGTGACATTCAAATGGGTGTTTTGAAAGTAGCACGGTAGGCCCATAATGAATCATCGAGTCGGAGAATCCAATCCTATCTATTGGGTTGAACTATTTTTCCAATAATCTATTTTACCTCTCTATTTGACAACTTAGCTTGACCACTTGTCTGTGGATGATATGAAGTAGACATTATCATATTGACCCCATACTGAAGAAAAATTGATTTCATTGTTCAGTTGTAGAAATGAGAACCCTTGTTACTAATGATGAACCTAGCTAATAGAAACCTAAAAAATATCTGAGTTATCAAAAATTCCACAGCTACCATAGAATAATCATTCCTTGTATCCTATGCCTCTACCCATTTTGACACATAATCAACTTCCAGAAGAATGTACAAGTTGTGAACAGAATTATGAAATGCACCCATAAAGTAATTCCCCTAACATCAAAAATGTCATGAAAGAGCAATGGTTTCTATTTCATTTCAATTATTTTAGATAAATTCATTATTTTTTGACCATGAGGACAACATTTTCAAAAATCATGGGAATCCTGAAAAAGTGTTAGGCAAAAAAGTCTAGAATATTGGACCTTGTGTGCAGTCCGTTGGGGACCAAAGTGGCATCCACCAGCAAGAGTGTGACAGAATCTATGGAAAGACTGAAACTCACTATCAAGAACACAATGCCTAATAACTTGATCACTACAAGTGAGCCAAAGGTAGGGGTCATCCCAAATGTATCAATGAGACTCATGTTTTAGTCGACTGGCTTGGTTTTTGTTGAAATCAGTAGGAATCCAAGATGATACCAAATAAATTACAATTTTGGAATACCATAGAATAACATCTTTCACTTGGTACAATTTCTCATCAGGAAACATGTCATTAATTGGAATATAGGCATATGAGTAAATTTCTGAGGATGAGAGGATCCTACTGATATGGTCAGCCACCACATTCTCTATATCTTTTTTATCTCTAATTTCAAATAGATTTTTTGAAGGAGGAGCATCCATGAATGAGACGTGGTTTGGCTTCCGGTTTCTTTAGGAGATACTAGAGGGCTGCATGGTCTGAGAACAAAATGACTTTGGACCCCAAAAGGTATGATCTAAATTTTTCCAAGGCAAACACAATGGAATAGAATTATTTTTCAGTTATAGTGTAGTTTGATTGGGCATGGTCTAAATTACATGAGGCATTGGCTATTACATGTGGATCCCGATCAACCCTTTGTGACAAAACCGCCCCAACTGCATAGTTAGAGGCTTCACACGTGAGCTCAAATGGTAAATCCCATCAAGGTGGTTGGATTACCGGGGGTGACGTGAGACTCCATTTTAACATATTAAAAAAATCATCACATTCTTTATCATAAAAATTCTCTTTCTTTTTAGAGTAATCAAGAGTGGGGGAGTGCAAATTTTCAAAGTCACGAATGAAACGATGGTAAAATCCAGCATGACCATTGAATGACTGCACATGAAGTACATTTTTGGGGAATGGTACTAATGAAATGACATAAACTTTTGATTTATCTAATTGGATTCCATCCCCAGAAATGACATGCCCCAATTATATACATTGTCACACCATGAAATGAAATTTCTCATAATTTAATACAAGATTATTTTCAATACAATGAAGTATGACTAATGAAAGACTTCTCAAACTTTCATCATAATAAGATGCATAAATATTGAAATAATTCATGAGTACTTCCATGCAACTATCCAGGTAATTCAAAAAAATATTAATCATGAAACTTTAGAATGTACCCAGAGCATTACACAGACCAAATGGCATCTATCTATAGGTAAATGCGCCAAAGGGGCAAGTGAAGGTTGTCTTTTCCAGATCCTCAGGGGAAATGTGGATATGAATGTATCCACAATACCCATCAAGGAAAAAATAGCGAGAATTCACTAGTAGAATCTCTATAATTTACCCTATGAATGACATAGGTAAATGGTCCTTCCTAGTGTGTTTGTTTAGTCGGCTATAGTCTATGCTGAGACGCCACCTATTCTGCACACGAGTTAAAACCAATTCATTTTTTTCATTTTTAATTACTGTAAGGCCAGTTTTTTAAGTTCTACTTGAACAGGACTAACCCATTAGCTGTCAGAGTTTGGGTAATTTATTTCAGCAGCTAATAATTGTGTAACTTCATTTTTCAGAAATTCAATGAGGTTTGGGTTTATTCGACGTTGTGGCTTCCTCACTCATTTAGCCTCATAATTTAATAATATATGAAGTGTACAAATTTATGGGACAATACCTATAATTTCAACATGTTTCCATCCCAAATCTATTATATACTCTCTCAAATGTTCATGCAGCTATAATTCATGCTCAGGAGGGAGTGAACTAGCAATGATGATAGGAAACTTGTTTCCATTCGCAAGATATGAATATTCAAATTCTTGAGGAAATTGTTTCAGTTATAATTCAGGTGGATTATGGATTAATTGGAGTGTGTGTAAAAATGAGAGGTCATTTATCTCATCTAACTGCTTAATGGTATCATCCTTCACAAAGGAATGAGCTTTCACATGCTTAGCAGTTTCATTGATGGTCAGTGGATCCTCAGTGTTCATGAAATCATTAATTTATAATCCTGCATGACATTTTTCAATTCCACTACTATAATCAGTGCATGAATAATTACCTATAATATAAATCAATGATGAAAACACCGAAAGGAGATTAGGGTAATGATAATAATTGTTTTCAGGGGAATGGAGTTCATCAATTGAATTTATTGAGATAGAAAAATGTTCTTCTAAGGGGTTCTTCATTGAATCAAGGATGTTGAAATGGACTATGTCACCACAAAATTCCATATATAATGTACCATTATAGACATTAATTATGGTTTTTGTGGTTTTAAGGAAAGGTATCCCCAATATAATTTGGGCATGTCTATTCATTCTTTCATCTTCTATTTTAAGCACATAAAAGTCAGCAAGAAAAATTAGTTTTTTAACCATCAAAAGAACATCCTCCACCACACAAGAGGGTTGTGCAGTACTTCAGTTAGCCAATTGAACAACAATTCCAGTGGGAATTAGTTCACAAACCTACAATGAAGGGTAAATGGAGTGAGGAATCACATTAATATAGGCACATAAATCAAGAATAGCATTAAAAAATTAATACACCCCTATGGTGCATGGAATGTAGAATGTTCTAGGATCATTGCAGTTTGGGAGGAAGTGATGGCCATATCAAATGATGAAAAATACCTCACCAAGCTCACCTTCAAATCTACATAATGTTTCCTTCGGTGTGTAAACATCTCCTTTTGGAACATGGAGTACCATGGAATTTTCATCACATCATCAATCAATGTTATGTTAACATGAATATTCTTGAAAATTACAAATATTTTCTTCTCAAGTTCTTTTTTCTTGTGTTTTCATGGTTGGGTAGACCTTTTTGGAATTGGAAGAGGAATGGTTGGGCTAGGTGACTCATCAATATATACACTCTTTCCTTTTGAAGGGATTCACTCAGGATAAGGTTCGCCAACATTTGGAAAATATTTAATGGATGCGATGGAGGTTTCCTCAAAAAGGGGTGACTCTAAGAGAGGATTAATTTTACTTTCAAGTAGTTTTTCACTCCTATTTGTGATGGAACTAACATTTATTTTGTCCCTATGGTTAACTAATGGTTGAGAGGTATGTTTACTTGATTTTTGACTTTGAATTACACCTACTGAGTTAGCTAGTTGGCATAATTGAGTTTGATGTCCTGAATATCCTCCTGAGTGGTTTTTTGTAATTGAATATTGTTGGTGGCCATTTCTTCATCATATCTTCTAGTATAGGCTATGTTTTTGGAGGGTTTTGTTGGAGAGTCATTTAGGGTGGTTGAGGATTCTTTTATGGTGGTGGGGGATGACTACTCTTCCCTGATTGGTTACATTGTTATTGAGGTTTGGTTGAATACCCCCTTTCCAACAGGCTTGGTTCTCCTTCCACCCATAGTTGAGGGATCGTATGGTTCTTTCCTAAAGGGTTGGTTATAGGGGCATCCTAGGATGATTGCCTCACAAATCGTAGATTTTTCTCCAAATTGGGGGGAATTGGTCTGAGTAGTGGGTGTTATAAGAAAATATACCACAGTGGATGGGAGGAGGAGGCTGTGATTTCCCTTAGAAAAGATCAGGTTGTCGAAGAAGGGTTATTACCTCTTCAAACAGTGTGTCCACCTTCTTATCGAATTCTGTAATTTTCCCCTTAGAGACACCTCGAATCAGTATATTGGACCTTGAACCAAATTGTTTTGTGTTTTGCACCATTTTCTCAATCAGGTTTATTGCAAAATTTGGGGTCTTATCATCTACTGCACCACCTGTAGAAACATTAATCATATTTCGATCAATTGGGATTAAACCTTAATAAAAATATTGAATTAAAATTCTATCACTTATTTGGTGGTTTGGGACACCTGAACATATCCTTTTAGAGCATTCCCAATATTCATGTAATTCTTCCCATTGAGATTTTGTTATCACAAAAATTTCTTTCCTTATAGTTACTGTTCGAGAGGCTGGGAAATATTTTTCATGAAAAAAGCATTCCATGTCCGCCCAACCTCTTACTTAGGAATTAAAAAAGTATAACCATTCTATTGTTGTGTCTTCAAATGAAATAGGTCATTCACATAACATTGCATATTCTTCATCCACATTTTCTGTTATTAATGTAGAACATAGAGACTGCAATTCTTTTAAATTATTTTGTGGATCCTCTCTAGGAAGTCCATGGAATCTTGGTAATAGATGAATTAAACAAAATTTTAATTCAAAATTGGTTTCCTAAACATGTAATTGATTGTATGTGAGATGAATATCAACACTAGTTAAGGTTATTTGTTTAAGTGTTCTACTATTTTCATCCATTTTATACAAGTTTAGGTCAGTTTTGATGTTAGTTCCAGAAGATGAATAACAATGATGAAGAGTTTCAAAATGTGTTGTATCCCCTTTCAAAGTGTTTTCTAGTGTTTCTTGGTTTCGTTGACGTAGGGTCCTCTTCTGTTCAGGATTGGAAGGTTCTATATCTCCTATATTATAACACATCACTCACAAAACCTACACAACAAATAGATCATAACTAAAAGGGATTTATAATTTATAAGAGATAACAAATAAATATTCACAAAAATTACAAAAACCTTATAAAACACAATCAAAAAAACAAAATCACTCCCCATAAACAGTGACTACATTTGACCATGCTATCGTGACACATCAAATTTATTATGATTTTACAGTATATTTATAGTCTAGGGCAGACCCTAGGTCAGCTCTCGAGGATCCTAGATATATTTTAAGTCTTTATTTTTAATAAGAATTAATAAAATAAGGGGAGGTCTTGAAAATAGATTTAAGTAAATTACATAATTAAATAGTTAAATATTTGATAAATAAATGTGGTGTGTTAATAATTATGATAGAAGAATATAAATTTATCTTCACTACACATAATTGGTAGTTCATTGTTCGGAAAATGTAACATGGTTTTCTTTAATTCTTTTGTTGAAGGGTGTCAAGATCTTGACTCTCTACTTGCCTCTTCAGGTTATGATTAAAGAACTACCCCTAGTCATATAAATAATTTTGCCAAGCTTTTGTTATAAAATGTAGAATAAGAGTTATATCAAATCATACAAAAAACTTATGTATGTGTGAGAGAAATAGGTTTATTGTGTTTTCCAATCAGAACAACCCAATAATCCCACATGAAATCTCAACCAAATCGGTGTTGAAAGAAAAAGTGTTCCAGTTAATTATATAAAATAAAATGTAATTAGGAGGAATAATGTCATAATAAATTAGTGAAATATTCAACACACAAATTATACAAATCCAGTATAATAACATGTCCTGGAACTCCCACCAATGTTTGTTGTGATCCCTCAAAATGATCTTCCATAGTTCTGATCGCCATCGAGTGTAGGAGGAAGCTGAGGTGGAACATTGAATTCATCATTGATATCCCTATGAGAATAGGGTCCTACATAACACCTTGGATGAATATAGGACTTATTTGAGTCTCCCAAATACCAGAGTATTGATTCCTCGACGAACATGCAAATTAGGAGCTTGTGGTTCCATTTTATTTGAAAATGGGATTGTGGTTTTGAGCACACAGAATTCTTAAAACCAATTGTCACATGTGTTTCAACCTACATATATAATTATCTATATTGTAAGAAAATCACAAAGTTGTATCCCCACCTTTCTGTTGTCTTTATCGAATATTTTGAATAATTTGGACCCCTATAGCATGAGATGTGGACAGATCACGACACATCTCTTTTGACATTGTAATGATTTGGTGTGCTAGATAGATCAGGTAGGTTGGGACACCAAAAGGCTGAATGTGTCATGGGTTACTACATATGAAATGTAGGATAATTAATTTCAGACCAGAGCATAAAATGTCAGCTCAATTGGATGCACGGTCTAGTATAATATTGTGTATTAATCTACTGGTGTGTTTGGATCCTATGTAGTTTGGCCCATTTTTCTTGGACATCATCATGGGAACTCCAAATCACCTTCTCCAACAATGGAATCATCAAAACAAGTAAAATTTCCATTTTTTACAGTGATAAAAACAATAAAATTTATTCAAACATGAAATGAAATTTGTTATTATTTTTATAATTTTCAATATAAAACAAGTTTAGCACAGTGATGTAAGGGAGAAAATGAAATAGTGAATCGTGGTGTGATCAGTCTACCCTAAAGATAACCTTACGAGGGTATGATCAATGTTAGAAAATATCACTCAAGAAAATCATGATCACATCCCAGTTTTTGGATCATATATTAGATGATATGTTTATGGAATTCTAGTGTGACACTGAATAAAATTTCCTACTCAAGAGCCTTGGCTTCATAGACACATGGTGACACCATCAACATTCCATCATTGATTGAAGTATCCCATTAATATCATGGTCGATATAGTACATTGTGATGGTGTTTCCTTTGAGAATTATGGAGACACAATATAGAAGAATAGTTTTAAAAAAAGAGTGGAAAACAACCTATAATAGATGATGATATTGTAGTTTTCACACTCAATGTCATGGGGACCACAGATGTGAATACCTAAATTATTCTTGACGGCGACTATGTACTCCCCATATAAATGGTTGAGTTCATAGGTATAATATTGTAGGTCCAAACCCTTATTGTCCTCAGTAACAGCACCAAAGACCAATATCCCTATTATATATATATAGCGACTCAGTCAATAGGAGATAATAATGTCTATCCTCATGGCCTCTCTCATTTTGATAATAATGGAGAACCACCAATATTACTATCTCCGCCTAAGAAATAATTTGTAGGAAAAGAGATGGATGATGATGAATATGACCCCATCAATTCCCCTCTATCATTTGAGGAAGGCATCTCCACTCCAATTGATGATATCATGTAGAAAAATCTTGGAATAAAGGAATATATGTGGCCTATAATGGTTTGTGCTTCCATTCCTATCAAGGAGCAAGATATGTACATCACATTTCTAAAGAAAAATCAATATGTGTTTTCATAGAATAATAATGAAATTCTATGGCTTCATCTAGATGAGGATACACACCACCTCGACACACTGTAAGAGCATCGATGCTTCCTGCATGTAGATAGGTGGATGTACCCATAACATGTCGATAATATAGAGTCATAAGTTTACAAGTTGATTTAAACCAAATTTGTTTATGTGGTGAAATATCCATGATTTCTTTCCAACATCAACACTTTCAAGTAGTATAGTGCACATGTGAGGGACTTTATTGATTTCAAGGACCTTAATTGAAAATTACCAATGGATGAATTCCTATATACAATCCCAATACTCATGATTGATGAAATTTCTAGCTTCTAAGCCCTTTATTTCTTATATTTGTACACTAGATAAAATCAAAATAATATGGCAACTACAAAAAAATGAAGTCTTTACATTTTGAGAAACTTATGGGATCATTTGTTATCATGTCATTCCCTTTGGTTTAATGAATGTTGGACCACAGATCAATGTCTCATACACCATAAATTTAACTCATTATTTGGAATGATAGACAAATGTTATGTCGATGACCTGGGTTTTAAATAATTATGGTGATTTGATCACTTCATAGAATGTTAAAAAAAATTCAACAACATGCAACAATATGGTTTGAAGATGACATTATTGAAATTCACATTTGTGGTAACATCATAAAAATTCCTTGTCTTTTTGGTATGCTACCATGGCATTGATGTCGGCATAGAAATGATTACTTTTATCAAATCAATTCCACCACCCATGAATCTAAAATATTTTAGGTTCCTTTAATTTATCCACGAAAATATTGGATTTTTCATTTCAATCATGGTAATTATATTTATAACAATTAATAGGATAATGAAGAAGGGTATCACACACCAATGGGATTATGAGTGCCAAGAATCATTGAAAATTTTCATGAAATTTCGACTTCATCGGCCGGTACAGATTCCCCTAGTAGAATATAATCCACTAATATTGTATGTGTCCTCAATAGAATTCTCATTGGGTACCCTTATTTTCCAAAACAATGATACAGGTAACGATATCTCATCAAAATGATGCTAGGAACATAGAAATCCTACTATGATATCAAGAAGAAATTCTAATCTTTCATCTACATAGTAAAAAATCTAAGTCATTACATGATGCATCTGGAAGTCAAATTTGTCTCCCATGTTGTCCTTCTCAATTACATCCTTGGCCATCTGATGCTAACTGGGAACTTGGAAGTACAAGCATTAATTCTTCTGTAATACGTCATTTGGTTTGTATCGCTATAGTTTGTGAAAGGGAATGACCTGGATGATTAACTTATAGCACATCCAGCCCAAGAAAATACACTATAAAACATCGAGATCCCAAATGAAGAGGTATTTTATTCTTATGACACTCCCCAAACATGAGAGATGTACATTGATGGCACAGCCTCATGTCTTATTGGAACAAGAATTGAAAAACCAAAGCTCAATAATTTAGGTATAGAGACTGTATTCATCTCTTTAGACTAGTTATCCATGTACATGCCTTTCTCACTATCTGAAGGCTCCATAAACAATTAGGAAGAACACAAAGATCTCGTCACTATCTTGTAACAATCCATGAAGCATCATATATCAATCCTACACATCAAAGAGTATTTATTCATAGTGGTAAATCATATCAGTGGTGAATATTTCAACATAAAGGAGAAATTTTTCACCCTCATAGGCTACATTAGGGGACTAATGTCAATATTTCCCTTTAAAAGAAATTTAATTACGTTCCCCAATCAATGAATGATTGTTTTGATGTAATGTATAATTCTTCCTCCGTCATGGATGGCCCTAATCAAGAGAAGGTAATGATCTATATTATGAATCGAAATATGGTTTCATCAATCATCAAATGTTATATGGATGTAATCAATCGGGTCAATACTTACCCAGAGTGTGTTGATCTAGTGAACACCCCATGTTGGATGAAGCCTGTAATAGGTTGTATCCAAGATATAACTCTCCCAACCAATCATTCAATAAGGTAATAAATTCAGTAATGTGTAGAAAACATCACCTTTTATAATAGTAGAGATGAGCATAAAGTTCTCTAAAAATGTGGAATTTATTGAATTCACCTATGGTGAATAGAATACAGAGGTGTTCTTACCATCATGGAAGAAGTCCATGCAAAGTCCTGCAGTTCCCATCAATGTGGAACTAGGCTCAACCACTAAATTAAGATTTTAGGATATTACTGGAAATCCATGACAAAAAACCATGTGGAATTTACTAGGAAATTCCATGCATTCCATTTTAAATAACAGCATTCATCATCCCCCATAGTTGATACATATGGATAACAATTCATTTACATTTTCTGTTTTGCGGATAGATGTTGTGGGCCCATATCCCATGGCCACAACCATGAAATTCAAGTACATTTTCACTACTACAAACTTATTTTAAAAATTATATAAGGGAATACCCCTCTAAGAAGATAGGATGAATAATATAATCATCTTCATGAGTTTAAAATCATCACTAGGTTTGGGGACCCTCACACAATATTGATGGACAACAGCACCCACTTGTGTTTCATAGAGTTGATGATGATATAATAGGAGTAAAACATTGAGTCTAATCAATCATCCCACTACCACGTAGTAGAAAATGGACAAATAGCGGATTTCAAAAAGACTTTTAAATATACTATAGATGATGGTGAACAAGGATAATTAGTCCTGACCAGATAAAATCTACCACACTTTATGGATTCACTATACCTCCATGTGTATTGATACACAAGAAATTCCATATTCATAGGTGTATGAGACTGAGTTAGTTTTACCCATAGAGTTCTAACTTCCCTTACATCGGATAGCTATTGGCATGGAACTCTCAAATGATGAAAAATTTAAAATGTGATTGGATTAGATGGAATGAATATATGAGAAATAGTTTCATCAATTGAACCATATGGAGATCAAATAATAATTGGATATTAAGGGCATTCAATAAATGAATTTTCCACCTCATATTCCTTCATGGAGATCTGGTGGTGAAAGTCAAAACCCCAATTATATCGAGAAATAATCAAATAAATTTGGATACCATGTGGTAAGGACCCTATGTAATGAATAAGGTTTATCATTATAGAGCCTATTAACTGGACACCATTTGTGGGGTTCATGTAACACCACCCACCAATGCAGTATTTCCCTAAAAAATAAATTGCATCGCCTCCAAAAAAAGGAAATCCACATAAGATTAATCCCCATCAGTCATCTAGACCACATAATGCTAAACTGTAATGAGTTCATACTAGAGGTAAGAAATTAGTCATCATGATACCTCTCATCCTCACCACATTACATTTATATGCATGAAAAAATGTACATACCACATTACATAAAACTATAATGATCCAAAACACCATTTAAACTTCTCGTCAGGTAATCCATCATCCTCATTGCATGACATTAATGTTCATGGACATCATCCTTTTTACATGATGCTAAACTAAATTTTTAGTCTAGAACTATTTACAGCATTATTTTCGTTTTATGAGATATATAGGGATTAATCAATCTTATATATTACTCCAGCCACTATGTGATTCAAAATTCCCTTTTTCCCACTTCTAGATTTGTATTGTAGGGAATTCAATGTCATTACTTGTTTCTCACACCGAACATACCTTACGTGAGAATATGAATCATAGCTGGGACTCACCCTCACAATAAATGAAAATAGGTACACATTATATCTATCATGGACTTAAATTAAATACCATAAAAGTAATATCATGACTTATCACCGCATGAAATTAATCTGTATGGTCGATGTCCTCAACACATGAAATTATGCTACACAGTTCACCAAGAACTATAAGTTTGTTTATTCTCATGCTGATGATATACATGGTGATTCCTATAACTTCGTATTTGTTCCCAACTATAATACTTCCATTCATTCAGGTATATTCACCATGATTCTCACTGAATTCCATTAAACAGCATGGAATGTCCATAACTATGTGTGGATTGATTCTCATTTTCATGGGATACCCAGTGATGCATATGTCTTCATATATGGGACTATATACAATATTCTTTCACAATCACATAAGATTCTATGTCCTTTACAAATGAAGTAGGACATCATGAATGTATTCCCATACCACATGACACTAAACTGCAAGACTGTATGTCCTTATTTCATGAATTTAAAACTCATATATGTATGTCATTACCGCATGATGATTAACGACATTGATGAAAAAACTCCCCCTCTACACGAGGATAAACTGTGTAAGCCATGTCCCATTTTAAATTTCCTTTCTATGGATCACAAGAGACTACACATGGTTAATAAAAGTTAGGGGTTCATCCACCATCCATTAAGAGGACCTCAGACCCATATATTACACTTATTATCTTGAGTACCTCAGTTCTCCATAATCTCTCTATGGCCATTTGAAATTACATGTGGCCTCAAATATCCCATTCATGAATATGCATACATGCCCATGGATCTTCTATATGGGCCAATGTTTGTCAAAAATAGCGCTAATCTGAGAAAGGAAATTCTAATCTTTGTGAGCCCCGACATCATCACATCATCACTCAAAACCCCAGTGTGTCTAAAATGATCCTAGTATGACTGCACCATGCCACTACTCGTGTCATAAAAAACATGATCTATTATTTACAATTTTTCCTCATCCCACTCACAATGATGTTGGAATACTTCTGACCCTTCAAATCCTAATTAGGCTCTTGTGTATCATACACTTATTAGGTGCATACGAGTCGTGACCATAAAATTAATGGCAATTTTTAATGATTTACAAACAAAAAAATTTATTCCATAATGGCCAAAATTGAAATACATTAAAATAGTCGTGAACGATACACAAAACATGTCAGGATGAAAACCTGGAAAATGAGATGTATGAAAAAGTCAAGTATCCTCCAACAAAACTACTTATTATTAGTGTCTGGGAAAAAAATTGGGAAAAAACATAAAAGGAATAAATATCATAGGGTCTATAATATATATCTAGTAAAATAAAAGGTATTCTCTATGTACCCATTGGTCCATGACAAACATAAATTGATGATCATCATATCTCTTTAATGTGGGAATATGTTCTCGAGGAGGTGGAAAAAAATTTAGGGTGCCTAATCCCTCCTTGGAATTTACACCTTCCACAAATCACACTTCATTATTTCAGTGTCCTTGGATCTCCATAACATTCAATGGCCCATGGAAAGGATATTTGGGTTCAAGGGCCCTTTTCATTACAATACATACCACCCCTGGATCCTATATTTGTTATTGTGGATATCAACCTAATGTGCCACTCTAAAAAAGGGCAATCTAATTATTGATATCTCTAACATAATTATGGAAGTTCTCAACAACTCAGTGTGTCTGAAAACACCATATGACTATCCCATCTCATCCTCCTTACCAAATCACTCGAGAACACGTTTTAAAATCCCCCTACGAAACTATCCAAGGAGATTTGATATCCTTGACGTTACGTCACCACATATTGTACCATTTTTCTAGGTTGGGATGCAAGACACCATTCATGAAAATTTGGTAGCCCACGCCTTATGATTTGAAACCATATGGTGTAGGGCTCATGCTTTCTGATTTAAGAGATAATTGACCTTGTGTGCCAGTGACATTCTTAGAGAGAATTCTAACCATTACCAAAATCAACTTTTCTAGAAACATTGGAAAGGATAATTATCTTCAAGGGCCCTTTGCATGACTATGTGTACATGGCCATCGCTCATGAATATGTGCCTATGACCATAAAAAAAATGTGTCAGTCTACAAAAAGAAAATCATGATCCTCAAATGCCTCAGAAACACCACAAATAGAACCAAGATACTCAAAGTGTGTTAGGTCACTCTGCGAACATCTGCACAATATCCCATGATGATATGAATGGTTTGAGAAAAATGTCATTAAACTAAAGTGATAAATGGCCTAATATAAAAGATACTAAACTAATGAAATAGAATGTCCGAGATAAAAGGTCATAATATAATGTGATATAAGGTCCTATCTAAAAGACCCTAAACTGATGTGATAGAAGGTCCGAGTTAAAATACCGTAAACTAAAGTTACAGATGGTCCGAGAAAAATACCATAAACTAAAGTTACAAAATTTCCAAAATAAAAGTCCTAAAACAAAGGTAATACTATGTCTGATATAAAATACCTTAAATTAAAGAAATACCATTACTGAGCTAAAAACCATACACTAAAGAGATGTTAGGTCCGAGGTAAAAGACAATAACTAAATCACAACATTTGTCTCGTGTATGTAATCTTGTAAGAATATTTATACGGTCTTATAGAAATCATGTTATTCCCTCAAAGACGATCTAATTTTTCAAGGATATAGTACTCTCCCTTAATGGAATATATTCTCCCCATTGGACCCACTTCACATCATGTGATCTCCATATTTCTAGAATATATTATCAAGGAAGAGTTTCATGTGGGTGTGCATTCACGAGAATTACATAGAAGAAATTTGCTAGAATTTAATCATTCAGTTCCATGTAGTCATGTTCATTCAATATAAACAAATGGATGGGTATCGTTTAAAATTATGAAAATATCATAGCAATGAAATTTCATGCACATCATTCAAGGAGGAAAATTAAAATGTATTATTGAATGTTTATAAAAGTATTAAATTGAATAGTTGGAAAAATTGGGAGGAATATCCACATTTATAAGTCTCTAAAAATACTTTTCAAAAAATATAGGTGAAGTACATGATTTATATTTTTGAAAAATATTTTTGGTTGTGTTGGAATGATTGGTAAGAGTCTAGTGGGAGGTATCGATTGATCATTGGAGTTCTGTTATTCACAATTCTCCCACTTCCACCTTGGGATAGAGGACATCAACTAAAATTGATAACTCTCCCACCCTCCTATAAGTAGTGTCAAATGAGTTTGAATATGTTGAAAGGTTTTACCTCAGATGAGTAATCATCTCATCATGCCTCCGTATCTGCGTCAAATATATATCCATTTGGGATTAATGTTCAGAAAATAGTAGAGGACGGCGCTCCAGTTCCTCTACTTCTTTCCTAATTTGTTTAAAAAGGGAAGCCTCATTCACAAGGTCATTGAAATAATTTTCATTCATATGAAATTCTATAACTCCCCAACCCCAAAAGACCAGAGTTTGTTTTTTATTTTAATACATTGGAAGGATTACAAGGAATCAAGTCCCAAAGGAACGATGAGTTTAGTAGTCTTGGATAATAGATTACATACATGAACGATAAATTACACATTCAAACATAAATAATATATTGAGAACGCCATTATTCCCATAGCTCAACCCAACATAGAAAACATAATACACTTCTTGGAATCATGGGAAAACAAAAGTTAAGAAAAGGGTGAACTCAGATACTCAATAAGAGTAAATAATTTAGCGAAAGCTATAAACATTTACGGAATTATTTGTAATAAAAATAACATTCTTTTAAACATAATCCTGAATATAATATAGAGATAATAAATCAATCATTACTATATAAAAATTCACATGTATATAATACTAGTTGAATAATAAAAAGTAATAATTACTTTCGTAATGAGGTAATTCCTAACGCCAGACATCATTACCACATAATCAAGTCCTCATGACAAAACTACAAATACAATTTTGTCAAGGCCATGTGCCAAGACACTAAATTGTCTCATGAGACCAACCTATGAATCACGAAGCTATATAAATAAATCGTTAAAACCATTTTGAAAACATTAACATTAATGAAAAATATTTAGAAGAATAAATATTAAAAAAATGAAAATGTTGTTTTAGTTAAAGAGTTACATAATATAATCATTTTGAAATGAACTTTATATAAAATGTACATGGATAATATATATGTCCTAGAAAATACATACAAGTAAACAATCTCATATAATAATTAGATTGAGTAATTAACACTTACGTTTCACTCTCTTTTGGTTGAGGGTACATTTATCGTCTTGTATAATGACCATAGTATATTATTAAATAATACCAGAACAATATCCATGTTTATTATATCATACATGATTCATTTATTAATTTATACTTCCCATTTAATAATGATTTCCATGTTAAATTAACATTTGGGGTATTAATCGCTTTCTTAATCACACGTCTTTTGAGTTTTTATTCTTGATCGTATCATTTATATCAAGATTTAAATTATTCCAGAATATAAAAAAAGGATTTATATATTTATAATATAAATATGTATAATATAAAGATATATGAAATGTAAAACACCAATTATGTAGATGGTAGGCCATACATATGCATAAACATTGTTTTCGTTTTCATATCGTATTGAACGAATGTAAGGGAATAACATACATGTAAGTAAACATGCACACACACACACACAGATATTTATATCTCCAATAGCATTATTATGTCATATATTACATACTTATTAATAATATATATTTTTATAATCATCGTGGAATGGTGAATGTGGAAATGAATCTCATCACGTCATGAAGACGGTAAGTCGAACGTACACACGAGCAATGATATCACATATTTAATGATTATAAGGTGTGTATTTGGATTGTATATTAATTTTAAAGAGACATTAGCATGTTATTTTTATTATTTATATTTATATTAATAATCATTATATACATACAAATAACATATTGTTGAATAACAAGTTAAACCTCGACATGGAGACGGTAAGCCGTATGTACGCATGCTTGGTGACATTAACATTAATAAGATGGATAGAATAATTAATATAGATGTAAAATATTTATAATAACATCATAGTATGTATAAGGAACTGGATTTATTATTTTGGATGTAAATAATAAATAAAGAGAAAGTGGAAGAAGAAAACAACTTTGAAAGAGGTGATAAAATAATTATCTCTTCTTTGGGTGTTTCCTTTTGATTTGAAAAAATGGGATCCTTAGGTTGGATTTATGCTTAAGGGAATTCCTCTAGGTTGGTTGAGGGGTGTTGGGAAGATATATGGGAAGGGGTTGGCCGAGCCAAATAGATTTGGAGTTGTTATGTTGAGAGAAGGGGAAGTACTCTTTTATAAGAGGGGTGAGGGTCACTTTAGGAAAATCTTGAGTTATTATTTTATTATTCAAACATTTTTGTATTATAATAGATCATGTTGAATTTTTTTCAAGACCTGGGTGGTTATGGGTTGAAATACTCTCATCCAAGAGGATTTAGAGATTTTTAGGTTAATATATTAACCTTATCTTCTATATTCAACTCTTTACTAAATAGTTTATCATTTACCATGCCTCATTGTTTTTTAAATTATATTGTTACTAAAATTATTATAAAATTTCATTGGAACCCCAAGTGATTAATTATTGACATATAAAACATTATATAATTAAATTTTCCATACATTATATTTTTAGGTATATTATATTATTTTATAAAATAGTATTTGTTTTAAAAACTCATTTATGTCAATTGTGACAGTATTTAGTTTTTTATTTTTGTGAAAGTCATATAAACTATTTGACATCGACTAATGAAAATTTAATCAAGACCTATATTACATATTAACCTATAAAATTCGTTTACTTTATTAAAATCCTCAAATTACATTTATTTTAATATTTAGAAAATCAATAATTTTAATTATTCATTAATAAGGAAATTACTGCTCCAAGATTGTGTCATAAATAAATTTAATTATTTAATGTCCTAAAAATATAAATAGAATACCATGATTTAGGAAATTATTTTATCTTTATAATGAATATTTATAGTATAATTTATCTAATGTATAAGCCTATATTAAAAATGTTTTAGATATTAGACAATGAATTTAACAATTTTAATTCATCTTTATATAAATTAATAATAAATGTCCTAATATAATCCAAGTCAATCAAAGTGGATCATGTTTTATTTATAAGATTGATTTTCGTCAAAATAAACTTATCCAATAGAATTTGGACATGTGTTAGGGTAATTATAATATCATTTTACCTCTATTTACATTATTTACTTATAACCATGGTAAATAAAAATCAGAAGTTACTATTAACAAAAAATTATTTTCATATTATTGAAAAACATATTACTTACTCATATCAACAATGTATCTCAGATTTTTGAAATTCAATACACATAAGAAGTAAAATTAGGTTTTATGAAAATTTCAAAATGCTCTTAGAAGTTGGGTAAATGACTGTAAAAATTTCAATAATGTTTTATATATCATTATATATTATAAAATGACATCAATGAATTAAATTGAAATTATTTAGGTATTAAGTATCTATTTTTAACTAAAATAAATTTAAATAGAATAAATAATTATTTAAATAAAAAGTTGGTTTTAAACAATAACAAAACATTTTTAACTATTCATTAAAAATTTAATGTTTTTTGAAAAATTCCAAAAATTCACCCTAAGATAATTTCGATATTTTGAATCAAAAAAAGAATTCCATTTTTAAAAATAAATTTTTAGAAATTTTAAAAAGTGGTTATGACTATTTATAACAACTAGTTTGATTGGTTGTGGTGTGTTAGAACTCGAAGTTGCGTACAATACATGTTTTTGTATTATTCAAAGGGAAATGTACAGTGTAAGCTTAGTGTGTTACAAAGTATATTTGAGTCAAGATCATCTACTTCATAATATCATAAATGGTTGTTGATCGAAATTGTATGCCCAATGTCGATAAAATAAAAAATGAATACACTCCCCCTGGATGGGAAATACATCCATGGGGGAATTAGTATCCAAGATGATAATTCATCACCAGGTTATCTAAATATGTGAATAAACCTTAGAATCCAATATAGTGAACATAGTGGGGGGATTCCCAACTAGTTGGATCGGTACTAAAATTGGATAAGAAGCCCCATATGCCTCTCTCTTAAAAGGTGTATCAAATGTGGCTTATATCGGATGAACAGTCTAATCTACAGTGTTTGGGAAACTATCTTAATTACCATCATCGGAGTGAGGTCACTTCCTTGACGCCTCACATATGCCCTCAACTAACTCCATCGACACCATAAATAAAAGACTTGGTGATGCTAGAGGCATGTACACATGATGGGCCAGATGGCCAAACACACCATTAGGACAGGTTGTCACCAAATCCTGGGAATAATACTTGTTAAGTGAAATATAAGCATTAGTAGGTGGTATTATGACCTCATCTTCGTTTTTTTCAAGAGACAGTGTCTTTCAAAATTGATGAATGATATCAGAATGTAATTACCATCGAAGGATGACTAAAGGGAGGGGATAAAACCTCTAAACACAACTACAGTGTCCATAATATTGATACGGTGTGTATGGTTCGTATATAATCATCTCATCTAGCATGGATTCAAAAACGCCATCTTAATGAAAGATCACATAAGGTCATCCATTGAAAAATCCACTACCATTGTCTATAATCGTACCGCCTGGTAAATGGAAGGTAAAAAAGATGAAACTATCAAGCTGACAAAGTGCACCTTTGACCTCATCAAGGATTAAAGACATAGACCCAACTCTAGAAATGTTTGTCAATCTAGGGTGGGATTTAGTTTCTGAGATCCTATAAGCATTTTTGTAACACTTCAAGCATACACGGTATTCTTCTCTTTGAATAATTCAATAGCTTCTACTATACACAACATTGAGTTCTAGCACATCACTACTAGTCAATCTAGCCATTTAAAAAAAGTAATGAATAATAATACAAACTTTTAGAAATTTTATAAATTTTTTTTTTCAAAAAGTATTTCAATTTTGGATTCAGAATATGAAAGGTAACTTAGAGTGAATTTTTTGTATTTATCTGAAAACTATCAATTTTTGATGAATAGAGAAATCCACTATGTTATTATTTAAGACCGAAATTTATTTAAATAAATATTATTTTTATTTAAATTTTTGTTAATGTAAAAAAAGATACAAAATACCTATATTAGTCCAATTTAATTCATTGGAGTCATTTTAATATAATATTAGATATATAAAATTTTATTAATCTTTTCATTGTCATTTACCAACCTTCTAGGAACATTTCATATTTTTCATAAAACGTAACCTTATCGTTTCTATGAATTGAATTTCAAAAATATGAGAGAAATAAGTTTATATAAGTAAGTTAAATGTTGTTCAATATGATGAAAATAATTTTTTTCTGAATAGTAACTTTTGAATAATATTTAGCATATATAAAAGTAAATGGGTAATAAAAGGTAAAAACTATATTATAATTCCCCAAAACCATGTAAAATTTTATTTTATAAGTTTATTTCAAACAAAACAGACCATCGGTAAAAAATATGATCAATTTTTATCTAATTGGATTATATTCGAACATTTATTATTATTTTATTTAAAGGGAAGATAAAAACATTAAATTCAAATTTTTAAAACTATAATATATTTAATATAGGATTAAACACAACATAATTTCGACTAAAAATATTAATTAGAAAGATAAAAATATTTCCTAAATCATGGTATTTTATATATAATATTTAGACATTAAATAATAAAATCTATTTATGACACAATGATGATAAAGTAAGTACCTGATTAATGAAAGATTAAAATAATTGATATTATAAAATTTATAATAAATTTAAATTGATAATTTTGATTCATTACAATAACATTAAAGTTTAATATGACATTTTTTGGTTGATTAAATAATTTTTTGGAAGTAATAATGTTTTTATGACTTTTAAAAAAACCAAATACTAAATATTGTCAAAATTTTCATAAATATGTTTTTAAAACAAATACTATATTATTAAATTATATAAAAATCCTAAATTTATAATATTAGTCCAAGGGACTAAGATAAGGATTCATATGTCATTATTGAACCGCATTGGATTCTACTCAATTTTTATAGCATGTTTATTAATCATTTATTTTAATAATACAAGACAACATGGTAAAAGTTAAACTATCTAACTAATAATTATATATAAAATATATGATTAATATGGTGACCTAATATTTTATAAAACCTATTGGTTGAGAATATTTCAAAAATGAGTTCATAATAATAAAATATTTCCAGAATTTCTTAAAGTGACCTTCACCTCCCTTATAAAATGGTTCTTCCCCTTCTCTTAATTTCAATCCTCCAAAGCCATCTGTCATAGCCAAACCCCACCCGAATATCCTCAAAACTAATCTCAATTCAACCAAGATACCTCACTTTGATCATAAATCCATCCTATGAAGCCATTTTGATCAACTCAAATGGATGCACCTGAAGAAGGGGTAATAATTTCAACACCTATTTCAATGTTCCTTTCTTCATTCACTTCCCCTGCCTTTTTTTATATAAAATAATAATAACTCTGGTACCTTATATATATTTTTATGTTATTTTAAATTTGGTACAACAATATTCATTATTAAATCCATCCTATGAATGACCAATACAACATATTTGTGTATGTACATCATACCGTCTCCACGTTGTGTTGTAGTTTGTTATTTAACACTTAATTATTTGGATGGGTATAATAATGAGTATAATTTATGTAAATAACAAATATAACATGTTAATTATTTTTTATATATGATATAGCATCGAATTACATAAAATTTAACCATATATTGAATGATATTGTCGCTCATGTGTATGTACAGATTACAGTCTCCACGAATGTGATAAGATTCATTACCCATCATAACCAATCAAGAATAATTTTTATTTTATGATTAAAATTAATTCTTATGAACATAATATCATTCTAGATTTGAATCAAATTCATACTATCCATAACAAACGTTACATATTTCACAAAACATATAATGGAAAACAATCGGTTATCACATGAAACAAAGATACTACTGAAATATTATTAACAATGAAAGAGTAGAAGATATAATATGATATAATATTTTTTGTATTTGGTTCATGTATAATTTAATAATAATGATTTAGCTTTTTTTAAAGATGTTAACATACCTCATCTAATTAATAGTACAAGGTAAGGGTTAATGTTACAATCTCTTTATTATCGGAGGTTTTTGTATATAAGTATCTACTAAGACATAATTATCATTCACATATGTGTTTCTTAAAAATGTATTTTAGAACCTTTTTAATATTTACTAGAATATGTCTTAAAGTCATTTATAAAATTGTTTAATTTTTTATAAAATGGTTTGTAATGAATCATTCTATCTCTTTCCAAAAAATGTTCTTTATGACCTTTTCAAAAAATTTAGAAAAGAATGTTTTTTAACATATACCGCAGGTGCCTCTATTTTCTGCCATTAAAATACCTTTGAGGATTCCCCCACAATATTTTGAGAATATTTTCAAAATAACTGTTTTCTTTTATTATTATGTAACATTTAAGTTAATACAAATATGAAAAAGATATTTAACTCAAATAATTTATGGATTGATTTCATCTATGTCCACTTCCTTCATTGGATTTTATGATTGATTGAAGATGATTTATTAGGATACAATATTCCATATTGTATTTATGGTTTCGTGATATTCTTGACTATGGATTTTATATTTTTATACTATTCATGGTCTATGGTTAAATTATTGACATTTCATATACTATTTTTAATACGAATGTTTATATTCTCTTCCAAACTTTCCATATGAGGAATGAATTAGACATAGTAAGTGATGGGAGGAGCCCTCTATAGATCATAGATGCATCAGTAGGTCTCATGATACTAAGTAGTGTCTTGTCACAAGGCCTTGACAATATATTATTTTTAGTCTTCGATTGATTCATTTACTATGTGGTAATGTTGTCTGATATTATTTATTCCATCATTATGACTGTAGATAATGATATTAATTGTGATTATTCAACTAGTAAAATATCCATGGGAATTAGTAAATGAAATTATTTAATTTATATTTTTCATGTTATACTGAATATTAAGTTTGAAAGGCTAGTGTTTTAGTGTTATAATCTGTGTTATATGTTTATGCATATTTATGAATGATTCTGCTATACTGTTATTCTTACTGAGAATATGAGATAAACCATTTATTTTGTTTTCTTTTCCAAGGATGTGAAGAATTTTATTATGATTGAAATGCAGGGATATCCTAAGTGATATAAGTGCCTTCGATGGGGACACAATGTATTTTTTTATTTCATGATGTAATTGAAATATTAGGAATGTATCTAGTACATCCAAGGATAATAAACTAATTTTTCTTTTGAAAATTTATATCTAGTGATCATTCCGATGTTATTTGACAATGAACCGACTCTGGGTTACTAGGGTCAGGGTATTATAATTGAAATACTAATGAAAATGGAATTACTCTATCCGACCCAATAGAAACTGTATTGGACCACTGATATTGTAGGGAGTGTTACCTTGTTCTATATTACCATATATTTTGTAGAGGCATGCAAGGACTGTTAGTAAAATGTTAATATTTCTTTCTTATTCATGTCATAGTACCATCACTAATGTGTAGACATGGATTCCTGAGCATGTACCCTCAATAGGGAAAAGCCACTCATTTATGAATATAGTAAGGAAACCCCACAACATAATATCTGATGAAACCTCAAGGTTCACCTGACAGCCACATGAGTTTTTGTACCTAGCTTAAAATAATGACCGATATCATCCAAAACAATCATGGAATTGTTGGGAAGGGAACCGAAGAGGATAAATATTATTCGATCTAACCCGATATCCATAAATAAATATTGATCTATTCTGTGAAATAAATAATCAATCGCATTGTCTGATCTCAAACCAATCTATTATTGAAAATTAAGATAATATTCTTCTCTTTAATTTGAGTCTATAAATAATCTTCCTATACAACATATGTAGTTATGAATTAATCATACATCTCTCCAAATGGAGGAATACAACCCAGTTGGTGGATAACGTATAAGATGATACTATCCTCTCCATTGGGAAGATAGAATGTGTTTCTCCTAGGACACTAAAAACTATTCATTTCCAAATGAAGGTCAGGGTAGAGATAAATAATGAATTAATAGTTCCACACATATTCATATAGATGAACCCTATGTAGATCATCACTAAACTCCAAACTTATCTTCCTCAACCAAAATGACACAGTGCATTCATCGTAGAAATTTATTTTGGGATGAGGATCCCATTGAAAATACCATCCTCTACAATATGTTTCTAGAGAATAAGTGAACATGGTTGAATTTATTTGAGAAACAAGATGTTGAGAAAGATAACAACCATCCATACTTTGGGGAGAATTTTCTAACATATAAGACAAGACTTGAGATTGGGCTGATAAAAGCTGACAGTCCTCGTGAAATGTTTCATCAACACAGTCAGGGGAGATATAAACCGACTGATATGAATGATTAATATATGGGGGATGTATATAATAATAATTAATAAAACCAAACCCATACAATATAAGTTGATTAGATTAGGGATAATCCTAAATTTTGTATGTGAGGAACCTTTATAAGGCCTTGTAATCAGTACAGATACTATATCAGAGATTGGAATTATGACTCCTTGCTTTTTGTGCCATCTCGCTGGCCTTATGTGAATAATTTGAATGTGGACTATAATCCATCTGAAATTAATTAAGTGACACATAGTATCCAAAGAGAACCGAAAATCATTTCAAAAAAATTGAAACATAACGTGAGATAGCCACAGAAGGTGCCTCATGTAATTCATGAACCACGTATGGATTTCACATGTCATTTGAAATCAAAAGGATATGTGGGGCACATAACCCCCATAGGGCATCACAAAAACTTCATGACCCCCTAGGGACTAACGACCGTGTAACCTAAACATGCTAATTTGAGATGAAAATAATATAATAATTGTACTAATAGATCTTTCAAATCCCTCAAGTAATATAATAACCAATATACCCAAAGTTTTTTAGGATTTCAAAATATGTTTAGTAGATGATGCAGACGAGGGCCTCAGTAAAACAAAGTCTATCAGTAGGTATCTGATGAAATGAACATGCAATGATGGTTTGTGAACAATTATCACTATCCGGGTTAGCATAATGGTCTTGAGAAAGGAGGAAAAAAGAGTTCTATGGATAGTAGGTGGTTGGTGGAATGAATTTTCCTCCACCAACACCTATTTATTGGGAATTTTGTGGAATACTAAATTTATCCCGGTAGACAAAAAGTCACATGAAGCATTGTTTTGCAACATCTTCAAGGATTCTGATGGGAATTATTTTTTATTAGAATTGAGTCTGTGTCCCCTCATATGTCGCACCTGAGAGTAAGGGTGAATTTTTACTCCCACCAAAAAAGCATCAGCAAAATAATGATGGACGAAATACTTGAATATGCATACCATTTACTCCAATAATGCAGTGAAAGAAGATGATGTATGAGACTCACATATCCTAAGAGTCTCTGTGAGACTCATTATCACATGAACACTTCAGGGACTTACAGAGAATCCATGTGTATTGCATAACCTACAGTGAATCCTATGGATCTTCCTTTGGAGAACCTTCCCACTCTAATGTTGTCCCTACAAACAACTAGTGGTAACATGATGAAAACATAATGAGAACCCCTAGTCCACATGTTTTTTCGTCAAAAATATCATGAAAAAATAGATGTTTTTTGGAAGAATAGATAGATGAATTTAAAAGTGAGATACCCCCAGTGGTCCTGAAGCTCACAAATCGTATCAAAATTGGAATGAATCAAAATCTATGATTACATCCAATATAATTATCAGGATTCCTGAAAACATTAACAATTTAATTAAGTCGATAAATTGTATGTGGTGAGAGGTGTTCGCAATTGATGAATTATATGAGATTCACCCTATGGACTCAACAAAATGTCTATATTTCTTCACAAGAACCCTGAATCCTGCCAGCATCACCGCACGTAATTCCTCTAGAGTGTCCAGAAAACTCTGCAATACTCTAGGGATAGATGGATGGACCTATCCACTACAATATTGCACACCCTCACATGACCCATATCATCCACATGAGACATCATCGAGAAATCGAGTAAAAAACATAGATATTACCTATGAAAACTCAAATGATCTCTAAACCATGAAACATCAAATATAGGTGATAAAAAGTGAGGAGGTGAATGGGGTTTGTAGTTGTTGAAAGATATTTGGAATGACCATGATGACCTGCAATGCACCATGATTCTTCGATGACATTCCCACCTTGTCTCACAAATTCTCTTTGTCTTGTCATTGTCATCTACATTTCATAATGAGAGAATTTTCCATGAAATTATCATGCTACCCCATATGAACTGTATTGCTCACATGATTCATCACTAAGAAATAAAATACATACCACCAATAACAATCATGAAATCATGTATGAATTTCAAATTATATCACATAAAACAATGGAGATACATAGGGAGGGGAAAGATGTATATGTGGTCACTGAAAGACATTTGACACAACTAGGAATCCCATGTCATGGCCCTAGTAGACCCATGTAAAAACCAACCATATCTTGTGAGACTCCATGAAATGTAATTATTCATCTCATGTGTGCCTCCCAACAGTCACAAATATATTTCTTAGTTCCATCAGCATGTCAACGTGATAACATGTAAGAATTTAGACACATCCACATGATCAAAAAAGTATTCAATAATCCAAAATTTTATGATAAAAGAAGATACTCACGATCACTGAAAAGTAGGTGACCCAACAAGAATGATCCATGGTAGAGTCTAACTAAACAATCTGAGCATATACCCTAATTCCCACTTTATCTTGGAATCAATCTAGAAACACTACACAAATTGGAATGTATTCGGGGTGGAGAGGCCTATACATCCACACCCAGCACAAAAAAATCACCAGCTACTATGTGAAGTTAACTCTCTAGTAGAAATGTTCCAATAATCGAAGAGACATTCCCAAATAAACCAATCATGCGACTAGAAAATATTCATTCTGATAATACACTAGGTATTAGTCAGATCAGTCATGTTATTGGTTTATACCCATCCACATGATCCTTAATAGATCACATGAAGTAATTCTAGAAAGGAATTCATAGGATAAATCACATATCATCTGAATCATGCAGGACACAAAGACACATATACTAAATAAATCTAATGACCTAATAATACAATAGTTATAACTGAGACCAAAAGTGGAAGATATAATAAAAATACATTATCATGAAAACATTAGGGAATTTCTTCAAGATATAAATAATTTCTTTTAATATGAAACCTGGGACATGCAAAATACTCCAAGAATGTCAGAGAATGTCACATAGTCCCCAGTGGACACCACATTGATCTCATGAAACCCTCCGAGTCTATCATCTAATACCCATGATGTCCATAAGAGTTATAAACTGGCTCATATAACAACATCATCTCTTATTATTTTGGTCTCAAGGATATATCTGTTTATGAAAACCATGCTCTCATGACACAGTCTGGGCATGTCAGCTGAGACTCGTGACACCATACAGACATGTCAGCCTTGTCCTGTGATATCTCTTAGAGGTTTCATCCAATATACATGAAATAATTTGTACTAGTCACACTCTATCTTGTTACACCATTCATATGTTTCAATAAATGTCATTCAATGGCTCCCTGGATATGCCAACTGGGTCTCACGACACCCTCCAAAAAGAAGGTCGTATCAATTGGGCATCCTAGGGCTTGAAAACAACGTCTGTCCTTGGTGTACAATCCATAATTAGTAAGGAATCTGAGGTCATGAGAAAATCTTCTATCCTTAGAATGTGAACAAATATAAATTGGTAATCATAGGGATTGATGACATCATATGTCATCATCATATAAACCTCGATCAATGAGGAATCACAGGTCATGATACCATTTCCTTTCCTCCGCATGTAAGCCCTGATCAATATGTAATCTCAAGCCTTGATAACATCATCTATCATCGGAATGTGATCCCTAATCAATATGGAATCCCAAGGATTTATGACATTATCATTCATTTTCATGAAATTCATGATCATAAAGGTATCACGGGCCCGGATAACATCATCTATCATCGATCTGTAAGACCCAAATCAATAGGGCATCCCGGTGGTTGATAACATCATTTGTCCTCATCACATATTCACCAATAAACAAGTAAAATTTAGTGTGTATGCCACAATATAATGTTAACTATGACAGATCTAACTCCTACAAAATTCAGGATATGTAGACCCCCTCTCCCTGATGTTCTTGCTCCATATTAATCATCCATGGAGAGAACAACATATGAGTCCCTTGTTTAGAGAAATGAAATTGATTAATTGATATCTATTGTTTCTCACAAATGTGCATTTATCTAGTGGGAATTGGGATTTTTAATGATCATATCATCTGATCTATAATCCCCTATAATGGCACAATTAAACCTTAGTGTGAAATCCCCTTCACAATATAAACGATGAGGTCTTTGATTCTGGTAATACCTAGGATATTTCGAAGACCACTCTATGACCCAATATCAAATAATCTTCTACTTTGATGTAATCCTTATATCAATGATATTTCAACCATTGACACTCTATCATTCCCATGAGCTTATTACTCTTCCCCATCCATTAATGGATTGATAGATAAACTATACTATGATGACTCCAATTATGTCTATACTCATTATAAATATGAAAAATTTGAAAGACCAAATATTCATACCAAACACCCCAAGGAATATACAAAAACACAAGAACCACACATATATTCCATGAGGATGATCATATATTCCCCTTATTTCTCACACCAAGAATAGATCATGTGGGAATATGGAGATGTCAATGAACACATCATTAGGAATCCTGAATGAAGACCGCTCATATAAGGGCATTTAACATGGGAACATTCCTAAGAGAATCATTGAACATGGTGGTTTTTGATTCCTTAAAAAACTAGGATTTGTAGGATGCCTCATAATAGATCCATCCCCTCTTCATAATATTTACCACATTCTCACATGATAGCACAGTCTGAAGCACTTGGTTATATGGTTACAACACATAAAGTTGATAATACATTCTAGGTAAATGGATGATGAACCTCAGATACATACATATTGATACATTAATGATACTCATTTTACTCATCTAATGATAGAATTAACCAAAATCCACATTTTTTAGGGTAACCAGTCCCATTTTAGGATTTGGAAGAGATCCATGAACATATCTTATATCTATAAGAGAGTCCCATAGTAGGAAATAATTCCCCCCATGAGTGGGTGATGATCCTTCCCTCCAATCTTATCAACCAATGTGACTCCACAAGAGTCATTAGGCATAAAAACATAGATGAAGGAGGTCCTTTTGAAATTATATATATACCTAGCTACAGATGGGTGAACAATTGGGTGTTTTTGGGAAATGAGGAATGGTATCATGATGAAACAATACCATTTCATGACACAAAAACATGATGAAAGAGAAATAATGTCATCAACCTCCCCTAATTAAGGGAGTCTCTCATTGTTGAATTCTGGTGATAGGATCCTGAAATGGATAAAGATGACTACAAGATACATATTATCCTGGATCACTATCCATTTTTGGGAATACTATTAGTGAGGCGTAATTGACTAGAGGCATTTCTACCTGTATCCAGGCTGGGGGGAGTACCATTTTTACGGTACTCCATAACTAGTAAATTTTTAAACCATTAGTGGAGATGTTGGGTGGGAAATGGAGTTAGATTCTTCTTTGATGAACCAACCACTTATGAAATCATTGACGAATGTGTTTGAGTGAATTGGTGACATTACATTGGATTGATATAAGATATGAAGAATGACTAAAATATATGCGACACATACAAACAAAAAACATAATCAATTTAGATCCTAATGACCACATGTGTAATCGGTTTTATAATTTCACATTCTTCACTTTTGGACATGATTGGGGCTAGAAGTGGGTTAACAATTCCACCTTGGTTAATGACTCACATTAGGATCACTATATTGTTTCCCTCGAACATGTATTATATTGATGGTTGATTGTTGGGGGTTGTGATTTTATAGTAATTAGCACTGTTCCACTATTTCTGAATGTTATCTAATGGGTTTTGTTAATGGATCTAGAAATAGTCAAAGTATCTCATATTCATGATTCATTGAAGAAAATTCCAAAGGAAGGCTCTCATTGGTTAACATGGAAAAGGACACATAAAAACTCACATTAGTCTATTGGATGGGAATTAAATATTATAAAACCCTCTTTGGAAGTATCTATCTCCAATTACAAGAATATCTTATATATTTAAGATTTGTTTATTAATCCTTGGTTTATTATGAAATGTGTATATTATGGGTTTCTCTGAGGTAATGATCACTCATTATTACGCATGGGTTTTGAATCATATGTTTGTAACCATGGTTCTCCATCAATAGAAGGGTTTGTAGGTATACTAGGTTCTCTATCAATGGATCCCATTTTTACAAGGATCAGATACTCCCTGATTATTTATTAGAATGACACTAGTTTTAAGACACATGGTGGGGAACTCTACATTTTATCATCCATATATGATATAAGTTATATTGATGTTGGTATTGAACCCATTATATGTGATTCCTATGCATACTCATTATACGAATATGAACCCAGATAGTTCGGTGCCACCAAACATGACACGTAACCTGAAATGGTCATGCAATAAGGATTGAACCATGTAGTTTAACGTCATGCGGCATGGATGCATAGGTGAGATGTGTAATGGCCCGGAAATTTAAATGGAATTTTTTTCTTAAATTTTATTTGGAATTTTACAAGACCACAGTTTCTGACGGCGCCTGATTCCGAGGCCCGGTGTGCCCGAAATCAATTTCCTACGTTTGGCTCGGGTACGCTCAGTGAACAAACGAGCGGGTTTTTCTAACTTTTGAATCGGTGCTCGGAATCGAAATTCGAGGGCACCGATGAAATCGTAGCCCCGATTTTTTCTTAGAAACGCCTCCTTCATAGTTGTGTTTGCTCGTTTGTGCTTTTTAATTTTTGGGGTTTAATTTATGAAATAAAATAAACTTTTATGACAATTTTATTTTATTTCACTTAAAGCTGCTAAAACACCACTTTAAAGCTACTTAAGTTGGGTTGAAGCGGATAGGGTGAAATTCAAAATATCCTACCAACTTGGTTGGATATTTGTGAGGTGGGGCTCGCACGAGCCCCACCGTTTCTCTTCTTCTTAAGTAACGCACCTGCACCCCCCTATTAAACGAAGTCAATCATGCGTTTTTCTGGTCATGAAACGCCCCAATTTTATTGGGCAGTTAAGTATTACAATTAATTCTTCGAATTAATTGATCGTTTCTTATCCTTTGTTTTTCAAATTATTAAGTTGATTATAAAATAATTTGAGGACTTATTTTATTTTTGTTGAGGGGTTTGTGTTCTGTAAAACCTTTGGGAGAGCAGAGGGAGAATTCTTCATTCTTCGACGAAGAACGTGAAGAACGCGAAGAATGCGAAGAACGCTCTGACCTCTGACGAAGAATGCCAAACACCCGGAGATCGACGACGTGACGCCAACAACTTTCTTTCCGCGACGTTTCTTCCGCGACGAGAAAATCTGCGACGAACACTCACTCGACGACTTCGACGATGTAGGGAATTGTTTTTGAAATCTTAATGAACCACATGCTTTTTTTTCTTCTAAATCAAAGAAGGCGGATCAAATAAACAATAATTTGATCCGTGAAGTTTATGTTCTGGAATGAGTTTTTATTTTGGTATTCTATTATCTTTGGAGAAAAGAACGACGAGCGCGGACCAACCAATTCCAGTTTGATCCGCGGATCGATCATACATGTGGATCGATGTAGGGGATTTTCATGTTGAGAATAATTTTATTCCCTTAAATTCTTTCTTTCTTTCTTTCTTCCTAAAGAAAACAATGAACGGGGGATCAACTTATTACCTAGTTGATCCGCGAACGTTTTAATTGCGGGTTAGAAGTTTACCTTTGTTTATGGAATGAACGTAGGGGTTTTATTTATTATTTTGTTTGTGAATACTATCTTGACGTTCTTCGTAAAAAACGAACAGTTGTTAACGACTAACGAGAGGGGGTCGGACAGCACAAACACGACTGAACCCCCTCCTATGTTCATGTTTGATTTTTTGTGGATGGAACGGAATGGTGTGGTGTTGTCGCACCACGCGGGAGTCATACAACAAATATTACACGACACCATCACACCATGCCGAGGAGTTCAACGAGGACGCGACGTCGTCGCGCCGCGTAAAAGAAAACCCTAGACACCGCGGCCGGAGCGGGGCCACGGTGGAAGGGCGCGGTGCTGTTGCAGCGCGCCGGAGAACCACGAAGGAAACGCGTTTTGTTTTGACGTGCGGATTGACGGGCAACGACGAAGCAAGCCGTTTGGGCATTTGAATCCATTCGCAGTGAAGATGGGGTCCCGGGGGGACCATAGGCGAAGACGGCAGGACGAACGGACCACCGGAGCGCGTCTGATGGTCCGCGAAAGGCGGCAGCAGCATGCCACGCCGGCGCGGCGGCGGCGGCGACCGGCGGCGGTGGCGCGCCACCGGAAATGGGGCGGCCGGAGAACTGCCGGCCTCAATCAGTGGCCGGCCGGTCGGGCCGGACCGAACCGGACCGCACCGGACCGGGCCGGGCCAGGCCGGGCCCGGGCCGGTCGGACCCGGGCCGGGACGTCCCGGTTCGAGTCGACCAGGTTCGGGCCGACCCAGGGGGGGTCGGGCCGGGTCGGTCCGGGCCCAGACCACCGTTTTCGGACCATTTTCGGTCAAATGCCCGTAACATGAGCTACGGGCCTCCAAATGACTCGCCGTCAGCGGAAACACGATCCTTGGATCGAGTCGGTCGTTTCGTTATATCGTACTCAAGGTTTCGATAAACTTTGGGTTCGGCCGGGTTGGTTCGTACACGAAACCAACCACGCCCTCGGAGCAGAAACGCTCGTATCTTGAGTTTCGAACGTCCGATTGATGTGCCGTCGACTTTGATTGATTCCTCTAAGTGAGACATAACTTTTGGCTTACTCCGCTCAAGTTTTGGATTCCGTCAGAGTGCGGTCGGGTTGGTTCGCTCAAGAAACCAACCGGGCCCCTGGACCGAAAAAGCCAATAACTCACAGACCGGGCGTCCGATTGATGCACCGTCTATCTCGTTGTTTTCCTCTTGATGAGACGGAACTTTTGGCATACATCGCCCGATTTTTCAATATAGTTGGATAGTGGCTGGGTTGGATCGCACCCGAAATCCAACTGGGCCCCTGGGACGGAAAAGCTGATACCTTTCAGACCAGACGTTCGTTTGACGAACAGTCAGCGGCGTTGGTGATCACGTTGAGAAATGGTCCCTATGAGTATACCCTATGAGAGTTCGGGGTACAGTTGAGATATGGTCGGATTTGGTTTTCCCACAAAACCATCCGGGCCCCGGGGACGAAAAGGCTAATAACTCACAGACCGGGCGTCCGATTGACCCGTCGTCTATTGCGTTGAGACCCCTATGACGAGGTGGTCTGTTGAGATACTTCTTCATGGGAATTTGAGATACTTGGTTTATCGATCTTTAGCTCATGGAGCGGACCCTCCCGGAGACGAGCGTGCGGAGTATGGAGACCGTGTAGCCGACTGAGACCTAGCGATTGCTTGACCGACTCGACTTGGAGTGAGTCGACTAGCCCAGTGAACGGAGCACTACTTTGTTTGGGTGCAGACCCATGGCGGACATAGCAATACCTGTGTGACAATGCAGACCCGCGGTACTCGTCGAGAGAGTACCTCAGCAGGCTACTAGGGGGTGTGCACTACTGTGTTTGGGTGACATACCTCGACGGCAAGCACTACTGTGTTTGGGTGGCTGGCCCGGGGTACTCGACATGAGGAGTACCTCAGCAGTCTTAGGTTAGTGAGCAGTACCTCAGAGTCATGACAGGACCACTTTACACTCCAGAGACGGAGCTCTCTAGCAGTTACAATTTCGATAATGAAAATCTTAGCTTGAGATGAATCTTTGACCTTTGTGTTTACCTCATGAATGAGATGGGTCACTTGATAACTTAGGTATATGTATGGGGATATACCTGGGTAGTGGTTATCCGTTGATTACATAATCCTTGTGTTTCCTCATGGTTGAGATGGGTTACCTGATAACTTAGGTATATGTATGGGCATATACCTATGTAGAGGTTATCTGTTGAGATCTTCTTTGTGGTTAACCTTGTTGGTTTTAGTGAGACCTTGAGGGTCTCGGCGTCCCTAATGAGCATCGTTATACTCACCCCTGCACGGGCTATGCCCGCACCTCGTTGTGTTGGTTGCAGACGACAGGAAGTGCTGACGGAGGCCGAGTGTTTGAGGACTAGACGGTACCTGGAGGTGGACTCCACGAAGAGTCAGTACCCGGAGGTGGACTACACGACGAGTCAGTACCCGGAGGTGGACTACACGATGAGTCAGTGTCCATAGGTGGACTGCACGACGAGAGCATGGAGGAGGCTATCTGTACCTACCCTTCAGGTATGATTCGTGGTGGACGATCCAGGAGCTGCGCCATTTGTACCTACCCTTCAGGTAGGATCCGAGGAGGATGACCCAGGAACCGCTTCTATCCCTCCAGATGTTGTCTTTTTCTGTTGTACTTTGTTCAGTTGTAGTGGTACTTTCTTTTGGGTTTGTATTCTGGCCCATTTACTTTCAGCACTTCTTTTTTTGTACTTAGTGTTTTACTTCCTCTTGTACTCTGTGGTGTTTAGTTACTTTTATAAAGGCAATGCCTTCCTAGTTATCAGGATTTACTCCTTTGGTGCTAGTCGCCAGCCCCTGGCCTATGGAAGGTGGGCTTGGGGTAGTCACGGCACGAGCCCCAAGGTTGGGTCGTGACAAATTGGTATCAGAGGTGGTCGGTTCTACCACAGACTCTGATCTTTCTTTCTGTGATGTAATAGTGTTAAGGGTACCGAGTGTGGTTTTCAGTTCAGGGAGTCCAGTGTTGGTGTGGGCGGCCAACGTATCCATACACCAGGACCCTGACAACTGATTTCCGACATTGTGCATGAAAACACCGATTGCGTGTGTGTTTCCAGAAGTTTTTAAATGTCAGCTCAACCCAGGTCAGCTCACCAGGTATAATCATTTGACCGTGTCACGTTGTTTCTTTCATGATGCCTTTTCTCAGACGACCAGCTAGAGCCCTGAGGGACATGCGTACTGACAGCTTGCCAAGCGACGAGGCTTCAGTACAGGGCCCTCTTATAGTTGAGGCACCAGCGGAGGCACCAGCGGTGCTACCATATGTTGGGCCACCGATGCCACCAGCCCCAGCAGTAGGCGATGCACGCTACTTGAGTTCACTGCACGAGTTCCAGCACTAGAGGCCACCCAGGTTCTGGGGAGAGATGGACCCGCAGGCGGCTGAGGGTTGGCTGGAGGTTGTGGTGAGAGTCTTCAGGCTCGTGGGGATGTCGGCAGACTTCATAGTGATCTTTGCTGCCAGCCTCCTTCAGGCAGCAGCAGGCAGGTGGTGGAGCCACTTGTTCCAGTTTTGCGACAGGATGACCTTCGAATGGGAAGACTTCGAGACCTTATTCAGGGTGGAGTTTGTGCCACTAGTTCTACACCCCGAGCGTGTTCAGGAGCTGCTGCCTTTGCCATGTGTTTTTCATTCAGTGGCCGAGTCATCTGTGGGCAGTAGATAGATGGTGTAGTGATCCAGGAGGACCAGACCAGTAGTTGGGCGATCTCGGGTTTTAGGACCGGTGGTGCGGGGCACCCGGGGTGGGGTCATAGCCAGGCATGCCAGAAGCAGATTTTGTTACTCGTGCGGCGGAAAGGGTCATCTGGCACGTGACTGTCCGACTCCTCGTACAGTTGATCCGCAGGCTTTGGGGGAGCCACTGAGTCAGAAGCAGCGGTGAGTGCTTGAGCAACAGCCGAGCAGTGGAAAAGGCAGTAGAGCTCCTGGAGCAGGTGGACATGAGCGGAACTAGTAGATACGTCCCTTGTACTTCTAGTTCCATGTTGTTGTTTTATATGTGTCTTTGTATTATGAGCTGCAATAATAAAAAGACACTTATCTTTGTGATGTTTTCTTTCCTATCCTTTTTGTTTGGTTGATACTGAGTGGTCCTGGTTAAGAATGTTGACTTGACCCTCGCTTTCGAGATTCCTACTGGAGGAGACCCAGTGACCTCACACTAATGCCGAAAGTGTGACTCGACCCTTGGTGGCGAGAGTGACAGTTGGATCTCTTAGTAGTTACGTCGAGGCCTTACGATGCTATCCATGGCATGAATGCATCCTTCATGTCAGGATTGACTGTATTAGACAATGGTCGTGGTTCATCCAGGGGGATGATACCAGGTTTCTCTTTTCGGCAAAGGGGGAATTTTAGCATCTCTTCCAGATTGTATGCAAAGGAGGTGCAGTTCATCCAGCAGCGGATGATGACTGCACAGTGCAGTAAGAAACAGGAAACCGGTGCCAGTCTTAGAGACTCGGGCATGTTAAATGTTTCAAGAAGAGGAAGCTTTAAATAGAGTTGAGTCTACTAAGCGGAAGACGTAGAGCTAGGAGAGCAGCATGAGGTGGTGTACATCGTAACATGATACAACCATCCGCCTTAGTTATCCCCACTAGGCTTAGGGAGCTGGAGGGTGGAGGAAGAATGCGGCTGCATGCGGTCAAGGAGTGGGACCCAATGGCTCTAAAATTGATTCAAGGGACAGTCTGTGTCCACTACTAGCTGCTGTAGTAACAAACGTTGATATGAATCATTCCTAGCTTCCACAAATCTTGTCCCAGACCTAGAGTTTCCGGTAAGCCGTGGACTTGACCCTCACGTCTGGAGATACCTTGGGAGGAGACTCGATAATCACACTTACGCTAACGGTGTGGTCAGACCCTCGAGGTGAGAGTTTCAGTTGGAATCTCTTGGTGGCAGCGTCGAGGCCTTACGACGTTGGTTTGAGTATGGACTGGGCAATCACAGTTCATACACAAATTGACTGTATTAGGCAAAAAAGGTTGTGGTTTAACCATGACGTCGGGATGGGTTTTCGTTGGTCGGCGGAAAGGAAACCCCAGGCAGCACAGGATAAAATCATGCATAGTAGGGTGCGACCGATCACCCTTGAGTCGGTCAACCTCGTGGCAGCATTTGTTTTGAGTTTCAGTTATAGAAAGGATTGGAGACTTCTGGAGTTCGAGGATGACGATCACGTCCTTATACGGGGCACACCTCGATGAGGTTTGCGGAGATGTGGCCAAAGCGGAAAGCTATCTCCATGGTTTAGCGGACCTTCTTAGGTCCTTAGCTGGGTAGGCATGGTAGTTACCGCTTGACCCATCCACCTCAGTTGCACCTAGTGCATGATGACTTCCACATATCTCAACTGAGGAGATACGTGCTCGACTCTTCGCACATCATCGACCTCAGGGAGTTGGACGTCGATGATAGGGCGACATGCACGGAGGTTCCAGTGGGGATCGAGGATCGACAGGGGTGGTCCTACGGGGATGATCGATTCCTTGGGTGCACTTTCTTTGACATCACGGGAACCTCCAAGTGAGCACATGGGAGCGAAAGGCTCAGATGCGTTCTTTCTACCGCTTTAGTGACCTTAGTTTGTGATAAAGCTTTACGAGGACGTAAAGCCCTGAGGTGGGAGTAATGTAAAGGACCGGAAATTTCAATGGAAATTTTTGCCTAAATTTTCTTTGGAATTTTACAAGAATGCAGTTTCTGACAGCGCCTGATTCTGAGGCCCGGTGTGCCGGGAATCAATTTCAGAAGTTTCGCTCGGGTACGTTCAGTGAACGAACGAGCAGGTTTTTCTAACTTTTGAATCGGTGCTCGGAATCGAATTCTGAGGGCACCGATAAAATCGTAGCGCCAGTTTTTTCTTAGAAACGCCTCTTTCAGAGTTGCGTTTTCTCATTTGTGCTTTTTAATTTTTGGGGATTATGTTAAGAAATAAAATAAAGTTGTATGACAATTTTATTTTATTTCATTTAAAGCCGCTTAAAGACCACTTTAAAGCTACTTAAGCTGGGTTGAAGCGGATAGGGTGAAATTCAAAATATCCTACCCACTTCGTAGGATATTTTTGAGGTGGGGCCCGCACGATCCCCACAATTTCTCTTCTTTTTAAGTAACGCACCCGCACCCCCCTATTAAATGAAGTCAACCATGCGTTTTTCTGGTTAAGAAGCTCCGCAATTTAATTGGGCAGTTAAGTTTTACAATTAATTCTTCGAATTAATTGATCGTTTTTTATCCTTTGTTTCTCAAATTCTTATGTTGATAATAAAATAAGTTGAGGACTTATTTTATTTTTGTTGAGGGGTTTGTGTTGTGTAAAACCTTTGGGAGAGAAGAGGGAGAATTATTCGTTCTCCGACGAAGAACACGAAGAACGCAAAGAACGCTTCGACCTCTGACGAAGAATGCCAAACCCCGGGAGATCGACGACGTGACTCCAACGACTCTCCTTCCGTGATGTTTCTTCCGTGACGAGAAAATCCGCGACGAACCGTCACTCGACGACTTCGACAATGTAGGGAATTTTTTTTGAAATCTTAATGAACCACATGCTTTTTTTCTTCTAAATCAAAGAAGGCGGATCAAATAAACACTAATTTGATCTGCGAAGTTTATGTTGCGGAATGAGTTTTTATTTTGGTATTCTCTTATCTTTGGAGAAAAGAATGACGAGCGCGGACCAACCAATTCCGGGTTGATCCGCGGATCGATCGTACATGTGGATCGATGTAGGGGATTGTCATGTTGAGAATAATTTTATTCCCTTAAATTCTTTCTTTCATTCTTTATTCCTAAAGAAAACAATGAACACGGATCAAATTATTACCTAGTTGATCCGCGATCGTTTTAATTACGGGTTGGAAGTTTACCTTTGTTTGTGGAAAGAACGTGGGTGTTTTATTTATTATTTCGTTTGTGAATACTATCTTGACGTTTTTCGTAAAAATACGAACAATTGTTAACGACTATCGAGAGGGGTCCAGACCGCACAAACACGGCTGAACCCCCTCCTATGTTCATGTTTGATTCTTTATGGATGGAACGGAATGGCGTGGTGCCATCGCACCACGCGGGAGTCATACGGAAAATATTACGTGACGCTGTCGCGCCACGACGAGGAGTTGAACGAGGATGCGACGCCGTCACGCCGCGTCAAAGAAAACCCTAGACACCACGGCCGGAGCGGGGCCACGGTGGAAGGGCGTGGTGCCGTCGCATCGCGCCGGAGAACAATGAAAGCAACACATTTTGTTTTGACGTGCGGATTGACGGGCGATGACGAAGCAGGCCATTTGGGCGTTTGAATCCCTTCGCAGTGAATATGGGGTCCAGGGGGGACCATAGGCGAAGACGACAGGAGGAACGGACCACTGAAGCGCGTCCGGTGGTCCGCGGAAGGCGGCAGCAGCACGCCTCGCCGACGCGGCGGCACCGGCGACCGGCGGCGGTGGCACGCCGCCGGAAATGGGGCGGCCGGCGAACCGCCGGCCTTAATCAGCGGCGAAGGGCGGGGGATCCGCGTGCCCCGCCCGGGTGGCGGCTCGGCCATGCCGGCCGAGCCGCGGCTGGCCGGTCGGTTCGGACCGAACCGGACTGCGCCGAACTGGGCCAGGCCAGGCCGGGCCTAGCCGGGTCGGACCCGGGGCGACCCGGTTCGGGCTGACCCAGGGGGGGTCGGGCCGGGTCGGCCCGGGCCCAGACCCCTGTTTTCGGACCATTTTCGATCAAATGACCATAACATGTGGTACGTGCCTCCAAACAACTCGCCGTCAGCGGAAACACGATCCTTGGATCGAGACAGTCGTTTCGGTATATCGCACTCAAGGTTTCAGGGAACTTTGGGTTCAGCCGGGTTGGTTCGTACAGGAAACCAACCGGGCCCTCGGAGCGGAAATGCTCGTATCTTGAGCTTCGGACATCCGATTGATGTGCCGTCGACCTTGATATATTCCTCTAAGTGAGATGGATCTTTTGGCTTACTCTGCTCGAGTTTTGGATGCCGTCAGAGTGTGGTCGGGTTGGTTCGCTCACGAAACCAACCGGGCCCCTGGAACAAAAAAGCCAATAACTCACAGATCGGGCGTCCGATTGACGCACCGTCTGTCTCGTTGTTTTCCTCTTGATGAGACGGAACTTTTGGCATACTTCACCTGAGTTGTGGATATAGTTGGATAGTTGCCGGGTTGGATCACACCCGAAATCCAACCGGGCCCCTGGGACAGAAAAGATAATATCTTTCAGACCAGACGTTTGTTTGACGAACCGTCAGTGGCGTTGGTGATCACGTTGAGAAATGGTCCCTATGAGTATACCCTATGAGAGTTCGGGGTACAGTTGAGATACGGCCGGATTTGGTTTGCACATGAAACCAACCGGGCCCCAAGGACAAAAAGGCTAATAACTCACAGACCGGGCGCTCGATTGACGTGTCGTCTATTGCGTTGAGACCCCAATGACGAGGCGGTCCTTTGAGATACTTCTTCGTGAGACATTGAGATACTTGAAGTATCGACCTTTAGCTCGTGGAGCGGACCCTCCCGGAGACGAGCGTGCGGAGTACGGAGACCGTGTAGCCGACTGAGACCTGACGACTGCTTGACTGACTCGACTTGGAGTGAGTCGACTAGCCTAGTGGACGGAGCACTACTTTGTTTGGGTGAAGACCCATGGAGGACGGAGCACTAACTATGTGACAGTGCAGACCCACGGTACTCGTCTGGAGAGTACATCAGCAGGCTACTAGGGGGTGTGCACTACTATGTTTGGGTGACATACCTCGGAAGGAAGCACTACTGTGTTTGGGTAGCTGGCCCGCGGTACTCGACAGGAGGAGTACCTCAGCAGTCTTAGTTTAGTGAGCTGTACCTCGGAGTCGTGACAGGACCACTGTACACTCCAGAGACGGAGCTCTCCAGCAGTTACCGTTTCGATAATGAAAATCCTGGCATGAGCTGAATCTTTGACCTTTTTGGTTACCTCATGAATGAGATGGGTCACTTGATAATTTAGGTATGTGTATGGGAATATACCTGGGTAGTGGTTATCCGTAGATTTCATAATCCTTGTGTTTCCTCATGATTGATATGGGTTACTTGATTACTTAGGTATATGAATGGGCATATAACTAAGTAGAGGTTATCTGTTGAGATCTTCTTTGTGGTTAACCTTGTTGGTTTTAGTGAGACCATTGGGGTCTCGGGGTCCCTACTGAGTATCGTTATACTCACCCCTGCACGGGCTATGACCGCACCTCGTTTTGTTTGTTGCAGACGACAGGCAGTGCTGACGGAGGCCGAGTTTTCGAGGACTGGACGGTACCCGGAGGTGGACTACATGACGAGTCAGTACCCAGAGGTGGACTACACGATGAGTAAGTACCCGGAGGTGGACTACATGACGAGTCAGTGTCCGAGGTGGACTACACAACGAGAGCGTGGAGGAGGCTATCTGTACCTACCCTTCAGGTAGGATTTGTGGTGGACGATCCAGGAGCTACGCCATCTGTATCTACCCTTCAGGTAGGATCCGAGGAGGACGACCCAGAAGCCGCTTCCGTCCCTCTAGCTGTTGTCTTTTTCTGTTGTACATTGTTCAGTTGTAGTTGTAATTTCTTTTCGGTTTGTATTCTGGCCCATTTACTTTTAGCACTTCTTTTTTTTACTTAGTGTTTTACTTCCGCTTGTACTCTGTGGTGTTTAGTTACTTTTATAATGGAAATGCCTTCCCGGTTATCGGGATTTACGCCTTTGGTGCTAGTTGCCAGCCCCTGGCCTATGGAAGGCGGGCTTGGGGTAGTCACGGCACGGGCCCCAGGGATGGGTCGTGACAAGATGTTCCTGGTCGAGAATGGTGTGGGATTTATACCAAGGAATCATGAGGTACTGAAAAATATATTTGGTATCCTAGGTGGATATTCCCCTATCGTAAATATGGCCTAGCGAACATCATAGTTGATTTGGGTGTCGAGTTTGGTCTCCAAGAAGGCTTCCTCCATATCCTGGTTCATTAGCAACAAATTCTATCATAGTTTAATATGATATGGAATTATAAATCATATAAAGTCCCTTATGGTGGCTTATTTAGGGATTTCACAGAATTGGTCCCCATGTTCAAGGATATAGTTATGGATTTCACATGGAGTATTACCATTTTAATTTTTGTTGGATTGTGTAGATTTAATGATCACCATCATCCTATAAACACCCATGATTCAGGCTTGGTTTGAGAAATATGAGGAGGAACAAGGACTAAAGATTAAATGACCTGCTCCATCAATTAATGGATGGTGCTAGAGCCTTAAGTGAGTGAAAGTGATAGTAACCTGAGCGTGACCATTTACTCTCATGATTTCAGATCCTTGAGAGTAACATTTGGCGATCTAATAAATTATTCCCTAGGATGCGGAGAATAAGAGTAAGAGTGCCGTATCCCGCAAGAAGGGCTAAGGGCTTACCTTATGTGGAGTGACCTTTAATTAGTGCTAGGTATAACTCCTCGACCAAATATGCATAGATTTGGTGCATTATTTTAATAAATTTTTATTATTACATGGAATCAAATCTTGGAGGACCGATCCATTTATATGTCTTTTAAAATAATTTACAAATGTAAACATTACATTACAATTTAAAACGTAAAATTCAACATAGATAATCCATTAAGAACTCCATTATTCTCCATGATTACCCTTGAGTATCGATCGTAAAACACTTTTTGGCATCATAGGAAAATAAAACATAAGAAAGGGGTGATCTCAAATGCTCTATAAGGTGCAACTATAGAGAATAGTCTTTCAGGAATAAGCATAGACATATAAGGAAAGTACAAAACTGAAACAAAATACTATTACATAAATACATTAACATAATAAAGAAAGAATAAATAAAATTATGTAATCTAAATATTCACATAGATATTTTACTAGTAGAATAATTATATTTAATATCAATTAAAAATCTCATAATGATGGAATAAATAAGTTTGGACATCATAACCATAACGTAAAGGCCTTGTTCCAAAACCATACATAATCATACCGTCAAGGCCTTTTGAAAAGTTACATGTTTGTCACATGGGACCTACGAATGTATCGAGGGTCTATAGCTGTCCATTCTAATCACTTACAAAGACAAATGCATTCCTCATATGGAAGGTTGAAGAATATCATAAACATTTATATTAAAACTAGAATTCAAAGTTTTAATTCATTAACCATAAACCAATAAAGGTATAAACATTGAAAATACACAACCAAACATATCTTAAAACATTCCATACAATATTAAATATTGTATAATAATAAATAAACCTCAACTAACCATAAAATTCATCAATGTATGTTTACATATATGAAAGTAATATAATAAAAGAATTAAATATCTATATATCCAAATAAACCTTTTTTATATTGATATCAATTATTAAAAGTCCTTGATCTTATAAAAGAAGACATATAGAAGGAGATTTTTTATTCAATGTGTCTCATAAAACATTGTATCATTTCAAAAGAATTAACAATTAGGAAATTTTGATGTATATATAAATAAATCCTTAAAACCATTGTGAAAACATAAATATTAATGGGAATGATTTGTATGAATAAACCATTAAAATATTTAAAATAGTGTTTTAGTTAAATATTCCCTTGAATAAAATGATAAAAAATCATTTTTTAAAACAACATATTGAACATAAATATAAACAGAATATGTCTATTATAATCCTTTTATATCTATATAAATATATAGGTAAAATAATATTTATATTATTAAAATGGGGAAAGGATTAATTATTAAAACATTCATAACTTCCCAAACCACATTGAAAATTTATATAATATATCCAATATATTAAAATTAATCGTCAAAAAACATTAAGGAAAATTTTATCATGATTTATAATATAATAGGGGTATTAAATACATCACACAAAAGAAATATGTTGTGAACTAGGTTTATGTCTCAAAATAATTAAAACTAAGACAAAATTCCCTGATATTAAGTCTGAAACTCTATGTATTTGACTAAAACTCATATATAAGGGGTATAAACATATAAATAACCTGTTATATAATCATTATAATATTTGTTATGACTTATATGATTCATTTATGACTTTATATTACCCGTTTATTAATAATCTCCATGTTAAAGAAATATTTCGGTTAAACCATAACTTGTTTATCATACATGTTTTGACTTGTTAATATTGATATTATTACATAGATCATGATTTCATTAGATATATAATGTAAAACATAATTTTTAAATCATAACTATATATTATATATTGATGTATAATAAGGAATCCACTATTCATGGAGATAGAGGGTTGTATGAATGCATAAACACTTTTTTCATTTTATTATTGTTGTGAAATGTGATTTCCATATATAAATATGTGTGTGTGTATTTTTAGTATAATTATTATGTAATATATTTCATAATTATTCCTAATAAATATTTCTTAATCATTCTTGAATGGTGAACGTGGAAGATGATTCTCATTGTGTCATGGATACATTAAGACATATGTACCCATGAGTGACAATATCATTTCATTAATTTTTAAATGGTAAGGAATTGGATAAAATATGAATTTTACAAAAATAATATCTTGTTATATTATTATTTAAATCCTTTAAATTAATCATTATACAAATATAAATAATGTGTACATGTAAAACAATTTACACCAGGATGTGGAGACGGTGGGCCATACATATCCACATATTGTGATATAGTTTTTTGTAAAATGGGTAAAAGGAGGAATATGAATGTAACATAATAATAATAAAATATAATTATATATTATATTTTGGACATATTACTTTATTATAGAAACAATTTTGGATGAGTAAATAGAAGATTAATTGAAATTTAATTTAATTTCTAAAACAATTACCTCTTCTTCGAGTTACATTTTTGATTTTCACAAACTAAATACATATGATGTATTTATGACAATAGTTTATCTTCTGGGATGTAGTGAGTGAATGTTTTAGAGTAATTGGGTAGCTTTTTTCCAATAAAAATGGGTTTGGGGATTTGAATTAAAGGAAAGGAATGTTCCCTTTTATAAGAGAGGTAAGGGGTACTTTTTGAGATCTTTAAATATACAATTATTATATATATATTTTCGGTTTCAAATAGATCCAAATTTATTTTTATCAAGGTTAAGGTAATTATGGGTCTAAATCCCCACAATTGATGAATTATAGACATGATTTGGTTTGTAAATTATACTTATAATTTAGATTTAACCCTTAGTTAAATAATTTCTCATTTACAGTTTCTACTTCTATTTTTGTACTATAGGTTTAATATATATACAATAATATCCCAAAAAAACCATATTTGGATAATTTTTTTAATTTATAACACTATCCTAGTAATTTGGTCTATAATTGATATTTTATGATATTTATATTATTTAATAAAATAGTATTTATTTTAAAATATAATTTATTTCAATTTTGATACTAATCAATTTTTTCATTTTTAAAATATCAACCCAATAATATAACAATGAAAAAATACATTCAATATGTCACTAATATTTATATTTATTCTAAATAATTAGTATATCTAATTAATTGATTAAAATTATGTTTATTTTAATATTTTTAATATCATTTATTTGATATCTCAATTAATTGAATAATTATTGCATCATCATTTTGTCACCATTTAATTTAGTTATTCAATGTATACAAATTATCAAAAATTGATCATGATGTAGATAAATTTGTTATATTTTTTAAAAAATTTATATTTAACTATATCTATTATATAAAATAATATTAAAAAAATAATTATTTTAAATTTGAAAATGACATTTTAAACTCATATTTAAATTTAATATAAAAAATTCATTAATCTTACATAAGTGGATTAAAAGGATCATAGTTTCAACATAAGGTTTAATTTCGTATATAAATACTTAGACAATGTAATTTGAAAATGTTTTCGAATAATTTTATATCATTATAATATTATTTTTACCTTTATTTTCCACATTTACCTTAAATCGTGGAATATTAAATTCAAAAGTCACTATTCACAAAAAAAATTTATCATATTGAGACAAATTTGTCATAATTATTACAACTTTCTAGGTCTATTTTTTGAAATATTAATCACAGGAGTGGTAAAATTAGATTTAATTCTACTTTGAAAATGTGGCCAGAAGTCGGGTAAAACGATGTCAAAATGATCAATGAATTTTTTATAAATAGTTTCATTATAAACCATATTCCAATGAAATAAATTTTACTTATATATTTATTATCTATAAATTTTGGAATTAAAATAAATTTAAAATAAAATATTTATTTAAATTAAATAGTCGATCATCAGCAACAATGAATTATTTTTCAATATTAATAAAAAATTGAATGTTTTCAAAAAAATACAAAAAATTCACCCTAATATTATTTTGATATCCTAAATGGAATGATGAAATATATTTTTTCAAATAAAAATTCTATGATTGTATAAAATTTATTTTGGTAGTTTTTACAAAATTATAAAAAAAGTTAATTCTTTTAAGAAAATAGAATTTCTAAACATATCACTATTTTATCGAAACAGATAACATATCAGTGTAAATTTTTTTTATTAGAAAACATTATGAATAATATTTAAAAATTATTTATTAATATTTATATTTATAAATTTAATGGATATGCTATAAATGTATCATTTTAATAATTATAATACAAAAGTGTTGTTTCCCAGAAACTCAATATTTCATGTAACACATACCATGTCAGTGTTGCGTGAAAACCATGATATTGAAGATAATGTATCTTTAAATGTTAGGTTTTTACATTCTACCCTCCATTAATAAATTGAATCCTAATTTTTTTATGTCAGAATCAAAAACTATGGTTGGACTTTTCAAAATATCATGATTGAATTACCACATCAGAAAATGCATTAATGAGACCAAAATTTTAAAATAATGAATGGGATGTACAAAGGTCGCCAGATATAACACGTACCAGGGTAACAATTTGGAAAACAAGTATGTGTAAGATAATAATAACCATTATGATCAGATGGATAATGATAGAGAACATTGTCAAGAAATTGATGACAATCACATGGTAAGATGCTAGTGATGATCTAAGGTACAATAGGATTCTTCCAAAAAAAGTAATTGGAAACATTTTTTAGTTTTAAGATCTTTTCCCATGAAAGTATGAATTAATTTACCTGATACAGTAGGAAAAACAGAATAGTTACTTGACATGTAGAGTTCCTCCCATTAACTAATTTCCACCACAAACTCATCTTTCTCTCCAAAATATAACAAAATTCAAAAATATTATATTTATCTTATTAGAATAAGGTTCCAAAAATGGTGATATAATTCATATTTCATAACTTTTAAAAAAAATTGTCAAACAAAGAAATAAATGATGTAAGACCATGGTATGTGATAAATCATTGTAACACTTCGGTTTTGGGTTCGACTCTAACAGCATTGTCTAACTCGATGAGTTGTCTCTCGACCTACGAGTTGTCCATTTATTAAAACTATATTTTTATAACATATGAAAAATAATCTTAAGAAATATTTTAACCTTTTACAATAATGTAAATTGTCCAAACTAAACCATTCAAGCATTAGACATATCCATAAAAATTTTCTCCAAACTCACAATCCATAATCATATATAAAGAAGTTCACATAACATAATGTAGAATTTTTTTTGTCACATAAATAACAATTTAATAAATTAATAATGTATTCTCATAAAACATGGTAATACCTTAAATTACAATAAAACCTTGTAATATAAATCCATGATTCATAAAACATAGAATGTTAGATATACTCTATAAAACCAATATGTAATAAACTCCAAAAATTTTGGAATAAAAGAACCTTCAATCAGTTTAAATGTAGTAAATAATATCCAATGTACCTTGTACAAATCAGTCATCTCTTTATATAAACATCATTATCTCAATATCAAAAACATATTTAGTGTTACCTTTCCCTCAACCATATATTTTTCAAAAAGGTTAATTTGAAACATTTTAACATTACAAGGTACCATACAATCTGAAATCATTAATGAAATAGTATGGTAGTGCAATCCTTATATACTATATAATTCATATAACTAATAAAATTAATTTAAAATATTCAAATAAAATAATTCATGAATAGGAATATTAATCATTCCTTTTTAGCTTAATAAATTTCATAATTGATCATTATCCAATATCAAAAACTCTGGTATACTTTTTTGACAATTAAGACATTCATTATAATAGTGTCTCATCTCTTTGAAGATAAATCATTATACATTGGAATCATTTTTCTTACCATTGTAATAAAAAAATGATTTTCTTTTTCACCACACATATAATAAACTACCATTCCCTTCATTCATTTACCATAGTGATTCATTCCATAGTTATCACATGTTGGAAAAAGCCTATGTTCCCTTCTTCTCTTTATACATATTTTTCTCTTTCACACTCTTATTATCTTTCTTAACATCAAAACCATAAGACTAAGAGAATTCTTTACATATCATTTTAACAGAGGATAATATTTCGTCATATGATAAGAATACATGAGAAACTATTTCTCTATAAAATGATGGATTAATTAAATTAAAGATATAATCCTTCTTAAAATTTGGACCATGTGCATTGGTGGAGTTCTCATTTCAAATACTAGGAACCATTTCTATAATATGCCATACACTATATTAGGTTATGAATCGTAATGAATACTTTCCAAACTAGTAAAATTCTTATCATAAATTAAAAAATGTATTCATATCTATTCCATAACCATAAAATGGTTTCCTTTGGTACATATTTATTCATAAATCTATAATAATAATTTTTAATGAAAATGTGAATTGTCTAAAATGTATCCACTAGGGATGTAAATCTAGGTGCGCAGTAATGCCCATTGACATTTACCTGGTTACCCTAAGTCAAGCCTGTAACACCATATCAGTGTTTTCACCCCTAGGTATATTTGTTCGAGAACCACGTCCACTTATTTTATCTAAATATGTATGGGTTTCTTAGAAGTCTCACATAATCTCTATTTTACCAAAATCCATGGGTGTTCATATATACATATCTTTAATGTCTATATTTTGTTCATGATTACTAATATTTTTTTTAATGTACATCGAAGGTTGTTCCTAATATTCCTTAGATAACAACTGTAATGGCCAGACCCAAGATTCCGAGAGCCATTACATTATTTGAATACATTGGTATGATTAAAAGGAATCAAATATCAAACGACAGATCAGTTTATAAGTGATAAAAAATATATTACCAATATGATCATTATATTACAATTTTGAACAAAAAATACCACATAGATAATCCATTGAAATCACCATTATTATCCGAGATTATGATTTCATATCAATCATGACCAACCTCTTGTAATCTTAAGAGAATTAATCATAAGAAATGGTTGATCTTAGTAAGTTTTAAAAACACATCATATGCTTTAATAAATAAGTATAATATTTCGTGGAAATTATAAAACTAAAACAGAAGCCATTTAAACATAATGATGAACATAATATGGTAAGAATAAATCAATTGAATCCATTTAAACATTCACATAGATATTCCACCGCTAGAATAATAATAATTAATATCAATAATTAATCTCATAATGATGTAATTACTAATGTTTGACTTTATAAGCATAACATTGAGGCCTATTGTAATGAAAATAAATAATCAAACCATAAATACCATGTTCTAAGAAACTAGTTTGTCTGATTAGACCTACATATTCATCAAGGGGATATAGCATCACCTCTCATCACTTACTAAGTCTAATTCATTCCTCTTATTAAAGGGTGAATCATAATCTAATAATTATTTTTAAAACTACCATAATAATAGTTAATACTTTAACCATAAACCATGAATGGTATAAAAAGTAGCACATCCACAGCCAAACATAACATACAACCTTCAATGAAATATGTAAGATTATATTATTATAAATCAACATTAATTATGCATAAAATACACCAAAGGATGTTAAAATATATGAAAGTAATATAATTAAATCATTAAACTCTATTAATACAAATACACATTTTAACTTTGAAATAATTTATTCAAAATTCACGAACTTATAAAATATGACATTTAACAAGATATTATTGAATCAAAGTGTCCCATTCCATGATGAAACATTCAAATGGGAATAAATTTTTTAAAAATAAATGTTTATATAAATAAATCATTAAAAAAATATTATAAACATGGAAATAAATGAGAAATACTTGTAAGAATAACGTTTAAATCATTTAAATTTTTTTATAGTTAATGATAACCTTAAATAAAACCATAAAATGATTTATTTTTGATAAAAATAATGAAATTTAAAATAGATATAAAATTTCCATTATAATTATTTTATATCCATATAAATAGTTGTATAAAATAATATTATGAATATTAAAATAGAGAAAGGATTAATTCCTAACACATTCAAAGAGTCCCATAAAACAATGAATATATTAATTATAATCCAAAAAAATTAAATAGAATATTTAAATACCATGAAGATAAATTTGTTCATGATATCAAATATAATATGTGTACTACATATAACACACACATGAAATAGGTGGTGATCATGGATTATATCTCAAGAAAATTAAAGCTGAGATAGAATTATCATTCGTTAAGTCTGATACTCTATATATGTGTCTAAAACTACAATATACAAGTTTTAAATATTTTATTATATTACAATATAATCACAATAATATCTATGATATCTTATATTACTCATTTAAGACAATATTTTAAATTATTTTTAATAATTTTGAACTTAATGCAATATTTTGGTTAATAATTTATTAGTTTATCATATTGGTTTTGACTTGTTAATCCTGATCTTATTAAATAGATCATGATTTAAACACTACTTATACGGTAAAAAATGTATTTATATAATATATATATAATATATAGATACTTAAAATTTAATACACTACCCATGGAGATGGTAGGTCAAACGTACGCATGAACTTTGTTTTTGATTTCATATCGTATTGACTGTAACTGAATGACATATATGTATATATATATTATTCTAGTAAAATTATTATTTTATATATTTCATATGTTTTCATAATATATATATTTTTATTCATTCTTGAATGGTGAACATGGAAGATTATTTTCATCATGTCATGGAGATGGTATGCTGTACGTATGCACGAGTGACGATTTCATTTTTTTTATTTTTAAATGGTATATAATTGGATGGGATATGAATTTTTCAGAAAACAATTAATGTTTTATTTATTATTTATATCTTTTATATTCATTGTTATAATAATTTAAATAATGTCTACATGAAAAACTTTAAACAACACGACGTAGAGATCGAAATTCGTACGTATGCACGTACGGTGATATTGTTTTTCATAGGATGAGTAAAAGAAGAAATATGGTAGAACCACAAAAATAGAAACACCTCAAAATATATTGGATTCTATATTTTTTAATTTAGTAATGGAACAATATATTAATATAAAATATAAGAATAAAATAAATTTAATTGTATTGGAAAAAAATTACCCCTTCTTTGAGTGTATCCTTTTGATTTGAAAAAAGGAATCCTTAGGGTAGATTTCATCACAATTTATGGCCTCTATGATGCAGTGAGTGAATTTGGGAGAGTATATGGTCATGGGTTAGCAGACCAAAATGGCATTTGATTTGTGAATTAAAAATATTTAACGTTTTCTATTATAAGAGAGGTGAGGGTAACTTTTATGAGATATTAATATAATAATCTATTATAAATTTATTTTGACATTCAAATTTCTCCAATGTGATTTTTTGAGGTTAAGATTAGTATGGAGTTTAAATCCTCTCAGACACTATATTTTATACATGTTTTGGTTAGGAAATGATCTATATCATATGGATTTAACCCTTAGATAATAATTTAACATTTCCAGTGTCTATAATTATTTTTATAATATATGGTTAATATAGTTAATATAAATTACAAAAGAACATAAATTATTTTTTATTTTTAAAATAATTAACAAAATCCTTTTAATTGGGATGACCCTAATATTTTTATGACTTTTATATAATTTAATGAAATAGTATTTATTTTAAAATATTATATATATCAATTTTAATAATATTTAATATTTGAGTTTTTACGAATATAAATACAACATTATATATTTGAAGCAATACTTTAATTATGTCATTAAAATTTATAAGTTTACTATAAAATTATTTTTCTATCCTTAATTATTTCAAATTATCATTACTTTAGTATTTTATATATCATTTATTTGATATATCAATTAATTGAACAATTTCATAATCATCATTGTGTCACCATTTACTTAAATTGTTTAATCTCTAAAAATTAAAAACAATTTATTAGAATGTAGATATAATTAGTATATTTTTAAATAATATTTATTTTGGGTCACATCACTTATATAACCACATATTAAAAATAAAATATTTATTGAAATTTCAATATGATAATTTTTAACTCTTCATTAAATAAAATATATTTAATCTCTTAATCGTAAACAAGTGGATTAAAATGGTAATATTTTAGAAGTATTGTTTATTTCTGTAGAAATATTATTATCAAATTAAATCAGTACAAGTTTTAGGATTATTTTATATTATTATAATATTATATTTTCCTTTAATTACGATATTTTTCATTAACAGTGGAAAATAAAACTCAAAAGATAGTCTTCACCAAAAATTATTTAGAACTTATCGAACCAAATTTTTCATATTGATCACAACCATGTATGTCCATATTTCAAACATAACTGCATAGAAGTGGTAAATCTGTGTTTAATACTAATATGAAAATATGTCTAGAAGGTGGGTGAAAATACATTAAAAATATCAATGAATTTTTTATATCTAATTTTACAATAAGAAAGATTGCAATGAGAAAAATATGATTAAAATTTTATTTATTTATATATTTGTAAATTAAACAAAAAATTAAAATAAATTAAAAAATTTAAATGAAATAGTCAGTTATTAATAATAATGCGGTATTGTTGATTATTCATCAATAATTTAATGATTTCATAAAAATACCAAAAATTAACCCTATACTAATTATGATATTCAGAATTGAGAAAAGATTTAGATTTTAAAATATTCAGTTTCTATGAGTGTCTAAAATTAATTTTATTATTGTTCACAAAAATATATAAAAAGATAGTTCATTAAAAATTTATTTCTAAATATGTAACAATTTTACCGAAAGTTATACGTTTCTTTATAAATATGTTTTATTAATGTGAGAAAATTAGAAATTATATTTAAAAATTATATATTACTATTTATATTAGAATATTTAATGAATAAGATATAAATTTATCATTTAAATAATTATAATATTAATGTGTTGTTTCGAGGAAACTCAAACATATTTTTAATTTAATCTAAGTCACCGTTACTTGCAAAAAATGTTATTGAAGATAACCTACAATGAAATAATGGGGTGTTACCCTGGGATGGTAGGAATGTTCATCAATGTCCCTCATTAAAGGGAAAATCCAGGGGTTCCCCTCAATCTCTTGAATGGGGAGGTTCACATGAGAATACCAAGGTTCAGACGCTCATTATAATGATAATTTAAACATGGATACATTCTAAGGGCCCTCTTTATTGCAAAAATTACCCATAAAAATTCATGTACCATAGATATGTACAATCAGTAATAAATTATAATGTTTTTTATTCTCTTATCATCCATGAATGACTGCTTTTATGGTTTATTTTCATGATGATGTCATAATTAATTGTGGAGGGGATGACATGAGAACCGATACTAGAGAAGTGAATGATAGAAGATAGGGATCAGAACACCCGAGGATGCCTCATTTCATGTGGATCATTCTTATATAAAACAGGGTTTCCTCTATGTAGAATGCTACTACATGGGTGTGGGTGCCATCTGTGTAGTATTGTGCTATAAAAACCTCTTCTCTACCCATGTAGCATAATGGTATACTGGGCGATGTTCCCCCCCTGTAGTAATTTTTTATGTAAGACTATGTTCCACCTACATAGTGATTTTCTATGTAGGGAAAAATTCTTCCCTAAAAGAAATTTTATATGTGGGATTCCTATTTTAAAAGGCTTCATTTGTTCTGTTCCGAATGGGAATTATGTCTACCACGGGGTTTTAGATCATGGATCTTCTAGATATTTATTTTATCTCCCTTAATGTAATTTACTTTGTTTTACCTTGTATGAATCCTTGAAGGGATCCATTTTTCATGGTGACATTATTTGTCTATCATTGGTTCATACATCCGAGTGTGTCTATCTTCTCCAATCCAAATTTTGGTTTCCGTCATTTCTATTTATAGAAGAATGGAGGAAATAGATACAAGTCTAGTAGGTTATATATGGTTGGTGGAAATCCTTCTTTTGTAGAAGCCATGGATGATTCAAGACTTGTGAATGAAAATGTAAGCGGGGATATCGGTTGTGGAAGGGTTTAAACATTTTTAGGGGTGTAGTTCACTACGTTAGTCCCACATATGACATAATGACATTTGTGAAGATAACATCATAACCCATGAACTATTTAGTTCATAAGGGTTTTGGTTTTTAAGGGAGGAATTTACCACCTTCTTCATGTAAACAACCTTGGTTTCCTTAGCGAGTTCTACTGACCCCATCTCTATCATGTGAACTATTCATTTCATGGGAAATTTTATTATCAATATAACTCCATGTGAATCATTGATCTTCCAAGGGATTTCCAATTTACAGCATCACTTATACATCATGTTTTCATCCCATTGAACCTTCTACCTTCAACCCTTCCTTGGGTTTTATTCCTTTTGTAAATCCATGGAATTATTTTGATCTCATCATCAAATTTTATAAGTCCCAAGATTTATACAAGGAAATATTTTAGACATTTGTCTTAGTTTGATGTTGGTTTTATTTTTTGGTTATCCATTATAGAATGTGATCTAAAGTGTTTATTGTTTAGTTTTTAAGGATATGGATTTTTTATTATGGCATAATGTTATTTATTTATTGTAAAAAATGGTTCATCCTCAACATCATGGGTGTAAGCCTACTGATATTGTCTCTAACACCATACATGGGCCATCCATTGAACCCAAAATTATTTTAGGATCATAGGTATGTTAGAAGGGAGGAGTTTTACATGCGATTCCAGCTTGCTTTATTTCATTCGGATGGAGTGAAAGGTCGAGGACCAATCATATACTCAATATTAAAGTAGTAGTAATTCTTTCAGTTTTTTATATTTTTCCAGCTTGTATTATATTTTTGTACCTCTATTCCCCATATTCCTATTTTCTTATCGAAATACATGTCATCATTTTTCTTGTTTTTTATATATTATTTTTATTCTTCTACTACTAGTTATCTACTTTTATTTCATGGTATATTTATTTACTTCTAATGTTTTATATTATAAATATTCTTATGAAACTCATTTCCTTCTATTTACCACTAAGCATACTCTGATCTAAGATAAAATAATCTCCCACAAACACACCATTGGCCCTCACTGATAGAAACAAGCATTTGGAATTCATGTAGATGATATTGAGGTCACGTACCCACCACCTTGAGGCATCATTAAGTGGAAATCGGGGTGGGATGCTACACAGTTGTTTTAGATCCCTTTTTCATATTTTTAATACTTTTTGGGTTTAGGAAGAATAATTGTAACTTATTTAGAAATAAATTATTTCAAATCTCACTAATTGTTTCTTATATAGAAATGTAGTTCTATATTATTATAGATGATCATCACGATTTCCATTCTCTCTTATCAAGAAATGGTTTTATTAATACTTTTACAATGAGGGGTTTTCAACAAATTTATATTAATATTTTAAGCCATTGATTTTTTAGGGAAATATAAAATTGTGAGGATAAAATTTATTGAATGTGGGAATAATGTTACATTATAATTGTTAAAAATAATAACATTGGGTTTGATAACATATTTGACAAGCAACACAGAGTATAATTGAACCGAAATATACTATTACAATATTAGTATTCAATATAAAATTTCAACCTACTTGTTAATTTGGGGGGAATGAAAATTAATAATCAAATTTTGGTTATATTTTACAATTGTCTGTTTAATGTATTTAATACTAAATAAATAATTTCATATAATATCATTTTATGCTTACAAATTGAATACTCTGAAAAGTTTGTTTTCTTATTCATTTTATAGTTGTGAATTATAATTTATTTTACCACTTTTAAAAACTATATTTTCATAAAATATTAATTTTTAAATAACTATATCAAAATTAAATAGAGTGAAATTTTGTGATTTTCTTGAAAAGAGTGATTTTTCACTGAATTTTTAAAATACTGCATTTCATAAAACATATATTAATTTTCAAAAAATAATTAAATTTAAAAATAAAAAATTGAATGAAATTGAATTTAAATGAATAAAATGACTTTTTAGTAATATGTAAAATAATTAATTACCTTTTAATCATTTTTATACCATATTTTGGCATAAAAGTATTTTAATGTTTAAAATTCATTTTTTGGAATACTATTTTTATATGAATAATGTTTCCTAATTTTAATTAATTACGATATACCATAATAATGATTGATTTAAATAATATTTACGGATTATATGTCCAAATATAAGAATTTAAAACCATATAATGATTATTATTAGTAATATAGTAAATCTAAAATTTCTTTTGTTATTGACAATTGCATTTATTGAAAAAACAATTTTTAGAAGTCTTTTGGTTTCTATATTAAATTAAATATAACCAAATAAGTGATTTGAATTTGATAAAATGAGTTCCACATTTTGAATAAAAAAAATTATTATTAAATATTAATTCCATCATAATATTTAGACATAATGAATAATAAAGACATTAATTTTTTTTACTATAATTAAGGTTAAAATGGAGATTTCTGATTCTACGCGCATGTGATAAAATTAACTTTCCAGAGACATGAAATTTTAATGAGATAAATTTTATTTTATATTAAAAATAATTTGATCTAAATTATATAACATGGATAATTATATTTTAGACATAAAGGATAAATTTTGAAGGTTAAAAAACTCTTTACAATGGTGAGAAAAAAATTGGTAAAGGTAAGTAAACATTAATGATAAGGGAATCTCCTGTATAATATTTTTTTTCATGGTGTGGTTCCACATTAACATTCCTACAATAAATTATTTATAATTTTTGGAGGAACTTTTGGGTTCAATGACTTCTAATTGTTTAATAGTTATTGGTATTGAAAAAAAATCCACTACTTCTCAATTAAAAAAGTGAGCTCCCTCCTGACACTTATTATAACATATCAAACTATTTAGATCAAATAGACCCTTAAAATATCTATCATTATCCATATACAGATTCATCATCTAATATTATTTAATATGGGCCAAACATAGGTTCCAAAATAACATATTTATATGAAGATCTTTACAGTGATGTTTATTATCTTCACTAAGGTCTTTCTTATTACTAAAAATTATATCATTGTCAATTTCAGGAAACAAATTCCTATATAATGACACCAGTGTATCTAATATTTTGATAATTTATTATGTTAATGTTATAAATTTATCTATATATTTATCCATAAAATGGTAAATAAGGTCATCATACATTTGTATGATGGACTACCTCCCCATGAACCAATGTAAATTTCTTTCCCTTACCAAACAACATATACAATCATAATTTTTTGAATAATGGATATATATGATACATAAGAAATGTTATTAATTATCTAAAATTATTATATCATCCACTTAAATACCCTTTAGTCCATTAATGTAATGATATCTTCGTTCTTACATATGTACAATCTACCATCTTCGTGTAGTGATACGATTCATTTTCAATGTACAACATTCTAGAATGGTTCGTAAAAATTATCTAATGATAAATACGATATTTAAATTTTAAATATAATCTTATATATGATAGATATATTTCTTGATAATGATTACTAGATCTTCTATGATAAAACTCACATGAGAAAACAAGAAAATTAACACCCAAAACAATAGAAATAATGAAATGATTTTAATGAACGAGCGGTAAGACATTATAAAAGGATCATATATGATGTTATAAATTGTAATATGTTTAATTTTAAAATAAATAACATGTATAAAGACATTATATATGATGTTATTTCATGACCAGTTAAAGGGAAACATGAGGTAAGGGCTATCATCTCAATTATTCATCAATGATGATTCTTTTAATGTTATGAAAATATTTTATTTTATATAGTTTATATTTTCCCACTTTTATATGTAGTATTCTGAATCCAGTATTATGAATTATATTTTTTGTTTCAATATAAATTATTTCATCCAAGAATATTTTGAATTAACATTACTTAGTGTAATGTATTTCCTGAATCAATTTATTTTCGTTGGGCTATATGAGTTCTCCATTGCATTTCAAATGATAATATTATATTTGTAACGTATATTGAATATATTATGTCGTAATTAATTTTTTTGGTTCATATAAATTTTATAAACATAATAAATTAGTTAATTTATTCTCTCTTCGATATTATGATCATTGTAAGGGTTTCTCATCGCTAATTGTCTTCATTGGGACATATTTTATAATATACACCAATATATTTTACGAGTTGTATCTACTTCACCATTGAAAATTTATATAGAAAAAATATTATTATTTATGGAATTTAATGTTTCATTTTATGTTATTTATTTCACATGGATTATGATTCAATATTTACCAATGTGGAATGTGTTATTCCAAATTCTTATTTTAATTGGAATAGTTTATGCTCGATTTTATTTTACAGGAAATTATTTGATCATTTTTTTATAAGTACTTTTAATTTTCATATAATATAGTTATAAATTATATTATCATGTAATATTTCAATTTTCCAATATTTTTCTTTTAAAATGAACAATAAAATCATTTTATGAAAATATGACATTATTTCTATCTTTGGGTGAAAATCAATTTTCTAAAAAAATTCATTTCTTAAAAAATATTTACAAGAATGATTTTAATATTCACATATTACTAATTTGAGTAATTTTTACCTATAATTTTCTTTATAATTTATTTAAATGGAATGTTTATGTTACTTTCCATCCAATTTTATTTTGGTATTTTCTTAAAAAAATGTGACTGAAGTCGATTTTTTAACATACCTGCAAATAATGGAAAATTCTCTATCATCATAATAACACATTTTTTATGATTTATTTTTTTATTTACAACGATAATTATAAATAAACATTTTCTCATTATATTCATGAAATTATTATATTTTAAATGTGATCTGTAATGTAAAATATTATTTTCCTTAACAATGTTTATAATGATCATGTATTTTTTTCATCAATGAGAATAAAATATTATTTTTAATTCACTAGTGATATGTTATAATAATAATAAAAATATTAATCTCTTGATGGTTTATGGTTAGTTTGACAATGGAATGTATAAAAATTCATTTTCTTGAATACTTTTCTTGGTTACTAACTTTCTCTTAAAATGTTAACATTCTAGTGCTCATAGTACATTAAATTTATCTTATGTATACATATTCATTGTATTGTGGATTATAATATTTATTACATCATATATAATTTTATATGACATTTTTTAGTGTAATTGTTATTTTACTAACAATAGATAATCATTATAAATTCAAATTTATAACTTAATGTGAATAATTACCAAACAGACATATTGCTTACAAATTATATTATTCATTCAATATATATAGAATTTAAATGACATATAATGATAGGTGTGGCGTGGATATAGATATCCCTTAAATAAAATAGTATTCTAATTCGATGAATCCATTGTTTTTCTTTATTTAAATGGGTGTTTGTTGTATACCTACCAATTGATTATAATTTATTAGGTGATGATCATGAAGGTATATGTGTCATGATGTTTGAGTTCATGATTTCCATTATTAAGTGTAATGGCCCAAACTTTCGTTAATGAAAATTCATCTTGATCAAATTAAATGTTTTATAAATCATATTTACTTCCTTGGTTTTATGTCATTGGATTTTAAAATACCAGTATGAATTGTGCCCATTTAAATTATATTCATTGAACAATGATCACATAATTATTATAAACATTGGGATTTAACCATTCAAATTTACTCAGAAAAAGGAATCAATGGCCTTATCCAATAGTATTTACCCATATGAAGTTCATTTTTCAGAGCTCCTAAATTAGGTAGAGTCATTGGGATTCTCTCTTGACCATGCCCAAACCGAGCTTCAACATGTTTTTCTTGAACAGAACTGTCAACAAGAGATGTGGAAGATAATAGAGATTACCACCTGAGGAATGTTGTCCGAGCCACCCCGAGCGTCTGTCACAATCACATACCATACCCTTCAGTCTTATGTGGGTTTTATAAATTGTTATGTAATAAGACCTTATAATTATGATAATGTTCATTTTTATATAATAAATAATAAACATTAATTTTATTATTGTTAATTTGTAATTTTTTATAAAGCGAAAATAGTATTTTCAATAAATATTCAACTAAGATATATGTTTTCATGATTTAATGGAATTTTTAATTAAATAAAATTTTAATAAAATTTTATTTTTGTTATTAATTTAAATTTTATTAAATATTAATGATCCTATAATTTTTTGAATATAATTGTAATTTTTATTAATGTTTGAAAGCTGTTTTTGTCAAAACCCATGAATCTGTGATAAATGACTTTTTATTTTAAACGTAAATATTCTCATATTTTGAAAATTATTCAGATAAAATGAAAATTATTTTGGAGTCATGATGTAGAAATTAGCCAATGGTTATTTTTTCATAATTTTCTGAGACAGTCGAATTATTTGGTAATAATTGAATACTGTTTAAATATATAATATGTTTTATGACATCATAATGACACAATAGTGATGTAATACAATAATACATATGATATATTCGGCCAATATATTTTTATCCTTAAAATAATGACATTTTATATTTTTTTGATTAATTTTTTGATGCCTTAGTGGATGCTCCATGACATATAAAACATTTTATATTTTTAAATTGTATTCCATGAGAGTGTGACTCACCTCTACATAAGCAACCCTATTATTTTATGATTTTCTGTCATTGACTATTACAAATATTTTATTCCACTCCCCTTTGGAAAAACCATGGGTTAAAAACCATGGTATGGTTTGTGGTTTTTATTATTTTAATGTGAGGTGACCCACACCTTAATAGACAATAATTAATTCTCTTTTCCTATATAAACCCACCTAAGCAAAAACTAACTCTTCACTAAAAGTAATTGGAGTTCTACCAACCACTTCCCTACACTATATGGAATCCTACCAAGGTGCCCGAAGCACCCAAGAAGCATCTCTCATGCATCTCCCAAGCCTTTGGGATCACACTTCCAAGTAAGGGATTCTGTTCTGTCTCATTATTTCTAAGATTCATAATATTTTAATGTCCTTTTATTTTCAATTATAAATGTTGTGGTATGATTTATCACCTCCCACATACTTTAATATTTATATTTGGATGATGGGAGAGACCATTCCCTCTCATTAATTCCTCTCATGTACAATCGTTACCTTGCTGGAATTCTATAAGGAATTTATCTCTCCTTATTTACATTCAAACAATTCTTTTGTATTATGAATCCAAATTCCTATACCTATGTTTGGACATTAATCTATATGACCCCCTTAATTTATATTTTATGTAAATTTAATGATACACCCATTTCTCTCTCAACAACCATTTTTTTGAAGTCTTATGTCACGTCATTATGCTGCTGAAATGGCACCACAATTTTCTTATCCAAAATCATTGAGTAGGGAATATCATACCCATTTATTTATGAAGGGTATTCACCATTACTATAAATTACTTATTGATGGAAGAATTTAATGTATTAATTAAACATTCCATAATTATGGAATAAATTATGATATTTTACGAATCCACGTATAATGATCCTGTGGAACACATATACAGGAGATGAAATGTTTAAGAAGGCTGAACACAGATAGCGCTCTAGTGCATCAGGTAAAGTATTGTATAATGACACGTCATGTGCAATGATTTTTGACGATTTCTAATTCATGTGAAATGAGGTTTTACGCGTTCTTCATATGCAATTATGGTTTACTCATGCTACATGTGCAATGAGCCTCGACTCATGATAAATCCATGTTATGTGAATTGCCACATTTATATGTTATGATTATCATGCTTTATATTGCCTTTATGTTCATGTTTCTATTTAGGTGTATTGATATCACTATTTTTGAACATGTATTGTATTCCTTATGTTATCCCATGTTTATTCCCTTACTAGGTTTTGTAGCTCACCATTTTCTTATGATTGTCCTTAGGTTATCCTACACAGTGCTAAGTACGTGGGAATGAAGTGGTCATGTAAAACAAGTATTATATAATATGTTGTGTTATATGCATCATGTTGTTTTTCAATGTTCATAAGCCCCAAATAAACTAGATCTATAAAACTTCTATGTTGTTTCAAGTGAAGGATTTATATAATAAATCCCTATTAAGTATGTAATAAAGAGTAGGGTGGCCATAGTTGGTATGAGAGGATAAGTTTAGTTATTTTTGGATTAGGATTCAAAAACCCAAGTGAACCTTTAGAGACCAGAATATTTATAATAGAAAAACATCCCTATGTTTTGGTGGGTATTGCATAAGTGGCTTATCAAGAAAACAAATCAATGTCTGGAAACAAGAAGGTATAGGCTACTCTGGAACATATGTACCCAGTGGTGAAAACACCAACAAGGAGGTTTAGACATGACCTCAGGTGTTCGGGTACAAGAAAATGGTCTTTATTGCACTCCTGGTTACAAAATTTCTGAGGGAAATGCAATGGTAAATTCACATGCTTAGTAGGAACCATTATTAAAGGAATTAAATAACATTTTCCCACAGGAATATATGTTAGAAATTAGATTTGGGATAACATAGATTGAAGCCTATATATTCATATGTTAAGAAAATAAAATTTATTTATAAGTCATTAATTTTGTCCATGTATTACCCTTTTTTGTACCCCTAACATTCCTTTTATTCTAGCCAATGGTCGGTAATAGGAAGACTCAGGCTAACAACTGATGTGAAGATCAATGTGATGACTCACCTAATGAGATCCAAATTATGATGGGAGCAGGAATCAGGAACACTGTCTTGATAATATCTTATTTAACTCAATATTTGAATAGAAACATGGGTCAAGTGTGACGTTCAACCCCCCCCAATGAATAAGTCACTATTGGATGTTTAACGAGAAAAAGGCCTCCTACTTTTAATGGATCATCTGATCCCTCAATCACTGAAAAATTGATCATCTCCTTTGAAAAGATCATATCCATCCTTCAACGTTCCAATCAATAGATGGTTCTTCGAAAAAGTTATCATATAGAGGGTGAAACTGATCAATGGTGTACACTAATCAAAAATATGAATCCTGAGGAGGAGATCGAGGCGTTGGAATGGAAGGATTTTCAGAATAAATTTTTTGATAAAAATTTTTTGTGCACCCTCCACCTTAATATATAATGGGAATTCCATATCCAAGAACACAAAGAGGAAGAAACGGTCAGAGTGTACGAGAAAAATTCACAATGCTTGCACGATACGCCTCCAGCTTTGTCATTACCCCTGAATACAAGGTTGACCGCTTCATTGGTTGGCATGAAACCTAGCATGCGCTAAGCCCTGTTGATCTGTGACATTATCTGCTATGAGGAACTTTTTTGATGTACTATCAAGGAAGAAATAGAGATCAGATAATCTCAGTGGCATCATGGTTATAGGAAGTGTAAGGTGGACTTCAATTCTAGTGGACTGATAGATAAATCCACAGTGAAAAAATTATCCATCACCCCACTTTCTAAAGGTGTAGTAAAAAGAACACTAGATATTTCTTGAAGGGGAAAAGGAAATGATTTAGGTGTGGAAGAGAAGGAAAACTAGTTGTAAACTTCCAAAAAGAAAAATCCACAACTGAGACAAAGGATAGGAACACTCATTTCGACTCTCAACACATTGTTCATTGCTACAACTACAATGAAACAACACATCATGTAAATCAGTGCCCAACACAATGGGTTTTCAGAGGCTACCAACAACCTCCAAGGTATCAAGGTAGATATTTTTCATTCACTACCTCCAAAGAGAACCCCAACAAAGAAGTGGTGATAGGTACGCTAATTATTCATTAATGAATAGGGAAAATGCTATTTTATTCAGGTTCAACACATTCTTTTATATCCCGAATGTTTATTAGAACAATCCCAACCCCATAAACATTGGGTTCACCAGTCCTCTTCGTTAAGAAGAAGGACGGGTCAATGCACCTTTGCATCGATTATTGTGTGTTTAACTTAATCACAATAAAGAACAAGTATCATCTTCCCTGAATTGATGACTTGTTTAATAATATTTTTAGTGTACAATACTTCTCCATGATAGATTTGCAGTTGGGATATTATCAAGTATGGGTGAAGAAGGAATATATCCCCAAGAATGGTTTTTGTACAATGTATGAGCACTATTAATTCATTGTAATGCTTTTCAGACTCACTAATTTTCAGAAATCCTCATGAACATGATGAATATATTATTTAGATATCACCTTGACAAATTTGTTGTAGTGTTTATAGATGAGATTATAATATACTTTAAAACCATGTAGGATAATGAGGATCACATAAAAATGGTACAAGAGACCTTGCGAATAGAGAAGATATATGATAAGTATAGCAAGATAGAGTTCTGTTTAAAGGGGGTCTCATTCTTGGGCCAAACCATCACAAGCAATTTATATTCGTGGATCCCTCAAAGATATCTAAAATAGAGGGATGAATGAGGCCAACATCGGTAACGAATATCCATATATTTTTTGGGTAATTGGGATATTATCGACGATTTATGAGAAATTTATTACCATTGTCAAACCCTCTAACCAAGATAACTCATAAGAGAGTCATGTTTTCATGGAGTGAAGAATACAAAGAAAGCTTCTTGGAGATGAAAATAAGCCATATCACTACGCCCGTGCTCAATTTTCCCGCATGTGGACAACATTTTTTGGTATTATGTAATGATTCAAAGAAGGTCATTGGATGTGTGTTGATGAAAAATGAAAAATTCATTCCCATATTCATCAAGTCAATTGAATGTTCATGAACAGAATTATCTACCACAAGATATAGAGTTGGCTATGGCGATCTTCACTTTAGAAATGTGGTAGCATTATCTCTTTGTGGAGAAGTGTGAAATATATACGGAACAGAAAATCCTCAACTATATATCCCCCAGAATGAGTTGATCATGGGCCAACGAAAATGGTTATATCTTCTCAAACTCTATGAATTCTCAATCTATGACCACCCTAAGAAAGCGAACAAGGTGGTAAATACTCTATGTTGAAAGGTCCCAGTGATTATATCATTGATGAGAATTTAGAATGATCCAATACTCTTAGATTTGATGAAGATGGACTTCTGAATCATAAGTAAGGGGAAATCATCAATCCTTTCACAAATGATTTCTTAGCTATACCTTTTAGAATGTTTAAAGGATCCTCAAGAAGATGTTGTGGGAATTCAGATGAAAGTGGAAGCTATCAGAAAATGGAAATCCTCAGAGTTCAATGTTAATGAAGAAGGAATTGTGAGATTTGGGAAACGACTGTGTGTTCAATCATGTTCAGAGTTGATGAATGAATTTTGGATGATGCACATAGTTCAAATTTCTCTATTCACCTAGGAAACACAATGATGTATTGAGAATTATGAAATAATTATTGGAGAGATAATATGAACATGTATATGACTGAATATACATCAAAGTGTGTGGTGTTTCAGCAAGTGATTTCTGAGTGATAGATGTTTAAGGGGATGGTGTAACCATTACGCATAACAACATGAGAAATGGGAGAACATCACTCTAGACTTTTTCACCAGACTTCCGAAGACATCCTAATGAAACAATGCAATTTGGGTTGTTGTGTATTGTCTTACATATTCTGCACACATTATTAAAATTTGGTAGGATATCGTGTTAGATTAACTAGAACCGATATATATCATGGATGTTGTAAGGCTGTATGGAGTACCACTATCTATTATATCCAATTGATATCCAAGACTCACCTCTTTTTTTGGGAAGAGTCTACAGCATGATCTAGATACTAAACTAAAATTTACTACGGCTAATCATCCTAAAATTGAGGGCCTATCTAATCAAACTATTCTTATATGAGAAGATATATTATGATCATGTTAAATAAACATTAAAGGAAGATGAGATAAACATGTTTCTATAGTTGAATTATCTTATAATAATAAATTACACTCAAGCATCCTAATGGAACCTTGTGTAGCCCTGTATGGGAAAAGGTAAAGAACACCCGCATGTTATGTTGATGTCGTTGAGCATAAGCTGGTAGGACCATAAAGATTTGAAGAAATGGTGGAGAAGGTGAAAACCATTCAAAATCATATCAAGGTAGCCCAGAGTAAACAAAATATTTATGAAGATAACTGTCGATGAGACCATGAGATAAAAGGTGGGGACATGGTATTTCTACCCATGTCTCATTGTAACAAGTTCATGAGGGTTTGAAACAAGGGGATGTTAATTCCTAGGTACATCGACACCTTTGAGATTCTAGATCATGTCGGGTCTATCGACTATCTAATATCACCTCCACCTACCATGGTTAAAGTATATGATGTCTTTCATGTATCCCTCTTAAATAAGTACATACGAGAACCTTAACATGTACTCTTTTCAAAGGTAGTTAAAGTAAATGATGATATTTCTTAATAGGAGAAACCTGTGAAGATATTAGGTCATAAAGAAAAAGTCAAATGAAATAAGACAATGCCCCTCGTCAAGGTGTTGTTGAAAAACAACAAGTTTTAAGAAGTGTCATGGGAATCACAAGAAGTGAGGAAGAAAACATACCCACATCGATTGTAGTGTGGAAATATGAAATTTTGTGGGAGATGTTTATTAAAGGGGAAGGATGGTAACGACTAAAGAATTAATTAATGAAAATTCATCCTGATCTAATTAAATGTCTTATAAAACATACCTAATTACTCGGTTTTATGTTCCCTTATGAATTTTGATCATTTCTATTATAGTCGTCAAAATGTGAACCGATGATTATTATAAATATAGGTCTTTACCACATCAAATTTACTCCAAAAAAAGAAGCGCTAGACTAATCTAGTAGACTTTCCATGTATGAAGCCCATTTTTCAGTGCTAGGAATGGTGGTGAAATTATTAGGCTTCTCTCTTGACCAATCCCAAACCATTCTTCAACATGTAAATCTCGAAAGGAACCGCCTACAAGAGAATTGGAAGTTGATATGAATTACCACCCAATCAATGTTGTCCGAGCCACCCAATGAGTCTGTCACCATCACAGACCTTACCCTTCGGTCTTATGTGGGTGTTATAAAGGGTTATGTAACAATACCTTATCACTATGATTATGTGCAACATTTTTGTATATTAGAAAATATATTCATTAATTTTTTTAAAGTTACTTTGTATATATTTTTTTTAAAGTTCAAATACTACTTTTTGTTAACATTCAACAAAGATATATATTTTTATGAATTAATGGAATTTTTAATTAAATAATACTTTAATTAAATATTATTATTATTATAAAATTATATTTTATTATATATAAATGATTGTATTATTTTATAAAGGAATTTTTAATTTTTATTATGGTTTGGAAACTATTTTTCTCAAAACCCATGATTTTTCTCTAAATGTATGTTTTTATTTTCAAAGTAAAAATTCAAATATTAAGAAAATTATTTAGATAAAATGAATATTATATTTGGATTTAGTTTTTCTAAACTATCCAATGGTGAATGTTTCATAATTTTATGAGACAATAAAATTGTTGGGTAAAAATTAAATAATTTTTAAATATATAAGGTGTTTATGACTTCATAATAACCCAATAGTGATTTAATAATATAATATAGATGATATATTCGGCCAATATTTTTATTATCCTTAATAAAAATATATTTTATTATTTTGTGATTATTTTTACGATGTCCTAGTGGACCCTCCAGGACTTATAAAACATTTTATCTTTTTAAATTTTATTCCTTGAAAGTGTAACTCACCTCCATATAAGAAACCCGGTTATTTTAAGATGTTCAACAATTTTCCTTATAAAACATTGTATTCCACTCCTGTTTGTTAAAACCCAAGGGTAAAAACAATGTGATGGTTTTTTTTTGATTAGTTTAACGTGAGGTCTCCCAAACATAAATAATAAAGAATTTATTCTCCTTACCAGTATAATCCCACCCAAGCTCCAACTTCCACTTCACTAAAATCCTTTTTAGTTCATCCAACCTATTCCATAATCTCTATAGAATCCTTACATGTCACCCCAATCTCCCAATAAACATATATCAAGACTTTCACAAGCCATTTGGACCACAGTTCTAAATAATGGATTCCTTCCTCTATCATTTTATCCAAGTTTTTTAATATTGTTAGGCCTTTTTATTTTCAATTCTAAATTTTGGGGTATGATTTATCACCTCCCCCATAATATCACATTATATTTCTGATGATGGGAGACCCCATTTATCTAATAAATTCCACCCATGTACACCCATAACCATGCCAATTTTCATTACGGAATTTCTCTCTCCTCATTTACATTCAAATAGTAATATTTTATTATGAATCCAATTTCCAGTACCTATGTTGGGAAATGTATTTATACGACCCGATTACTATCCATTTAATTTACATATAAAGATACTCCCCTTTATCTATCATCAACCATTTTTATTAAGTCTTATGTCATGACGTTATGCTACCAAAAATGGACTACAATTGTCTGAGCCAAAATCATTGTGTGTTCAATACTATAACCATTTCTATATCAAGGGTATTCAAATATATGAACTATTACTTATTGATTTAATAGATTAATATATTAATTACACATTCAAAAATCATGGAGTAATTTATTATATTTTATGATTGCATGTTTTCAGATATTGTGGAAATCATATACATGAAATTAAATGTTTAAGATGGGTGCGCCCTGATAGTGGTCCAATGCATTGGGTAATGTATAGAATCACGATATTTCATGTTAAATGAGTGTTGAATCATTCCAATTCAAGTGAAATGAGTTTTTACTCTTTATTCCTATGAAATGAGGGTTTACACATGCTTCCATGTTAATTTTAGTTTCCAAATTTCCATATTTTGATTATCAAGATTTATCATGCCTTTATGTTCATATTTCTCTTGTTATCCACTAATATTCCTATTGTATAACATGTATTGTATTCCTCATGTTATTCAATGGTTATTCCCTTATTGGGATTTATATCTCCACTTTTTATTATGCATGTCCTCTGGTTATCCTATATAATACTATGTACGAGGGAATGTAGTGGTTATGCAATTGATGTTTTCAAGAAAATGTTGTGTTCTATGTTTTATGTTGTTATTTAATGTTCCTAAGACCCAAATACAGAAGAACTCTCGATCATAAATGTTATTTTAAGTGATGGTTTTATTTAATAAATCATATGTATCAATATAATAAAGAGAAATGATTTCATATTATGTATTTCCCTTATTATTAATTTAGTTACTATTATCCAGGATATTCATATTTGTATCTAGTTTACACTGACTAGGAAGTTATTTGGTCAATTGAGATGTGATCATATTTATCTATTTCTCATGTTATCATGTAGCCACCATCTATGGGCAAGTATGGTTGGGGTATTTATAATAACTATGATAAAAATAATAATTCACCTTTTAAGTAAACATTTATATCTGATCTTTAATTATTATTATCATTATGTAAAAAATTTAGAGGCATTATAGTCAAGAGAGAGAATTTTTTAATTTTAATTACATAAAATAATATAAATGTCATTATCAATGGGAAATGGGAAGTAAATTCCATATATTAAAATTTGGGAAGTATATTTCCATATTATTCCATAAATTTAAATTTTGAAAGGTTTTGAATTTATCTTAATGCATTATATCTTGGTTTTTACACTGTTTCGTCCAATTTATCCTTACCAAGGTGACAATTATTTACCATGGTTACTAATCATAATGACCAGAAATAAAAATGAATTATTTAATAAATTTTAAAATAATGATATCAAATATAGTACCAATTATCAATGATTCAATATCTACATGTTGAAGAAAATGAATTTTATTGAAATTTCATAAATGTAATAAAAATCGTTTTTAGAAAAATTCGTCTCAATGAAATTAACTTATATTATAATCATATAAATTTCTATTTAAAATGGTATTAATTTTATTTTTTTAAAGTACTTTATTTGATGTATCTTTTTGAAAAAATTAAAATTTCAATTAAATGTTTTAAATTACATGATTTAAAGAAAAAATGTTGGAATATTAAAAATTTCTATTCTTCACAATTCAATGAAAAAGTAATCATTTTATAAAAAACCAATAATTTCACCCAAACTACTTTTTAATATGTGGATTTGAAAAAATGGGTTCATTTTAGAAAATATAATTTCTAAAATTAAATTAAATTTATTATAATTTCCATGCACAGAATGAAATGAAAATACTTTTTGAAGCTTATTTATTTTGGAATCATAAAATGACTTCACTAAAATTTAGGTTCTTACTTTAAAATGTATTAATAAATACATTTGTTTGAGTATGAACATTAAAATATTATTATTAAATTTGGTTTCTCATATTTATACCCACAAAACAATTAGATAGGTTATAATGGACATATTCAATTTTTTAAACAATATATCTAAATTCTCATAATGTTCAATTTTTTTTGTTGATATATATATATCAATATTTTATATTATTTCAAACTAAATTTTTTGGGTATTACCCAATTTATAACAGGACACTATAATTTTATTTTAATTCCATGATTCATTATTTTTCTTCTAGGGTGAAAAATATATTGTGAAACATTACTGTATTACATTATCCCATCCATTAGGGATGACAGAACCATCACACTTCGATAAAACAGATCCACATTGAGATTTTCTAGAGCCCATTATGGAATGGAACCACTTTTATAAAACCTTTCATGTATAAAAATAAACTATTGATGAAGATCATTATTGACCTTCACAAATTAAACCAAAGAGGATATAATCACTAGTGGTGGAAAAACAATTTCCCCTCAATCCTCCTCTACACAGAACTTCATGTCTACAAAAAAACCATGAGCCTCCAATCTTCTTATGATATTTTCCCTTCATAATATAGTGTATTCATACTAAAACATTTATTTCTTGAGAGCACACTGCATGTTAAAGTAAATCATCTAAATGTATTCTACCCAATGCCTTCGATGATTATTTATGTTGAACTAATAGAATCTTTTCCACAAACACTTATTGTTCATATATACGTGAAAGAATTTTGAGGACGATATAATATAAATAAAATTTCAACGTTGGAACCAAAATGGGAAACAACATATTGTTTCTATAATATTTTTTCCAATGGGTTTCCAACTAACTTAATATATAAGAAACTAACTTATCACATGTCATCAAAATTTCTCGTATGATAATGCTCTACGAATCGACATATAATGAATACCAAATCCATGATTAGGTAACATTAGTATCAAATCTGACTTCATCGACTCCTTCAACTAGAATAAGTCTTCCTCACATTATTTTTCCCATTAAATCGTTAACCCCTTATTTGTAAACCTTTTTATAGTCACATATAGGTGAGAATAGTGTTGAATGAGCCTAATCCAGTACCCATCAATGATATGGAAAAGATGGATCTGAAAAACATTTCTCAACCACAAATAAGAAATAAATTATTCTACACTTAATAGATCATAATATATTCCTTATTTATAAAAAATATGCCTATTAAAGGGAACATCATGTATCCCAAATTGAATGATTGAAATTATTGTTTGATTCCAATGTTCTTAAATAATACTCAATACAATATCAAATTGTCTGTCATGTAATTTAAATGTATTGAAATGTGTCAGGATTTTATCAATGAATAGAGTAGTGGTGGAGTCAATATATTTGAAAAAGTACTTTTTTACCAGATCTATGAGGAAATCTTGAACATAAATTAGTCAAAAATAATAATTATATCCTTTTACAACCCATATATACTGAAGACTAAGTTATTTGATATATATTCCCCTATAACATGATGCTAATGGTAGAGAGAAATGTGATATGACATTTAAAACCACTAGTCTCTCTAAAAATTATCATACAACTCATCAATTATTTGTAATAGATATCTGATTTTCATATTAATTATTTTAACTGCTTCTAGTCCTCAAAACAATAAAACTTCCATATGATTTCATATATAATAATATCATATATCACTAAGGAGGAATGATTATTTTGGTGGAACCATTATCCTATATATCATCCAATTATTGGTTGATCTCATTAAACTTTGATGGTTCAATAAAATATGGAGGAATTAATATATGTAATGCATTGGGAATGATTCTGATATCACACTATAAAAAAAGTGACCATTACCAATTGAAAATTACTGCAAGATAATATATCTGTTGGTAAATATTATTAATTCCAAGAGATACAAAATTCTAATGATATTGACTATGTGTATAATAATTTATTTTCATCAAAAATTATATCTATTTAAATTAGTAAATAAATACCAATAAATATTTTATTAATATTAAAATCTGTTATCTTATTATAATAATAATAATAATTAATTTATCAATTAATGTGTCTTTTGATCATAGTTATTATTACCATAAAATATTTTATCGTTTAAAATATTTAGTAAAAATAAATTATAAACTAATTTATAACAATTTAGAAAAAAGTGAATATATATATATTTATATATATTATCAATGACAAGAATATCATTTTGATAATAAAAATATATCATAAATTAAAATATCATTAATTTAGTATCATTTATTTGTAATATATATATATATTGATATATACATACATAATAGTCATACAATATAATTGTTATATATAAATTCATAGATTATAAATTTATATATATATATAATGAAAGAATCTAATATGACCCAAAGGACCCCCCACAGTCGAGATCTCCCTCCCCAGTCCCAACTGCACTGTGTCTGGTGTTCTGTAACACCCCAAGCTTCTACGGTACGTTTCCCTTTGAATAATGCGATAGCGTGTGTTGTACGCAACCTCGAGTTCTAACACACACCACAACTAATTAAACTAGCCGTTGTGAATAGTAATACATAATTTTTGAAATCATATATATTCTATATTTAAAAATGGACTTCATTTTTGGATTCGGAATATCAAAATTAGCCTAGGGTGAAATTTTGGTACTTTTCGGATAAATTTCATATTTTGATGAATAGTGAAAATTTCTAAATTTTAATTAAAAACAACTTTTTTAATCAAAATAATTAATAGTGATAAATTATGAATTTGAGTGGTTTTAAAGTATATTTAGAATATATTTTTACCATTCAATTTAATGTTTATCATTGGACATAATTTTACAATTAAACCGAACATAAACAAGTGTCAATCTTTTGATAGTTATTATCTCTTAAAAACACGCTTTTTGTTTTAACAGCGGGAATTAATTTTAAATTAATTTCTGCCACTTCTGTGTTTTGAATTTAAGAAAATGGATTCCATATTTGGAATCAGGATGTCCAAATTATGTAAATAGGTAACTTTTATTTTTAGACATTTTGAATAATTACTGCGGTAAATATTTTATTTACCATGGTTAAAGGGTAAATCCGGTAAATAAGGGTTAAACAAATAATATTATAATAATACAAAATTACCCTAAAACGTGTCTTAACCCTATTGGTTGATACATGGTCGACCATGGGAATCTTTGTGTCAATTTTGGGACCCCATGGATCCACTTGTAAGTGATAATGACACTTTATTTTAATTAAGTTAAAATGAATACAAAAATGACACAAGCATATATCTTTTAGAAGAACAATTTTTACATAGGGTTATCCATGTTGGATTTTCGATTATAAATATTCATTAGAAAGATAAAAAGATTTCCTACATAATGATATTTTATTTATAATTTTTAGACAATAAATAAGTTATTTTATTTATGACACAATGATGATGCAGTAATTACTATAATAGTGAAAAATTAAAATAATTGATATTATAAATACCCAAATAAATATAATATGAAACATTTAATGAATTAAACTAATTTTCTAGGCTGATATGATATATTAGGATTGATGTAATGGACTTTGTTCGAAGTAATAAATCTGTTATGAGTTTCACAAAAATCAACTATTGAATAGTGTCAAAATTGACATAAAAGAGTTCTTAAAACAAATATTATATTATTAATTGATATTAAATTCCTAAAAATCTAAGGTTCGGCCAAGAGACTTATATTATGATAGGTTAATCATTAATGGACCACTTGGGGGTCGCTTGGATGTATATAGTAAGTTTATTAACCATAATATATAAAATACAAAGAGACATTGTAAAAGTGAAACTAATTAACTTAGAGTTAATACTTAAAGATAAGGTTAATATAAGTACCCAAACCTGTCTAAATTCTATTGGATGAGTTGTTTTCGACCTATCCCCACCTCATCCTTTGAATAGTCAACTTTGGAGCCTTTAGAAACCGAATATGAATTTATTATAAATTAATATTTCTAGCTTTTCCAAAGGTGCCCCTCACCCCTCTTATAAAAGGGCACTCCTCCTTCTCATTTCTTCACACCTTCAAAGCCTTTTGGTTCGGCCAAACTCTACCCAAATACTCTCCCAACATCCCTCAATACAACCTAGAGGCCTTAGTTTGATCAGAAAGCCAACCTAAGGAGCCCTTTTGATCAAATCAAAAGGAAGAACCCGAAGAAGAGGTAATGATTTCACCACCCTTTTCTAAGTTCATTTCTTCTTCCACTTCTTCTTCCTTTGTTCTTACCATTCTGAAATAATAACTCCAGTATCTCACATATACTGTGATGTTATTATAAATATGGTACAATCATATTCAGTATTCTATCCACCCTTTGAATAACATGTCACCATACGTGCGTACGTACGGCTTACCGTCTCCACGTCGTGGTGTAATTGTTATTCAATACAATATTATTTGGATGGGTATAATAATGATGTGTAACTCATGTAAATAATAAATATAACATGTTAATGATTCTGTATATATGATATACCATCCATTTATATATTATTTTAATATCAAAAGAATGATATTGTCGCTCGTGCGTACGTACGGACTACCGTCTCCACGAACGCGATGAGATTCATTCTCCATCGTAACCATTAAAGCGTAATTATCATTTTATGATTTAAAAATGATGTTTAAGGACTTGATATCATTCTGGATATGAATAATATACAACCTATCCTTTACAAACATGTCTTACGTAACAAAACATATGAAAGAAAACAAGTAAGTTAACACCCGAAACAACGATAATACTAAGATATTATTATCAAATCAATATTAAAAGATCATATATGATATCATATTAATGTATATGATTCTTGTATAATTTAATAACAATTATTTCACCATTATACAGGAGGTTAACCTACCACAACCAAGGAAAAGTACAAGGTAAGGGGTTTTCATCTCACTCCTTATTTCCGTGAGATTCATGCCATATTGCCACCATCACATTTTGTGTGGTGTATGTACTGCCCATAATTATATTCTTTGTGTAATACACTCTAATTTATGTGTATTTACATATTCATTGTATGATACCTCTTTCATGGGTTGTATGTTTCATAAGTTACCAAATTGGTAAGGGTTATTTCACAATCTCTTCATTATCCGAGGTTGTTTATACGTAATAATCTACTGGGATCTCTTTATCATCCACATCCATGTTTCTTCGAAATGTATTTCAAAACATTTTTACTATTTACAAGAATATGGGTTAAAGTCATTTATACCCTTGTTTGACTTTTTATAAGAGGTTTATAAAGGGATCTTTCCGTCGTTTTCAAAACAAGGTCCTTTTTAACCTTTTCGACAGAATTGAGGTAAGAATGTTTTTTTTAACTTATACGGCGGGTGCGGTTATTTTCCGCCGTTATAAAATCGTCGAAGCTTCCCATACAAGCTTATAAGAATATTTTCAAAGAAAATGTTTTATTTTATATGGATCTTAAATGATTTCAAAATAAAAGGAGATATTTCTTTTAAAAGAATTTTGATTTCATCTATGTCAACATCCTTTGATGGATTTTAAGATTATTTGAAGTTGATTTATTATGATACAAATCTTCTATATTGTATTGAAGGTTTTGTGATATGTTTGACTGTGGATGTGCTATTTTTATACCATTCATAGTTTATTGTGAAAGTATTGACATTTCGTATGCTAGTTTTAATACGAATGTTTATGTTATGTTTAAACCTTTTCATATGGGAATGCATTGGACTTAATAAGTGACGGGTGGAGCCCGCTATAGCTCCTCGATGCATCGGTAGGTCTCATGAGACAAACTAGTGTCTTGGCACAAGGCCTTGACAAAATCTTATTTGTAGCCTTGGCACGAGGCCTTGGCTATGTGGTTATGATAGTCTGGCATTATGCATTCCAACATTATGAAAGTGGTTATTGATTTTTGCATGTGATTATTCGATCAGTAGAATATCCATGTGAATAAGTAAATGGCATTATTTCATTTTACTTTTGCCATACCATGTTGAAGTTCAATTTTAAAAGGCTTTTGTTTTAGTAATGCATTGCCTTAAATGTTTATTCTTATTTATGAAAGTTTCCGCTATATTGTTATCCTTACTGGGCATTTGAGCTCACCCCTTTTCTATGTTTTATTTTACCCAGGATGTGAAGAAGTAAATTATGAATGACCTGCAGGGATATTATGAGGGGATAGTAGTGTGTATTATTGAGACATTATGTTGTTGTAGTAGTTTTTCATTTTATGATGTAATGTAAAACTTATGAATATATCTAGTGTTTCCAAGGCTACTAAACCAATCGGTCTTTCGAGATTTGATCTTTCTTGTGATCATGCCAATGTTATGTAATAATGCACCGACTCTAGGCAACTAGGGTCGGGGCGTTACAGTTGGTATCAGAGGAAGTTTAGTACAAACCTTGGAAGCTAGATTTAGATAAACTCTGATTAGAGCACGTAGACCTAAGATGAACTTTGAGGATTAGTATAGAAGAACTTCCTAGAATTTTGGTATTGTAGAGATTTTGTGAGTTTTTTGAGCAATACATCCCTGTCTGGATACGAGCAGGTAGAGGCGGCTCTGGCACAGATGTACCTAGGGGTAAAACCCGAAAACACCGCTTTGAGCTAGACTCGAATGGGAACTGGTGCACGACAACGGGCCTTACTGCACTCTTGGTTACGACACTCCCGGGGGATATGCTTAGGATAACTCTCACTATCTTTACAAATCATTATGAAGGGTTTATGAGTATATACTTCCTCAAAGAAAACATTTTTATGATTATGGATTATATCCATAAATAGTTCAATTTATGTTAAGTGTTTTATAAGTATGGGATTATGTATTTTGATGCATAAACTGATCTAGTTTATGCCATTTTTTTTAGAAATGGCGCCTAGTGGATGAAATGGAAACCGTATCAATGCACGAACTCCTTGTAGGGATTGCCCTCCTGCTCAAGATAATTATAGTGGGGCTGGTGATGCAACTGGTGCTGATCAGCTAATCACCGTACTGGGACAACTTACTCAGGTTATGAATAATAACCTTACCCGTATGGAGCACCCTGATCCGCAGCATGGAGGATCAATGTTAGATCGATTCATGAGACAACAACCTCCAACGTTCAATGGGAGTACAAATCCCTTAGTAGCTGAGCAATGGATATTTTCCCTAGAGAAAATATTTCAGGCTTTGGGGAGTAGTGAAAGGGAAAAAGTTACCATGGCAGTTTACCGCCTCACTGGAGATGCTGATCAATGGTGGTCATTGATTCAAAACATGAAGGAAGATGATGAAGTATCAAACATGGAATGAAGGGAGTTCAAAGATCTGTTTTTAGAAAAATACTTTCCTCGCGACCATCGAGCAGATATGGAAAGGTAATTTCTGAGTCTGAGACAAAAGGAGGATGAGAATGTCACAAAGTATGAGGCTAACTTTACAAGGTTAGCGAGGTACGCTGGTGATTATATTCGCAACCCAAGAAGTAAGATTGATCGTTTCTTTGATGGGTTAAAACCATTTCTCCGTCGAGCATTAGTCTCACAATCCTTTTCATCGTACGAAGACATTGTCTCATGTGCTATCAAGACCGAAAAGGAATTCTCTAAGTCTTATGACTTTAAAGCAAAGCAAGAGAAGAAGAGACCTGCTGATCAATCTGGGAATGGAAATAAGGGGAAGAAGGGAAAGGTTGAATATCCATCTTGTGGTAAGTGCGGGAAGAAACACCCCGGTGCTTGCCTGAAGGGAATGGGAGTCTGTTACAAGTGTGGTGAAAAAGGCCACCAAGCTCATGATTGCAAGGGGAAGAAGGAAGCTACCAACGTTCAGTGCTACAATTGCAGGGAGATGTGGCATTATGCAAATGCATGTCCTAAGCGTCAGGAGAACTTACCTCAGAAAAGGCCAAGGGATCAAGGCCAGGCTTATGCTATCACTACTGCTGAGGTAGAAGCTCCGAAAGACGTGGTGGCAGGTAATTTAATGGTTTCCTCAAGTTTAGCAAATGCATTATTTGATTCTGGATCATCGCATTGTTTCATATCTTCCCAGTTTGCTAAGAAAATTAGATATTTCCAATTTGATTTAATAAGGGAGTTGTCAGTTAAAACTCCTAAGGGAAGTATCGTTGCAACAAAGTTTTGTGAATCAGTCCCCATTAGAGCACATAAATTTTCATTATCTGCTGATTTCATCGTCATACCTATGATTGAGTTTGATATAATCCTCGGTATGGACTGGCTTTCGGACTATGATGCGAAGATTTATTTTAAGAAGAAAGAGGTTACGATTCTTGATGATAATGATAAGGAGCACCTTATTTTTAGAGCAGAATCGTCACCACCTAATTCTTATTTAGATCCACCCCCTGTAGCTCAACTTAATTCAATTATCGGGGAGGAAGAGAATGAAATAACTGTCGGTGAGGAAAGAAATGTTCAAATAGAGGATGTACCTATTGTGAAAGAGTTTGTAGATGTATTTCCGGAAGATTTACCTGGACATCCTCCAGAACGAGAAGTAGAGTTTTCCATTGATTTAATTCCTGGATCAAGGCCTATATCGAAGACCCCTTATAGAATGGCCACTGTAGAGCTAGTCGAACTAAAGAAACAACTAGAGGAATTGAGTAATAAGGGATTTATTCGCCCTAGTGTTTCTCCATGGGGAGCCCCTGTTCTTTTTGTTAAAAAGAAAGATGGATCTATGAGGTTATGTATCGACTACAGGGAGATCAATGCTATAACGATAAAGAACAAGTATCCCCTACCTCGTATTGATGATTTATTTGACCAACTGCATGGAGCTCAATACTTTTCAAAGATTGACCTTCGATCTGGATACCATCAGTTGTGTGTGAAGAAGGAAGACATTCCGAAGACAGCATTTCGAACCAGGTACGGGCATTACGAGTTTACTGTAATGCCGTTTGGATTGACTAATGCACCCTCTGTATTCATGGATCTGATGAATAGAGTTTTCAAGGAGTATCTCGATGAATTTGTGGTGGTATTTATTGATGATATCTTGGTATACTCCAAAACCTACAAAGATCATGAAAATCACTTGCGCATTATCTTGAAGACTCTGAGGAGGCATGAATTATATGGAAAGTTTAGCAAGTGTGAATTCTGGCTTCAGGAGATTTCTTTTCTTGGCCATATTGTCTCTAAAGATGGAATCTCTGTTGATCCTTCTAAGACCAAGGCAATCCAAGAATGGCCAGCACCTACGAATATAACTGAGGTACGTAGTTTTATTGGTTTGGCAGGTTATTATCGACGTTTCGTCCAGAATTTTGCCCGATTGGCTAACCCATTAACGAAGCTCACATGTAAAGGGGTTAAATTTGTTTGGACAAAAGAGTGTGAAGAATGTTTCGAAGAACTGAAGAGAAGATTAGTCAATGCTCCTATATTGACTCTACCATCGGGGAATGATGGGTTCGTTATTTATAGTGATGCATCGAAGAAAGGACTTGGCTGTGTCCTTATGCAGAATGATAGAGTTATTGCATATGCATCACGACAGTTGAAAATTCATGAACAAAACTATCCTACTCATGATCTTGAGTTAGCAGCTGTGATCTTTGCTTTGAAGATATGGAGGCACTACCTCTATGGTGAAAAATGTGAGATTTATACTGATCACAAGAGTTTGAAGTATATTTTCTCACAAAAAGAACTCAACATGAGGCAAAGGAGATGGCTTGAATTACTCAAGGATTATGATTGTACGATACACTACCACCCGGGGAAGGCAAACAAGGTGGCAGATGCTTTGAGCAGAAAAGACCATGGAGTTCTGAACATGATGAGAATTGAAAGGGATCCAATTTTCATGGATCTAGTGAAGATGGACATGGGAATAACCAGGGAAGGTGAAACATCAATGCTTTTTCAAATGGTTGCCAAACCATCTTTACTAGAAAGGATTAAGAGTTCTCAGACCGATGATGAAGAATTTCAGAAGAAGATTAAAGCTGTGAATGATGGGAGATTAAGAGACTTTGCGTATGAAGGTGGAATTTTGAAATTCGGGAAGAGACTTTGTGTTCCCAATATACCTGATCTAAAAAGGGAATTGCTGGATGATGCTCATAGTTCCAATTTCTCTATACACCCTGGGAGCACCAAAATGTATAGAGATTTGAAGGAACATTTTTGGTGGGACAACATGAAGAGGGAGATTGCTGATTTTGTGTCAAGATGTATGGTTTGTCAACAAGTGAAAGCTGGAAGGCAACAGCCTGGAGGAGTCATGCAACCTCTTCCCATACCGGAGTGGAAATGGGACAATATTACGATGGACTTTGTCATGGGGCTACCAAAGACTCCTAGAAGGAACGATGCAATATGGGTTATTGTTGATCGTCTTACCAAGTCATCACATTTTCTTGCTATAAGAGAAGATCTACCTCTGGAACGTCTAGCAAGACTATATATTAATGAAGTTGTGAGACTTCATGGAGTACCCCTATCGATTGTTTCTGATCGTGATCCCCGTTTTACTTCAAGATTTTGGAAAAGTCTTCAGAAATCCCTGGATACTGAACTTCATTTGAGCACTGCTTACCACCCTCAGACAGACGGACAATCAGAACGGACTATTCAGACCTTAGAAGACATGTTGAGATCTTGCTCACTTGATTTTCAGGGTATGTGGGATCAATATTTACCACTAGTAGAATTTTCCTATAACAATAGCTTCCATTCGAGTATATAGATGGCACCATATGAAGCGTTATACGGAAAGAGATGTCGTACACCAACCTGTTGGGATGACGTTGGTGAAAGAAAACTTGTAGGCCCAGAGCTGGTGGAGGAAACGGTGGAAAAGGTGAAAGTAATCCAAAATCACATTAAAGCAGCTCAAAGTAGGCAGAAGAGCTATGCCGATAATCGAAGGAAGGATTTGGAATTTCAAGTCGGTGATCATGTTTTCCTGAAGGTATCTCCATGGAAGGGAGTCATACGTTTTGGTAAGAAAGGTAAATTGAGTCCCAGGTACATCGGACCTTTCGAAATTCTAGAACGAATTGGGAATGTAGCTTACCGATTGGCAATGCCGCCAAGTCTCTCCAAAGTTCACGATGTGTTCCACGTATCTCTGTTGAGGAAATACATGCCTGACCCAACGCATGTACTCACCTATGAGGAATTAGAACTGGAACCCGATCTTTCCTATTGTGAAGAGCCCGTCAGGATTCTTGATACAAGAGAACAAGTACTGAGAAACCGGACGACGCGTCTGGTAAAAGTTTTGTGGAGAAATCATAAGATGGAAGAGGCAACGTGGGAACCCGAGGAACTTATGATGAAGAACCACCCGAGTCTTTTTATGCAGTAATACCCTAGAAATTGCGAGGACGCAATTATTTGAAGGAGGGGAGAATGTAACACCCCAAGCTTCTACAGTACGTTTCCCTTTGAATAATGCGATAGCGTGTGTTGTACGCAACCTCGAGTTCTAACACACACCGCAACTAATTAAACTAGCCGTTGTGAATAGTAATACATAATTTTTGAAATCATATATATTCTATATTTCAAAATGGACTTCATTTTTGGATTCGGAATATCAAAATTAGCCTAGGGTGAAATTTTGGTACTTTTCAGATAACTTTCATATTTTGATGAATAGTGAAAATTTCTAAATTTTAATTAAAAACAACTTTTTTAATCAAAATAATTAATAGTGATAAATTATGAATTTGAGTGGTTTTAAAGTATATTTAGAATATATTTTTACCATTCAATTTAATGTTTATCATTGGACATAATTTTACAATTAAACCGAACATAAACAAGTGTCAATCTTTTGATAGTTATTATCTCTTAAAAACACGCTTTTTGTTTTAACAGCGGGAATTAATTTTAAATTAATTTCTGCCACTTCTGTGTTTTGAATTTAAAAAAATGGATTCCATATTTGGAATCAGGATGTCCAAATTATGTAAATAGGTAACTTTTATTTTTAGACATTTTGAATAATTACTGCGGTAAATATTTTATTTACCATGGTTAAAGGGTAAATCCGGTAAATAAGGGTAAAAAAAATAATATTATAATAATACAAAATTACCCTAAAACGTGTCTTAACCCTATTGGTTGATACATGGTCGACAATGGGCATCTTTGTGTCAATTTTGGGACCCCATGGATCCACTTGTAAGTGATAATGACACTTTATTTTAATTAAGTTAAAATGAATACAAAAATGACACAAACATATATCTTTTAGAAGAACAATTTTTACATAGGGTTATACATGTTGGATTTTCGATTATAAATATTCATTAGAAAGATAAAACGATTTCATACATAATGATATTTTATTTATAATTTTTAGACAATAAATAAGTTATTTTATTTATGACACAATGATGATGCAGTAATTACTATAATAGTGAAAAATTAAAATAATTGATATTATAAATACCCAAATAAATATAATATGAAACTTTTAATGAATTAAACTAATTTTCTAGGCTGATATGATATATTAGGATTGATTTAATGGACTTTGTTCGAAGTAATCAATCTGTTATGAGTTTCACAAAAATCAACTATTGAATAGTGTCAAAATTGACATAAAAGAGTTCTTAAAACAAATATTATATTATTAATTGATATTAAATTCCTAAAAATCTAAGGTTCGGCCAAGAGACTTATATTATGATAGGTTAATCATTAATGGACCACTTGGGGGTCTCTTGGATGTATATAGTAAGTTTATTAACCATAATATATAAAATACAAAGAGACATTGTAAAAGTGAAACTAATTAACTTAGAGTTAATACTTAAAGATAAGGTTAATATAAGTACCCAAACCTGTCTAAATTCTATTGGATGAGTTGTTTTCGACCTATCCCCACCTCATCCTTTGAATAGTCAACTTTGGAGCCTTTATAAACCGAATATGAATTTATTATAAATTAATATTTCTAGCTTTTCCAAAGGTGCCCCTCACCCCTCTTATAAAAGGGCACTCCTCCTTCTCATTTCTTCACACCTTCAAAGCCTTTTGGTTCGGCCAAACTCTGCCCAAATACTCTCCCAACATCCCTCAATACAACCTAGAGGCCTTAGTTTGATCAGAAAGCCAACCTAAGGAGCCCTTTTGATCAAATCAAAAGGAAGAACCCGAAGAAGAGGTAATGATTTCACCACCCTTTTCTAAGTTCATTTCTTCTTCCACTTCTTCTTCCTTTGTTCTTACCATTCTGAAATAATAACTCCAGTATCTCACATATACTGTGATGTTATTATAAATATGGTACAATCATATTCAGTATTCTATCCACCCTTTGAATAACATGTCACCATACGTGCGTACGTACGACTTACCGTCTCCACGTCGTGGTGTAATTGTTATTCAATATAATATTATTTGGATGGGTATAATAATGATGTGTAACTCATGTAAATAATAAATATAACATGTTAATGATTCTGTATATATGATATACCATCCATTTATATATTATTTTAATATCAAAAGAATGATATTGTCGCTCGTGCGTACGTACGGACTACCGTCTCCACGAACACGATGAGATTCATTCTCCATCGTAACCATTAAATCGTAATTATCATTTTATGATTTAAAAATGATGTTTAAGGACTTGATATCATTCTGGATATGAATAATATACAACCTATCCTTTACAAACATGTCTTACGTAACAAAACATATGAAAGAAAACAAGTAAGTTAACACCCGAAACAACGATAATACTAAGATATTATTATCAAATCAATATTAAAAGATCATATATGATATCATATTAATGTATATGATTCTTGTATAATTTAATAACAATTATTTCACCATTATACAGGAGGTTAACCTACCACAACCAAGGAAAAGTACAAGGTAAGGGGTTTTCATCTCACTCCTTATTTCCGTGAGATTCATGCCATATTGCCACCATCACCTTTTGTGTGGTGTATGTACTGCCCATAATTATATTCTTTGTGTAATACACTCTAATTTATGTGTATTTACATATTCATTGTATGATACCTCTTTCATGGGTTGTATGTTTCATAAGTTACCAAATTGGTAAGGGTTATTTCACAATCTCTTCATTATCCGAGGTTGTTTATACGTAATAATCTACTGGGATCTCTTTATCATCCACATCCATGTTTCTTCGAAATGTATTTCAAAACATTTTTACTATTTACAAGAATATGGGTTAAAGTCATTTATACCCTTGTTTGACTTTTTATAAGAGGTTTATAAAGGAATCTTTCCGTCGTTTTCAAAACAAGGTCCTTTTTAACCTTTTCGACAGAATTGAGGTAAGAATGTTTTTTTTAACTTATACGGCGGGTGCGGTTATTTTCCGCCGTTATAAAATCGTCGAAGCTTCCCATACAAGCTTATAAGAATATTTTCAAAGAAAATGTTTTATTTTATATGGATCTTAAATGATTTCAAAATAAAAGGAGATATTTCTTTTAAAAGAATTTTGATTTCATCTATGTCAACATCCTTTGATGGATTTTAAGATTATTTGAAGTTGATTTATTATGATACAAAACTTCTATATTGTATTGAAGGTTTTGTGATATGTTTGACTGTGGATGTGCTATTTTTATACCATTCATAGTTTATTGTGAATGTATTGACATTTCGTATGCTAGTTTTAATACGAATGTTTATGTTATGTTTAAACCTTTTCATATGGGAATGCATTGGACTTAATAAGTGACGGGTGGAGCCCGCTATAGCTCCTCGATGCATCGGTAGGTCTCATGAGACAAACTAGTGTCTTGGCACAAGGCCTTGACAAAATCTTATTTGTAGCCTTGGCACGAGGCCTTGTCTATGTGGTTATGATAGTCTGGCATTATGCATTCCAACATTATGAAAGTGGTTATTGATTTTTGCATGTGATTATTCGATCAGTAGAATATCCATGTGAATAAGTAAATGGCATTATTTCATTTTACTTTTGCCATACCATGTTGAAGTTCAATTTTAAAAGGCTTTTGTTTTAGTAATGCATTGCCTTAAATGTTTATTCTTATTTATGAAAGTTTCCGCTATATTGTTATCCTTACTGGGCATTTGAGCTCACCCCTTTTCTATGTTTTATTTTTCCCCAGGATGTGAAGAAGTAAATTATGAATGACCTGCAGGGATATTATGAGGGGATAGTAGTGTGGATTATTGAGACATTATGTTGTTGTAGTAGTTTTTCATTTTATGATGTAATGTAAAACTTATGAATATATCTAGTGTTTCCAAGGCTACTAAACCAATCGGTCTTTCGAGATTTGATCTTTCTTGTGATCATGCCAATGTTATGTAATAATGCACCGACTCTAGGCAACTAGGGTCGGGGCGTTACATGTTCACTGCGTCCGACATTCCCCACATTTAGCATTCTTATGGACCTCCTAACGAGAACCCCTTCACAATCTAGAGATGGTGGTCTTTGTTGAAAATTTACCAAGAACTCCCCTCAATGTTCCCAACCATATTCACCCACAGACATCATCGTGTGAACACCTCCCTATTACCAATTAGATTCCGGACACATAATCCCATTGAAGGAATCACCCTCTAGTTGGATCCCCAATATCCTAATTTCGACATCAGTCGTTCAGTGGTTCTCTCTCTTATCTTTCTTATCTAATTTTGTTCCCAAATCACCTTCCAATAGAATTTATAGTATACTATTTCATTTTTTTCTTCATGTTTAAAAATTCATACCATGTTCATGTTAGGAATACAATCTATATTGATCACGTATTATTCATCATGGCCATGTTTTTTTAGATTGTTGTACTCTGCACTTGGAAGAGTGAATTGTGATTATTTGTTTTGATGCTTTGTTTTTGAATAGATTCACTTTATGTTTTCATTGTATTTATTCAAGGAGGGTCTAGCTCAAAATAAATTGGGCCACTTTCCTTTGTATTTTCTGGTTCATGAGTATTTCACTAAGTAGGAAACTAACAGACATGGCTTTATTGATTTGGGGTCATTGTTTGAGGCCCTTAGTATGCATGATGTGAGAGGTCAACATATTTACACCCCTGTGTCATCTATGTATTTTATTCCTTCTTAATTATTTTTATTGTGTATTTTCTACTTAGACTCATGTAACTATGGGAATTCAAGCTGGGGAGTATTGTTTTGATGAAAAATGGAACCTCCTTGCTTCTGTTTCTCATATAAAAGATGTTTATGATTCTAAATATCATATTTAAGAGTCGTGTTTTCATGTGGGCTCATGTATGTCTGATTCTAAATCCCTAGGTGATTTTCCTTGTAACTCAATTCAGGATTCCTCATCCCGGGAGGATACACAGTTGAAGTTGCAGTTGTAAAAGGATGTTGTTTCTCAAAAGGAAGTCACTTTTCATGGATGTTCATACTCAATAGAAAATTATATAATCCTGTCATTATGATTTATTAGGTGTTAATGCTCACCAGAGTGATTATTATTACAGTGATGCATCTATTGAAGTAATTCGGATGGGGGACGAGTACTTCTTAACTATTCCAAAATGCCCAAATCTAGGAAGAATCATTCTTACCTAAAATACACTATGAGTGATGGATCCTTCTATATATGAAGGGGGGATGACTCAACCTAACTAGTTCTTATTTTTAATAAATATGAATTTCATCTCATACTTTTTAAATTATTTATATTTTATTTTATAATGTTTTTATGAACTCTAAAACAATTACCATTGTTTTTTCAATTCTCAGTGCTGCAATGTTTGGGGAGGTTTTATAGTTCATAGTTAAAATCCATCTAATCTTATTATATAATGTCTGTGTTAGGAATAAATTCTATAAATCTATATTTTATTTCTCCAACACTACGTGTAAAACATGGATACATTATATAATCAGTATATTACTGTGTTTATGTGGTAAGAGAGGATCAAGAAACACGACACTATAAAAATAATTATAATGTTTTAAATTCAAATGTTATAGAGGAAGGGAAGACATTTTCACCATTTTATATTAATGATTTCAATAATGAATAAACTCGGTGGCAGGATGTTGCTGCGATGGCTAGAAAGGGTGGATGACATTATAGGAACACCCGGTAAGTGTTGATTGGAATCACTTGTTTTGATGTTGAGTATTGTAAAAAGGCCCTATAAGAGACAAATATTATAAGTTTAATTATTGGTGATGTTGGAAGGGATTATCTATCCATTTATGAAATTCATTGATATGGAAGAAAAACTAATAGTATATTATAAAGACACATTTTGAAGTTTCAGCTACTATTAAAGAGGAATGTGGTCTTCCTTTCACACCCTCTATAAATTACATTAAATGTTATCCATTGGATACAATATTAAGGACGTACACTAATCAAGGATGTAACATTAATTCTATTCTTTTTTTAACCGATTGATGAAAAATTGGAAAAATCTTATTGTACCAGTGGAATCGGTATTGAGGTCTTTAGAGGCTATCATAAAATGAAATATATATTATCACAAGGGCTGGAATGAATGCTTCTCTAGTGGAAGAGAAATTTTCTTCGGTTTTATTTTATTAAATCAAAAGCTTCAACTTTTTTCAGTATTGGGAAAGATAGTGCATGTTATTTCTATATTATAGTATACACAAAATCATAAGATATTTAAAAATAGAAATTAACATAAACATGTAAAACTTATAGATTCAATATATGCATGACCTATGTTTTATTTATTTGATAGGTCATTGAATATTATTTTTTATAAAGTGTTTCTGATAGAAGTGTTATTTTTTGATTAATTAGATGATGGATTTAATTTCATAATGACATAATTTTAGTTTGTTTTGTTAATTATGAAATATCTGTTGTGCAATGTTGTTTCACATTGATTCGAAAATATTTTCTTCAATTAATTTCATTGTGTTTTTTCTGAAAAGAGGTTAAATACATAATATGTGTTGGGTTTTTGTAATAATTTTCACATTTTTTTTCTTGGTAGTGTTGTCACTTGTGATGCCGTCTATCCATCTTCCCTAAGATGGAAAATCCATGGAGATGATGATATCTTTATTGATCAGGTTGGTGCGTCTCTGCACGTTGGGGATTTTAAGAGCAACAGATATTTCAAACAAGTGACATGAGCATTGTACATGGTTAACTGAAGTGAAATAGTTCAATATAGAAATCCATCCCAACTACGGGAAGAAAAGATGTTCAAGAAATTTATCAAGTATCATAACACAACTAGTTCAAATATATGATCGATAATTATTTTGGGATGTTTTGATGAAATGTTAGATTTAGTATTGTTTTTTTTGTAATATAAAAACGTATCTCCCTCAATTATTTGATGGTGTAACCTCGTTACACCACATTATTGTTTTGTAAAATAATTAACAAAAAAAATGATTTTTTTCTGTTTTAGAAAATGTTATTATTTTCTTCCACTATTAGGGATTTTTCATTAATCATGCATTAATTCTACCTAATTGATTATTTGATTTCCAATTTGAAGAAGTTGTGTATTTTTCTTAAATCATTGATAAGCCAACATAGATGATGAAAAATTATCACTGTGGAAGTCTTTTTTTATATTTTTATATTAAATTTAATTAATGGATATATTTTTCACTAATGTTTTGGTATGTTTTTTGGTTGTTTGTGATGTAGATATTGGAGTTTAGGAGTGTGACATATCAGTTACATGTGGTTTCTCACTAGTATTGGAGCTGGATTGATTTTTTTTGCTTATACTGGAGCTGACAAATTTTTTGTATGATCTTTGGTTGTGTGTGGTATATATCTTGAAGCTGGAGGCTATGATGTAGGTGTTACTTGAGGATTCTCACTAGTGTTGGAGAGGGATAATAGGTATAGGTCCATGGATGGATTATTGGTGTTTGGGTATTGATGTCGGTGTGTTGAAGGATGTGGTATAGCTGGAGTTGTCTTGTTAGTCATGGGGTATGGTATTGGGGCATTGATGGGTCATGGGAATTGTTGGGTCATTGGTATATTAGTGGTGGATCATGCTTGGTGATTAATCATGCATTTTTTGTATTAAATTTTATTATTAACAAAATTAATTTGTCTTCTATGATTGAACATTCTTGTAAATCATCGTTGGTTTAATTATTAAAATAGATTAATTATATATTATATATTAATTAAATATAACATAAATTTTCATAGTAATAATACTTTATAATTTTTAATCAAATGTAATTTATAAATAGATATTGTATGATGGAAATATTATTACCAATAGAATTTTTTCCATCCAAATACTTTTCTAAACACATTAACCAACATATATATTTTTTTATTAGTATTATTATTATAGTAAAAGAACTATTTTATCAATCCCAAAAATATTTAGGGATAGAGGTTTTACAAACAGTTTAGTGATTGAGACAAATGTGTTGTTAAAACATTTTACCAAGAGAAAATTTAGTTTTACAGATATATAATTCAATGTTGTAGAAGCTAAATAATTTTTAGTGTCAAACTCAATTATTCGATCTGGACGTAAACCAGATTAATTCTCCCGAATAGAATCTCATTACATTTCTACGATAGAAGTAATAGTGGATGGATTAACTTTTTGCTGCTAAAAATATCATACCATCCACATATGTTAAATATAATTCTATCTAACAATGAACTTGTACCACCCTAGCTGGCCCGAGGTGACATTCAGTAGTCAAAATAATCTTTTATTCCTTAGGAGATGTAAAAGTAGCATTTATCTTATTATAATTGATGTGTTAATAGAATTCATTTAACCAATCAACTCCAAGGATCACCTCAAAACCCAATATCTCTAAAATTGTGAATCTATATTCATTCCTGAGGCCGAAATTACAATATTATATTATGAAAATATATTAATTAAATTCAATTTTCTTCTTAATAGTGAATCGATGGATAACATCTTAAAAAATAACATAACAAGAATTTATATTGTAATAACCTTGGGATAATATATTAATGAATGGGATAAACTGGAATAAAAAGTAGTATATATAGTATAAGAAATTAATATTGTACCTTAAGCTATAGAGGGTCCCCCACCACCACCATTTGAAGTCTGATGTACCTAATATGCCCTATCCAAAACCACCCCATGACTTCCAAGAGGATTATTTTTCAGTTGATTCACTACCCCTTATGGGATATACACCTCTTTTTGAGGTCATAAATTTTCACCATATCCCGATCATGTTGTGTGTGTCAACAAATCCTTGTAATATAACCACTTCATAATCCGTTTTAGGCCAAACATGTGATCTAACATTATAGAAAGATGATAGTTCTTCAAATAGTGACACTACCATCCAAAACCAAAGTTATCTACCATATATTGATTCAAAAAATATCCTCTATTATCCAAAGATAAACCACCACCCCAGAATCCATCCTCTAAATTCTTTTAACTTCTCCCAAAATAAGAAATTTTAGAAACACCAAGAAATGAATATGTAAATCCATTTATAGTAGGATAATACCTATGAATCTGTCATCTCTATTAATTTTTCTTTTCATATATTCATCAAAAAATTACTGCAACATAGGTCATAAAATTAATATTCATGAATTGTTGTATTATCTCTACATGGGTATGGTTCTCTAAAATTATAGTATTTTGTGCCTTTATCTCTACCAGAAGAGTTGAAAACCCAATCAGCAAAGTGAATTATACAACATAACATGGAATTTCTATTTTACACTGTTGTAACTCAATGAATGTCTAAGGATGGTTTAAATTTTTTCATCAGGGAATAAAAACATGAAGAATATTTACTTTTTGGTAAACCATGTCACCCAATAAAGTATACAATCCTGAATATTAACATCCCACCATTGTTCAACAAATCACTAAAGAATGATGGGTTTATGATTAACATTTTAATCGTATGATGTCTCTAATAAGTCGAGAAAACAATAAATGTATTATATCAAGTCCTTTGTGTTGGTCAGACTAAAACACCCATGAAGGGATAAATTTAGTTCATATAAAAAATAATTTTAAAAAAATTATTTAAAATTAATTTAAGAGTCACCCAAATTAAAATATAAAGGTACAATTAATCAAAGTAGAATATGTATAAATATATTGTTCATTTTAAATACTTCTCAAAGAATGATTAGTTATATATTAAAACAATTTATTATTTTATATTTTTAATTCTTTCTACTAAAACAAATTATAATATAAACACTATCTAAGAATAACAATCAATGTGAAGAGTATTTTTCCAGAATAACTGAGTAAAATAGATAAGAAAACTAAACATGAAAAAGAACATTGGATTTTAAACAATTAGTTTAGTCTAAAGTAGAGACATAACCTTATCCACTTTGTGATAAAATACCACCAAGAATTGTTTTATTAAATTAATGTGATCCATTCTCTGGATAGTGGTAACAATTGAATTCAAATTATCAAAGACAACTAGACATCTTCCGTGGTTTTCATGGGAGGGTTGTACAAGAAAAACAGGTAGGCCATACATGGAATGCTTCCACTATTATCCATTCAAGTTTAAAGTGTAAAAAGATATATTGTTGAATATATATATAAATGTATATTTTAGTTTATCATAGGAGTCAGTGTGTATTTATGAAGTAGAGACACACACTACATGAAAAGTAAATAATGTAAGAAGGAAGAGAAAATTGATAATAGATGATTTGAATGATCTCTATAATGTTCTATAATGCATATGGAATACTTTAGAATGGTAGAAATGAACATAAATTCAATTTCTAGAAACATATAAAAAACAAAGATTCTTTATTTCATTTATGTTTAGTTCTTATAGGGTAGAAGTCTCATTAAAATATTCTTGTCATCCAGTTTGTTACTAGTGATTTTCTGTGTTCTTTTTGGTTCTTCGAAATTTCACTTGGCATGCACAACTAGTTGATCAGTATTGTTTCATAGTCGGGTGGATGTGTGTTTAGCAACCTCAAATTGTTTTTCCCAGATTATTGATTTATTCACTACATGACCGATAAAGAACATGTTTACTATTATGTAACGGTACCTCATACTAATCTTTTACATCTTTAAATGTTGTCTAAAAAAGACAAAAAAGAAATTAATATAATAATCAGTACTATGACTCATAAATATTACTATTTGTAATACGTTTAAATTTCATACAAACCATTGGTGACTATGTCTGTCAGAAGGTCATAATATTATCATCTCAGTCTATAAGTATGTCATTCTGTCAAAATCAGATTCTATCAATTGCTCATTCTATCACAAGATCATTTCTGTTGGTGGATCTTACTTACATTGATTTGTCTAGTGGTTGGTAAGTGATATGACAATATGTATTGCATTAATAGGTCAAGTGTTAGTATGTTAGGCGTCGGTAGATCAATTGTTGGTAGTTCAGGCATTGGTAGATCAAGTGTCAGTAGTTCAATTGACAGAATCTCATACGTTGTGAATTTATATGAGGATCACTCTATAGGCCTCTCTATCGGTGGGACATGTATCAGTATCTTATACTTATTGGGGACTCATTATTAAACAAAAACTATTATCATATCTTATTATATTAACACAGACACTATATGTTAATATTATAATAATACAACATGGAACATAATATAACTTAAATATGAATAGTTAAGCATGATTTCTGAGAATTAAGACTAGAGGAGTACAAAAATCTCTCTCTTTTTTATGATCACAAATTAGGGAATTATATTTAAAAATAATATACGTATGGATTTCAGAGAAAAAATATTCTTAACATTTCAAGAGATTATTGTGATGAAATTTTATGAACTAACACAAGTAGACATTACTTGGTAAATTATCATAGATAAATTATATATTCCCTCTTAATCTCAAAAATAATATTAATCCCCCCTTTAGGGATATTGCACACACATTATTTTGGTATTCGAGGAATTTAGTGATATGACATAAACATTAGTTTTCCCCCTATTAGGATTATCAAAAATAGAATAAGGATGTAAAAAATGAATTATAGAAAATTTATAACAAAATAGAGGAATCTAGAAAGGTATAATCTAAGAGTCAAGTATTAAAATGGATTACAATATAGTACAAAAAAGTATATCAAATCTCTATCAAAACCATGATCCAACTAATTCTTCAAAGAATCGTCTGCCTTCCCTTTAGCGTTTTAATAGTCTATAGGGATAGGAGCCAATGAGACAGAAGTTGTGGATGTGAAAGCGATAGAGAAATAGTGAGTGAAGGAAGAGATAAGCCTGTAAAAAAGCAGACAATCTTATTATAGAGGAGGAACAAGTCGATTTCTACTCATTAATGAATGATCAAAAATAGATCAGAGCTTGAGATGGAGTCATGGATGCAAGTGAAAAAATTAAAGAAGGTGGGATAAAAGGTGGAACTCCTGGACGGATGATAGCATCAGTTGGAGAAAAAATAGCTATGTTGTGATGGTGCAGGTATGGATGGATCAAATTAATGAAATCCTTGATGACCTCACCACCAAAATCCATAGCGTTATCAAAGCCACATTTTCTCCTCAAATTTATCAAGAGTGAGAGTATGATCCTTCGTCTTCTGAACATGGTCTTTAAAATCCTTGGTCACTAGAGGCGGCCTCAGATTATCCACTAAATATGTGATGTGACTAGTCATCAATTTCTTGGTGTAAATATTTTGGAAATAGTAATTGGTCTTCATGGTAATTTCTTCCTGGTATATTGAAGAACGATTTTTATAAAATCGAACCATGTCATGAATATGGTCATAATTCAACCTAATTTTGGAAAGACTCTCTAGGTTAATGCCTCCCATCTTAGAATATTTCCCTTCATGAATCACAGTTATGACCATCTCAATATCTGGAGTGTGAGAAACATGAGTTTCAAAGCTTATTTCACTATTCACTACACATCTGAGGTCTAATATCAACAGCTCCACATCAAGAACGAGAGTTTGATCTGGTGAAGAGAAATCAACACTTGTCACTGAATTTTTTACAACATCATTCAAAATTGATAGATTATGGGTTTGAGGAGGAGTTGAATCATCCTCATTAAGATTCATAATAGGTATCTCCAAGAACATATAACACTCTATCCGAAGATACATTATAAAAAACATTCAATTTTCTAATGGATGATACCATTTCAGTTAACTAATACCTCATATTCTTAATGTATGAAACAGTAGCCTCCACAAGATATATCTACCTAGGATTAACATGAGAAACAAAATTATCAGTAATCAGTTGAGAATATCATTGATTAATCCTTGGAATAATAAAAGGTTGATTTCTAAGGGCAAATCTCACTGCAATAAAAAAAATATTCTCTAAAACCATTTAATACGACTTTGGTCACATAATCAACAGAAGAATTCTCACAAATTGGAGCGGGAGAAGTAATATATTAATATGAATCCTGATAATCTAATAAAAGACTCACATATCCTAGATCACATCACTATACAGTTCCAACAAATTTAAAATCCATTTGATATATTTTAAAATTTAGATGTTCTGCATAAGCTAACTGGATTTTAATTGCATCATGTCAAGAAACTGGTGAAAAAGGCTTCTTCATTTTTAGTTCCCTCTTCCTGACTATACCCTTTTGCAACTAGTCTATTGTTATTTCTTACAGATGATCCATCTTCATATACTTTATTTCTAAACTACCACATAGAGCATATGGTTAGGGTATATTTGGGATTTTCAACATATTTTATAGTCTATTATTCTTTCAAATTATTTCTATTAGTCTTCCATGGACATCACCCAAAATACATTTTTGACTGTATCATTGATGTTATCAGGTTCATGATATTACAAAAAGGTTGTATGTTCAACATTTTTTTAGTGGATCTATAGTTTATGTTTTAATATATTTTTCTCCCACTACATAATCTAAAGGTTGGTTCTTAAGGGTTATATGAGATCTTGAATAATATGAACTAGTTATTTCATATTCTATTATATGTTCAGAAATAATATGATAAGAGACTGGAGATTTTCCAAAACTAGAGGATATAAAATATTTCCTAATAGCTATTTCAAAAGGTTTAACATTTATGTCATGATTTGACATATTATACTTAATATATTATAAGAAGTTTTTAGGTTCTTATGGATATGTTTCATAAAATTTGATATGAACATATTATTCCAAACCATTTTTTATTTTTCTTAATATACTACAGGTGTTAATAGAGGTTGAGAATCCTATGAAAATTCATTCACCACTCTTGTAATAAAACATGTCAAGATTATCCTTTTTATTTTGGAAAAATACCTTTCAATATAAAACATTAGATCAATTAACCTTTGGATTCTTATTGTTCCATATTTCGTAACTATTATCTTAAGGATAAGTATAATTATGGCCCAATTGATTGTGTAACAATTCGTATTCACAGGTTTTTCGAAGAAGTAATTAGATAGATCATACTCATTATGCATAGTTTGGGATATTATCTTTAAGGTCCTATTTCATAGTTCTAAAACTCTGTTCTACAGAGGTGACCTATGAGAAAAGAAGTTATGACTATATCGATTTTTAGAGAAACAATATTCAAACTCTTTGTTCTCAAACTCACAGACAATGTAACTTCTTATGGTTTTAATTATAATACCACTAAATTTTTCTACAGACCTAAAATACAAGGAGAAATTGGAACATGGATCAATTTTTCTAGATAAATTGAACATCCATGTATACCAAGTAAATTCATGTACAATAAAATCGATATAGATCATCATAATTATGCTAGAAACTCTATATGGTAAAGAAAAATCCATATAAATCAACTCAATAGGTTGATATGTTTACCCTTCTTTTTTTGGTTTTAAATATATTATTTCATCATTTCCATTCTGAAATGAATTACAAACATTGTCATTTGGAAACTCATGTTTTTGTAGATCCTTGACTATTACATTCATGGTAATATTTCTAAGGTTGAGAAAGTTATTTTGGCCTATTCTTCTATACTAAATCCAAGACTCCTTGTGAAAGGCACTCAAAAAATAAAAATTCTGAGATACTAAATTATTTATATTCAAATAATAGATATTCTAATTTCTAAAATCATTAAATGATAAATTATTTTTATATTTAAAAACACTACATGCATAATTTCCAAACATAATGTGAAATCCATCATCACATAACATTGAGATACCAAAAACATTTCAATTAAGACCATCAATGAAAATAACATTAGTAATTAATATTGAATGAATTCTACCATTTAGAAAATTCCAATTATTTATCCATTTGCATTCCCACAAAAGGTGACATTACTTCCATCAATATTTAAAAGATTATTTATGCTTGATAGGTCCCCTATCGTATGTCTTTAAAATACACTATCCAAGTATCATATACTTATATATGATCTCTTCACAAAAATTTCTTACAAAAACAATTTGTCCAAGAAAAGATTTTGGTAACCATATTTTCGAGGGTTTAGTAATATTACTGATTAATTCTTTCGGAACCCATATTTTCTTCATGATTTTTATATAAGTTGTTTTTATGTTCTTAAAAAAATAAAAATTATTTGGTATAGAAAAACTAGAAGAAGTAAAAGATGTTCCAATAATTGAACGTGTAGTTTATTTTTCAGCTTTTGCCATAAAACCATATTTTACCAATTTTGATACAAACATGGTTTTAAAAAAATATCTTTTTTCCAGTTTGATATCCAATTCTTGTAGTGTATTTTGGAGTAACAGGTTTTACCATCATTTGATATAATGTATCTTTACGATTTGTGAACTTCTCAATATCATTACATAGTATCTCAATAAAAAATTTTATTTTTTGATTCCCATTGAGCAATTGAGAATTATTTTCTTTTTCAATAGTAAGATAGAATTCAATAGAAACGGCAATAGCATGTTTTTTCTCAAGAGAATTATATTTATATTTTAGTTTATTACATGTGTCCTCAAGAATGTTACAAGATTTAGACATTTAAAATTTTTTCATGTTTTCATAAAAATATTATACTTCATAAGAATATGACATCCTTATAAGAGATTCTAGAGTTACCTTATGAACTATTTTTCATGATAAAAATATTGGCTTCTTCATCCTTCTCATCATGTGATGACTTTGAGTCACCAGAGATATCCTGAGAAACAATATAGATGACCTTCCTTTCCATCTGATGTTTTTAATTTTTGTCCACATATTTCCTTTTAAAATTTATCTTCTGATAGTAAAAATTCACATGTCATCTCCTTTTTCACTCATAAAATTTTATATTATTATTATTTTCATTTCTCTTCCAATCTTTTTTAAAAATTTCTCAAGTTTTCGTACTACCCTATACAGCTTGGTTTCTTATTAAACTTTTTTCCTTAGGAAATGTTTATTGAATATTATGGATAATTGATCCATTTCTTAATCAATATCACATTGCTTGTTTTCATTGCTAAAACATTCATCGGGAAATCGTAGTTTTTCTTTTTTCATAGATGCAATGTTTTTGAAATCCACTGACTTTATTTAAGGTTTATCATCATTTTACATGGTTAACTTTAAATTTTCCTCATACATGATTATCTTATCTATCATATCCCTTTATGGATACTCACTAATATCATGATATTATATAATTGACACTAGGGTTATTCTCCATGTTTTTGGTAGACATATGAGTATCTTCATGATTTGTTCTTTTGAATTCACTAGATTTCCCATACTACAAATTTTATTAAACATCTCATTGAACCTAAGATACGTATAAAAAATTGGTTCAATAGGATTGATATTAATGTTAGAATATATAATATTTTCTGAATTAAGTCCCATTTCAGTAACATCAGGGGTTCCATTATGTGAAGTAGCTCATGTATCCCAAATTTTGAAATAATATTTACGAGTAGATATTCTATTAAATTATTCTATCACCTAAAGAAAAAAACATAAAATTAATAGATTTATAATTATTATTTTAAGAATAATTTGTGACTTTACTCCATTTAGTTATTAGAGTTTCTAGTATTTCTAATTTATCTTATGTTTCAATCCAAATATCAAACCCCATACATTCTAACTATATTTTTATCTTTATTTTCAACTGGGCATAATTTATACAATTTAAATATGTATTTCTATTGGTTGTAGTACCTTACTCTATATTATTCATATTAATTAATGAACTAGAGTTATAAAGAAATTAAAATTTTAGAACTGAAAAAAATTTAGAGATCCTTAAAATAAAAACTAAAATCACTAATCTACAGGGTTTGAAAAAAAATCATTAAAAATTCCAATAATATTAAATTTTTGATGGAGTATAACACTAAATAGGGGGGGTGAATTGAGATATTATAAAAAATATAATAAACAAATATATTTAAAGGTTATCAAAATTTTAGCCAATTTTAAAAAAAATGGACCAGTTAACCAAAGTAGCATATGTATCAAAAAAATTCTATAGAAAAACTTATAAAATAGTTAAAACTTTTTAGTTAATTTATATTATTATTTTATATTTTTAAATCATTCTACTAAAATAAATTATAATATAAACAATATCTAAGACTAACTATCAAAGTAAATAGTAGTTTTGTAAATTAAATGCAGAAAACAGATATGAAAACTAAAAATTAAAAGGAATAATAGTTTCTAAACAATAGGTTCAGTCTAAAACTAATACCTAATCCTCTCCACTTGGTGATCAAATTTCCCAAAGTAGTTTGTATTAAATAAAATTGATCCACAACATCGATCGGGGTAACAAAAGTGTAAAAACTGTGTAGGTAAACTATGATTCTTCTATAGTTATTGTGGAAGTGTAAAAAACAACTACATATGCAATGCATAGACCTATTATATTATTATCTGAGAGAGTGTAATGTGTAAAAAGATATATTGGTGGGGTTATATTTGAATCTTTCAGTTTATCATATGATTAAGTTTGTGTTTATGAAACTGAGGCATACACTACAGGAAATGTAAATAATGTACAGAGGTTGTGATAAAAGATAAAATATATTTAGAATAATCTTTTTGATGTTCATTGAAGATTCAAATGTTATTTAGGATGGTATTAATGAAGGTGGATTCAATTGATAGAAACGTACATCAATAAATGGAGCCGTTATTACTTTTGTGATTAGTTCTAGTTGGGTAGAATATTCCTCAAAATTTTCTTCTCAATCAGGTTGTTGCTGCAGATTTCAGTGGTCTTTTTGGTTCTCAAAAATTTCTCTTAGTATGCACAACTTTTTCATTGGGATACTTTAATAGTCATGTGTCTTTGTGTTTAAGATCCTATCTTTTCTCCATTCACCAAGGTGCTCTCTGTTTTCACTAAGTGACCTACAAGGAACACGTTCTCTATCACAAGCAGGTACATCGTACATGACTCTAACATCAATTAATATTATCTTCAAAATATATAATGTTTCTTTAATATATAATATATTAATGATATTCATAAATATGAAGGATAATTATGAGTTATAATATAAGAAAGATAATCGGTGACTCGGTATAAGAAAACAACATTAAGACATTACATTGTCTTAAATTTTAGTTCAGAACACACTTCTTTTCACATTTTGGATCATTTCAATATTAGAGATTTAGATAATTTGGTCATATTACATATATAACATTCCACATATAAAATGAGTAATAACACAAAAATAGTATCCATTTCATTAAAAAATATCAAAATTTTCATATAAAACATGATTTCATTGTGAAAATATCACAAGATTGATCTTCACATTCATATTTGTCCTACACATCCTTATAACCTATAAAAATCATTTATAAACATTGGATGAGAACAAAAATCTCTGTATGGTATATAAAAAGAAGGAAATAAAAAATTAGTCCATGAATACTTGTAAACATATGAAACCATTTTCAAAAAGTCAAACATGTCACACATATATACTTAAATTGTGAAACATTAAATTTCCAATATATTTTGAAAAATTATTATCAAAATTAAATTAAAAAATAAAATAATATTATAGAATTACATAATTTTTTTTATTACCCTCCTGTCTACATTACAATATAACCCTCGCAACTACCATATGGTGTAACCTTTTCCGCTACACATGTAGTAACCATGCATATTTCCTCCAACATTAAAATACCCAATTAATTGATGGGAGACATTGTTTTGATCAATAATAAAATACCATTCCCATGAACCATGAGATAACATTCAAACATGAAAACATGTATAAAAACATTCACTTTGAATTTAGTAAAACTAGAGGTTTAAAAGATGATTTTATAAAAAAATTCACGTAAAATTAAAAAAAAATATTTATGAGATTCAATAGAATGAAATTAATGAGTGTATACACTATATATACACATAAATAATCATAATATATTAAAAATCACCACACAAGGGATCATAAAACCATATAATAAATGGGTTATGAAGTTAACCCAATGTATAGAGATTTGTTATTGAAATCCCTTACCTCGGGTTCATATTAAATAAAACATCATTGAAAATACTATATAATGGTTAAAATAGTGTTATTAAAATTTTAATGAAACTTATTGATGTTTAAGATAACTAATATGATCATTATACAACATTATCTTTCTCATTTAATAGTAATATTATGTTATTTGAATTGTTTCGTGTGCGTACCTTGCATGGTTTCCATGTTCCATTCATATTTCATTTTCTTGTCTTATGTAAATGAAAACATAATACTCGAATTAAATATTTTTAATATGTTTCTAGAACATTAAATTATTCCATAAATCATTTTTGTTATATGCTATGAGGATTAATCATTAGATAAATATTTAGTTATATATATTTAGATCGTTTTGGCAGTTGTTTGGTAATCATGAACTTGTTTCATTGTATAATTTAATTTCTTGCATATAAGTTCATTAAATAAGACATGATAGATTATATAGTAATCATTAAATTCTTATTCAACCATTATAATGGTTTTACAAATACTTTTGAAGGTAGTAAATTTAAATTTGAAACACATCATCCACGATTTTGGTAAATTACACAACACGAACTCTATCATTATAAGAGTGAGAGGAGATAAAGTAAGTTGAGGAATTATTCCATTAACATGATAAAAATATGGAATATATGTAACACTGAAGATTTACTTACTCTTGGAATAGGGGATGTTAATAGGGTATGATAAATAAAAATAATTGAAAAGAATTCACAAAAAGAAGAAAATTATTTTGACGTCTTGATGTCTCCTCCTTGAGATCCTTATTAAGGCCTTTGGTTTTAGAATTTTATTGATACTAGTAGGTATTTGACATGGTTATTATACTTGGAGATGGTATTTGTTTGATCATAGACAATTATCAAAGCTTGGTGTGAGAGGAAGAGGGGGTGAGGGTGGTATTTATAGTTGTGGAGAGGGGTTTTATATTATTTCAATAATTAGTTTAATACTATTACTCATTAATATGAATATTCTTGATTAATGGGACCCCAAATAGTAATTATTATATGTGATTTTGAACCATGTTTTCTTAAATCATCCTTGAATGACCTATGTTGCTGTAAAACAAGTGTTTAGCATTTATCATAATTTATCGTATTCTACTATTCTTCTAAAATTTACGAATTTCAGAAAAATCCCATAAATTCACATTAATTTTTTTTTAACATGTATAATTAATGAATAATCTCTAATTTATCAAACTATGTTTCTAAATATGTGAAATTTTATTTTTAAATAAAATAATTATTCATTTGAAAAGAATAAAAATTTAAATACTAAAACTCTTTTTATATCACATAGAAAATTTAATGAGGATATAATTATCATATAACTATAATATTAATAAATTTAATATTAATAAAATTAATATAACTATTCATAATATTATGTTAGTATTCAAGAGGTTATGTTACTATTCACCGAAAAATTAAATTTTTCTTGTCAATATTTAAATATCATCTCGAATGCAACTGTATACGTTAGATTATTGAAATTCAAATCAAAAAAGTAAGAAAGACCATGTTTAACGCCTAGGTTATAACTATATTAATTAAAAAAGTGTTGTTTCATATAGTCTTACAGTTTCATGAATTTCAAATTATTTATAAAAAGTTGGGGTGTTTCATTCTCCCAAACCTTTGTAAATGGCATCCTCACAATTTTTATATAGTTATTAAACAAGTGTGGGTACCTCTAGCTCATAGATTTTTCAGATTCCCATGTTTATTGTTCATCGATGTGGTTTCTTCCCAAACACTTTACTTGGTTTATTACCTTTTTATACAATACTTTTTCTTTCAAATCGATAATCTAAACTGAATTCTCGTCATAAGAATGGTTTTATTCTAACTAAACTGCCTTTGGGGTCAAAACATGAGATGAATGCATAACATAATTTCTCAAAATTAAAACATGAAAAATATTGTATACCTGACATAATCACGAAGGAAATTCTACTCAGTGGGAGAATGGTCCAACCATCTATAGTATTTCATAAGGTTCAATGGACCATGGACTTAGAATCCCTTTCATACCAGAACACATAACACTTTTCCATGATGATAATCTAAGAATAAAATGATCATCAACCTCAAAACAAAAGTAATTAATTCTATTGTCTTTATAAAATTTCTACCTACTCTGACATGTCTTCATTCGTTTCTAGATCATCATCACCTTCTAAGCCACATTCTCTACTAATTCGGGTCTCATCATCCTCCTTTAACAAAATTCTTCCCAAAATCCTAGATTTCCACACCGCTTCCCATAGAAAGCATCAAAATGTTACATATATATACTAAAATGAAAAAAATATTATAAGAAAACTCAAATACATAAATATTTTGCTCCCAACATCCCTGGAAGTATATTGAACAATCTCAAAGCATATCCTCCATGTTATGATTCATTAGTTCTAACTTCCCATCTGACTGAGGATTAATATCTATACTGAAATTTAATTCTCTTCCCAATGACATTTAAAGGGCCTTCCAAAAGTTATAAGTGATCAAGGGATCATGATCAGAGACAATTTAAAGAGTGAATATATGTAAACTAAAATTTTATTTGAGGTATAACTGAGAAATAAGGTCCAAAGACATTGTATATTAAATAGGAAGGAAATGTGAAAATTTAATCAGTCAGTGAACAATCACCCAAATCACATTAATACATCTCGGAGTATTTTGTAGTCCTAACATGATGTCCATGGATACATTCTCCAATTTCCATTAGAAAGGAAAAATTCTAAAGCATCCCCTTTGGTAGTTCTCACTCTCCTTTAACCTAATTGCATTTCAAACATTTCATGGTAAAATCTACAATATCTTTTTTAATCCATCCCAAAAGTAATACTCCTTAATGTCTCTATAAATTATAGTAATATAAAGAAGAAATTAAAATATGGAACTATGTGCAGTGAACAATAATTTTTTCTTCAGTTGGGAGTCACCATGCCTATATAATCATTTTCCAAATCTGAAAACACAATATTTAGCAGGGTTACATTCTAAAAAATACCTATTTTAACAAATTCAACCTTTTTTATAGATCAAGGTCTTACTACTAGGATTTCCCAATTCATTTAGAAATAGATGACTAAACTTAAACCAGAAACTAAATTGAGGAATTTCCTATACCAACCACAAATATCAAAAAATTCATCAAATCATTATTCAAGGCGTCATGTTCTAAATATAACAATGTTAATGATGCATGGCATTTTCGACTAAAGGATTCCAAAATTTTGATTTGTTTTATAGAATGGTAATTGATATTACAATAATAATATCATATCAATTCAAGTCATTTTATTTTCTTTATGTTTAATTCCTTATTCTTGAATATATTCCTCATATTTTTATAGTCAGTATTTATTTGACATATTTCTCTTTATAAATGATGCATGTAAATTTTCAAATAAAAAAATAGGTTTTAAAAAAAATCATGTGTAGAGGTAATTTAACTCATGAGGTTTTAGTTTTCATGAAGTATATGAAATTACCTAATCATTCTGCATCAGGAAACAGCCAATACCCTTTAATTAATCATCATTGTAGATGAAAAACTTACCATTTCTAGAAGGAAAGGCCACAACTAGTGCATTCTCCAATCTCTTCTTCAGTTCTTAACAGAAAACATCAAATTGTTAAATCCATAAAATATAAAGCCTTTCAATGTTAACATAGTTAGTAGTATAGATAATCATGAAATGTTTTTAACAAAAATTTTGTAATAACCGGCTAATACAATAAAAATACGAATATCCATAGTATTTTTAATTCATGTACATTCATCATCCAATTTTTTTTGGTAGGGTCAAATTTTATTCCATCATTATTTACAGTGTTCCCATGAAAAAAAAAATCAGTGGTTACCAAAAATTACACATTCTAAAATTTCGATACAGTTTATTTTCATTTATGTTTTGAAAAAAAACCATTATATTGTTTTATGAATATATTTACTTTTTGAAAATACCATTATATCATCAATAAACAAAACCAAAAACTTATCCATGCACCAATGAAATATTCTATCCATAATATCTATAAATTAAATAGGTTAATTGGTTAATCCAAATGACATAACTACACATTCATAATGCACATCTATAGAAAAGAATGCATTCTTTGGGATTTCTTCTTCCATTACATTCAACTGATGGTACCCCAACCACATTTCAACCATCGAAAAATATTGTGATTCCTAAAGTCGATGAAACAAGCCATCAATTTTAGGTAAAGGATACTAGTTTTTAACATTGATGTTATTCAATGATGTATAATCAATGAAATTTCTCATGGAACCATCATTCATTTTAATGAAAAAATTGGATCACTCCATGGTGGAGTTCTAGGATGAAAGATGTCATTATCAAGAAACTCCTACAACTGATTTTACAATCCAGGAAGTTCCATTTGAGGCATTTGAAAATGGGGTTTTGAAATAGTATTAGAATCAGAATCAAAATCAATTGTGAATTCAATATCCCAATCAGGTATAACACTGACAAAATCATTAAGAGAAACATTAATATATTCATTTATAGTTATAACATCAATAATCTAAATTGTTGTCTTATTTTCATCATATATGAGCATGATAACATTCAATTCAATCTTTCAGTAGTTTCTCATCTTATTTATAGGTTATCAATTGCATTATTTCATTCTTATATACAAATTGAATCACTTTAAAAAAATAAAATTCTTTCTATCTACAAACAATCGTAGAATGTTAAACTGAATTATAATACATTCCCAGTATAACATCAAACTCTACTAAGAAAAAAACAAGGTCTTCATGTAATGTATATCCACAACTAACAACAAGTAGAATATTATAATTCCATTTTGAAGTAATATTTCCCCCTGGTATTTTAACCATGAGTTAAGGTCTCATTTTTTGAGCTGAATCTTCAAACTAACCATAAAATTTCTTAAAAATAATAGAATGTATAGAACCCATATCAAACAATAATTTATGAAAATCCGTGTAAACAAAAAAAACACATGACACAACTTTTTTGGATGTACTGGCATCTACATATATAGTTACAAAGGATCTCAATACACATTTCTACAAATATTCTTACTTGATTACATCATTCATGTATTTATTTCTATTAGAATTTCCGTACTGACCCATCTCACCAAATTTCAAAATCTTTATCGTTTTCTTATCCGGATTAGTCTGAGGACCATTTTCATTACAATCCCGATTCATATGTCCAAACTTATCACAACCAAAATACTTCCCCGTTTTGGTAAGGAATTCCCCAAGGTTATTTTTTCCACACCTTTCAAAAAATTGAAACTGTGTTTTCATACCATCATATTTCTTGATTAATTATTACCTATCTCTATCCAACTGAAACTCTTCTTCACTTTATTTCCTACCTTCACATGATCATGATAAAAGTATATTTCTTCTCTCTCAGCACATTAGACTAGTATCTCATAACTTTAGATCTCATGAGAAGCCAATTCTATTCTATAACATAACTTAAATGAGGAGTAAAAACAGTTGATTTTTCAACCCAGATCTAGAATAATATTTGGTGCATACCTCTCTAGTCGGGTGAGGTTTTATTCAAACAATTTCACATAATCTTCCTCTTTTTTCTTCAATTCAATTATTTTCTTCTCTATCCAATGTCGAACAGCCATTGGAAAAAATTCTCTTAGAGAATTATTTTAAATTCATCCCACTATAGGACATCAGTCTTCTCTCTATAACTGATATTATTCACCATTGACCACCAATGATATGCCTCACCTTAAAAATGAGAAATTGAAAGACTATCCTTTCAATTATCTAACCAATATATAATATCAAATATCTTTTCAAGTGATTTAATCCATACTTTGGTTACCAATGGGGTAGAAGATCTACTAAAAGTAGGAGGGTGTTTCCCCATAAAATCATCTACTATCATCATGGTTCATTGTTGTATCCATGGCTCTTCTAATACATGGATTTCAACACAATTTAGTGTTTATTTTATAATATACTGTAAAAAATACTCAATTCAAAACCCACACATTCCTTGCTGTAGAATATGAAGGTTATTTTTCTATTAGCGCCTTTACACTTCAGATTCCCTGTTTCATCGGCAGAAAACAATTCTGAACAAACATATATTAGCCCAATAAACATGGAAATATTTAAATTCAATATCAGTTAAAATTAAATATATATTTAAAATAATTTATGGTATTCTATTGACATCATCATAACCCATAATGTTATCTATACCATCCTCGTATACCAACTATAAGGAATCAACCTTAAAAAATTTCATAATCATGATTTTTAGTCAAGAACAAGCATCCATTTTTACCACCACAATACGTTTTTGTATTATTTAAAAAACCCATTTGGGAATGTGGGAACCAACATGACCTACCATCAAATCCCATGTAACTTAAAGACATTACACATCACATTAAAAATTCAGAAATTCAACCAACCGCCAAATTGAAGACATTTTTATGTTTAGATATTTAGAGAATAGGTAAATATTACATTCATAACAATCCAAATATGTAATGATGGATACCTAAAAACTGTATCTATTTCTTCCAAAAATTAAAAATCTTTTGTTGAAAAAACAAGATTTTGTTGACAATTCATCAAAACTGTTCAACTAACATTTTAATTTTTCAAAAAAATAATTATAACCATTCAAAATAATTGAAAACTATGGGATGAGAATAAAAATATAATTAGGGGATATGAAAATAAGGAATTAAAACATTATTCCATGAATACTTATACATGTATAAAATCATTTTCGAAAATTCATACTTGTCACACATATATACTTGCATTATTAAACATGATATTTCAATGGGATTTCCTCACATCTTAATTAACATAAATATAACCATAAAATAATATTGTGGAATTAATTACAAATTTTTTAAACCCTCACATCTAATTATCTTTTGTAATCCTCACGGATACCTTATAATGTAACACTCACACCTAAAATATGGGATAACCATCATAGCTAAACATGGAGTAACCATACTGACGACCTCCTCCGTACAAATACCCAATACATTGAATGTAGATATATGTAAAAAAATTAATCATAAACAATTACAAATAACCATGAAATAATAATAAAACAACAAAACATTCATAAAAATATTTAATTTGAATTTATTAAAACTAGAATATTGAAAAAAGAATTTATAAAAACAATCACTTAGAATGACATATAATTGATATAAAAATTAGTAGAAAAAAACTAATATGTGTATACACTATTAATAATCATAATCATAAATAATATAAAAACAATTCATCACAAAATTGATCATAAAACTTCACAATTAAAGGAGTAGAAGGTCAACCAAAATAATTGAAATTTGGTAAAGAATTACCCTACCTCAACTTCATCTTAATTAAATATTATTTTAACCTTCTGTATAATAATTAAAAGAGAGTTATTAATACATTAAAGAAACATTTGGATGTTTATAGCACATTATATTATTATTTTATAAAATAATTTCACTTATTTCATAGTGATATTTTATTATTTTAATTGTTTCCAGTTCATACCTTACATGGTTGCCATGGTCGGATTATATTTGATTTTCTTATAATATCGGAATTAGACAGTAGAAGTGGAATAAAAATTAATTAAAAAATTTCAATAATATTAATTTGTTGAATAAATAATTTGGGTTTTATGTTATGAGTTTGAATCCGTAGATAAATATGTAGTGAAATCCATTTACATCATTTTGGTGGTTCTTTGATAATCAAGAACCTCTTTCAATATATAATCTAATTTTATGAATAAAAGTTCATTACATAACATAATAGAGGCTACATAATAAAATTTAAATTCTTTTTCAACCATTATAATAGTTTTAAATATAGTAATGATGGATCAAAATGGAAATAGCAAACACATCATCCATGAATTTGGAAAATGACAGAACATAGACAACATTTTTATAAGCAGAGGAACAGATGAAGTTAGTTGAGTAATTATTCCATTAACATGATAAAAATTAATAATATGTAATAATGATCTTTTCATTCCTCTTATTGTAGTGGAGGATAAGAGAGTATAATAAAATAAAATAATTGAGAAGAAAAAACAAGAATAAGAAATAGGATATTTTCCTATGGTTCGCTTCTATCCGAGATCCTCCTAAAGGCCTCTGGTAATGGCCTATTGGTGAGACCAGAAGGTCATGGACGTGGGGAAGAGACTTGGGTATTGGATTGAGAAGTTCTTAGACATTTCTCAAAGCATTATAGGTGTGAGAGGAAGAGGATTGAGGGTTGTATATAGAGTAGAGTCTCGGAGGGGTTCTACATTTTTTAAATTATTAGTTAAATATTATTTTGCAAGACTATGTATATTCTTCATTTATATGACACAAAATAGTACTTTTTTCTTGTGATTTTTAACCAAGTGTTATTATATCATCCATGAATCAACTGGAATGCTATAAAACAAGTATTTGGCATTTATGTTAATTTATCAAATTTTATTATTCATCAAAAAGTAATGAATTTTATAAAAATCCCAGAAATTCACTCTATTTAATTTTTGATATGTTAAATTCATTAATGGACTATATTTTATAAAAATAATTTTATAGATATGTGAAATTTAATTTTAAAATAAAATAATAATTTCTCTAACAAAATTACACTTTAAAAATTATAACTCGTTATATAGCACCATGAAAAATTAATCATGATCTCATTGTCTTATTATAATAATAATAATAGATTTTCTATTCATAATGGTCATATTATTATTCAGAAGCATAGTTTACTATTCATAATTTCATGTTAGTATTCACCAAAAATTATGTTTTTTTGATACTCAAGAAATAACGCTAAATGTAGTTGTGTACATCATATTTTCAAAATTTAAATCACATAAGTGGAAAAGTAATATTTAAAGGCTAGGTTAAAAATATATTCTTTACAAAATGTATTGTTTCATATAGTCTTAGATTTCCATTAATTACTATTTATTTATAAAATCTTGTGTGGTTACACTCAATTTGTCGGTAGGTCAGACTATCAGTATCTTAGTTTGTGAGCAGGTCATTCTGTGGGTATCACATTCCATCGTTATCTAATTCCATTGATATATCATTTCATTCGAAGGATCAGAATTTCCTCAGACTTCTGAGTTGTTAGTAGGTGATACATAGATAGGTTACACATTAGTAGTATATGCATTAGTAGATCCTCTATGAAAATATCTTACTTTGGAAAATTCTAAGAAGCTCTATCAGTCAATCACTCTATCAATAGGACAAATATCAGTAGCTTATACATATCTGTGACTCATACATAACAAAAAAATATTATCATGTCTTATGATATGAGCACTAAAACTAGAGTTTAATATTATAATAATACATTATGTAACATAATATAACTTTATAAAGAATAGTTAATCATTATTTGTGGTCATTAAAACTAGGGAGACCAATACTCTGTATCAAAAGGTTCTTCAATCCATTAGATGTATGGGAGATGCTGGAGATGATTGTCACATGCATATTTGACCATTGTTGGCCTAATAAAATGGGTTCCTCCACCATGAAAAGGTTATAGATGAAGGATTAATGGCATGAATAGTATTAAAGGTAGACCTTTTGGATAATAAAAAGGGAGAATTTTTAGCTTTATCCTCCTATTTGATAGGTGGTGCAACTTGTCATGCAAGACTTATATGATGTATGTATTCATTAAATGTCTTATCAATACATAGAGGAATCCAATAGATTGACCATGTATATGGATAACTGATCATAATAATACACTAGTATTTACAATAAGTTTCAGTTTAAAGAGATACCTATAATACAAAATATAGCCCTATAAGCACTCACCGTATCCCAAGACAAGACTCTGGTACCTACACATTATTCTCAATTGAATATATAAAATTAATATTTGAATACTTTGACTCAAATGAAATATTTTTATAGAAAATACACTAAAACACAAAATCATAATTTCAATAGGCATTTATTTACATTGATTTCTATATTATATATGAAACATGTATATAGAATGTGATCCAACATACCTTATATGATGCATGAACACACCATAAATCCCATAAATCAATATACCAACATCATTTGAATCACTAAAAATGAATTTAAATTAATGTTAACATTATCTACCAAGGTCATAAAATTCCACTTTAATGGAAACTCAAAGGTCCTCTATATATTACACTGCTAGAAACTGAAATAGTTACACTAATTGAGTCCCAAACATCTATATTCTATTTATCTTATACCAAATCATGAGAGATAAAAGCATAATTTATTAGAAATGTTTCTTTTATATATATATAACTTGTCCTAAACCATTGGGTCTTAGATGTGATGTCACACAACCTCATGGGCACCTAACCATATGCAAGAGGCTTCCAAGTAGTGGTGAGGTTCAATAACACAATGTGGGAGGCATTTCCCATATCACCGAGTAACCATCACAATAAAATATTGAAATAGAAAAAAGAGAAATTAAATAATGAATATATAATTAAAATTTTAAAGTAACATTATATTGTAAAATTAGAAACCCATGTAGTATCTGTATGGAATTTGAGACACATAAAAAAATGGATCCCAATAAATGATTGAACAATGTATCAGGTAATGTAAGAAAATAAAAGAAACATAATTCATCTATCTACAATTATATCCCACAATACTCACATCATCCTTTTAATACTCCTCTATTGTCCACCATAGGGGACTAGCCTATCAATACATTTATTTCCATGAATTATAATAGAGAATTGAAATTCCCATGTGCATCTAACTATAAAACTCATTAAGGATCCACAAATGACCTCTAACATATGTATATAATTGATAGGGTTTCATGAAATGTATTTTATAAAAATAATGATAATTATAATGTTAATTAATGAAAAATAATATATACACATGTTCATCAGAGATCATCCTTTCTTATTTACAAACCATGCCAGAAGAAACATCGACCAACCTCATGACATGTCCCACATAATGGGATAGTAAAAAAATATTTTTTCCCATCCCCATTTAAGAGATAACCACTATTCATTGTGTAAAAATGTTTTATACATCCCCCTTGGTGGATAATACATATGGTTGACCATTCATGCTAAATTATAAAAGGAAAAATAATAAAACGTTAATTATGAAATACAAATGTAAAACCAACTATCACATCATATAATGAAAGAATCATTAAAATCACTTGAACATGTGAGAAATAATAATAACTGGTTTCATAGGGTTAATCACACACATGCCTCATGTGATCAAGTATCAATCATAGGATTGACGAGGCTACACATGCAACCCAGCAATCATTCCATGAAACCATTTACGAATTTTATAAATTTAAGGAAATACTACCTTTTGTAAAATAGTATTCGATGACATGGGTTGAATTATGAATCAAATTTCAGAACCAAATCATAGAACCATTCTCTGTCATACATGATTAGAAAACTATGATCATGATTTAGTTGAAAAAAAACAAAATAGTGATATGAGATTTCAAAATGCTAGATTATCCACAAATAATGATGGTCTAATTACAATTGATTTTCTTATTCCAAAACTTGGAATCTAGTTTCCGTTTACAAAATGGATTAATAATTACTTTATTAGAAGATTCTAATACCCATATATCTAATAAATACTTCAAGGATAGAACTGCATTGATCCATTAAAAGAGATTATGATTGATTAGATTATGATAAATCTTTTTGGACTATAATATTTGGCTCAATATATTGTCCATTGATCAATAAAATGATATGAAAGGGGTGGGGAGATGATAAATTTTTTTTGACCGAGGTTATAGAGAAGTGGGGGTTAAAGTGGTACATAGAGAATGAGTGAAATTAATTTGGGGTCAGATTTAAAAAAAATCCCCGAAATTCCTGTGGGTCGTACTATGTCCATAATGATGCCACTATTGGGATGGTGGATGATTTAGTTAAAAAAGATCTCATATATGGATATTACATCATTTTAGGAAAATATTCATTAGTTACACAAACTGACAAATATAAATCATAATAGTTTAGGGCCTTTGTAAACACATAACACAATATTCTAATATGGTGAGTAATCATCAATATTTCCAAAAAAATATAATCATATTTAGTACTTCTTAGAGTCATACCATACATAAAACTATTATTCATACCCATAGTAAATGAAACAAAATAAAGTTTTAGGTCTAATGATTAGTAAGTGTAAACAGGGTATATATGTGAGCATAACATGAACACAAGTGTATGAGAAGATGATACTAATAGATGAAAACCATAATATGATATCAACGATTATAATCTTGAGTCATGTAATAATGGTTCATAGTTCATATAACATTATTCAATCAGAAATCAAAGAAAAAGAGCCATGAGGTCGTAACATTTCAATTAGACATATATTTTTGGAAAACACATCAATATGGAAAATATTAAATCAGTTCTACACACCAATACATTCATAACATGTTATGTGTAGGTTGACCTCCCATATACCTACATTTATCTTGAGATGGACTCTCTATTACAATATTTTGGGCTTGGTCTAACCACACAAGTACCCTCATTCCATTTCATTGTCTAACCACCCGTGTACACTCATTTTTGGGCTTGGTATACCCACCAGTGTTCCATTATTTTTTGGCATTGGATAATCACCCAAATACTCCATGTCTATTATAACATTTAACTATACACAATTCATTATATAGAGATATAAGTTTCAACCCATCACAATAAAAGTCTTACACATGTTTTTTACATGATCATAAAACTTTCATCATATCAAAACACAAGAAATAAAAATTGTTTCATATTCATTTCATATTATCATAACATGTGGAAAATAGACTTGTCTCATAATCACTTCATAATTTCATCATATATTTTATATTGAAAAACAAATAAGTTTCATATGAAATTAATCACGATATAAACCTTGGAGATAAATGGGTTTCATAAACATATTTTCATAAAAAATCATTCCGAGAAATATTTATGAAGGTGTATTTAGTTTATATCCCTAGAAAAATGTTGGTAACATCAACATATGTATTATTTGGTGGAAAATTATTTTACAAGATCATTTAAAAATACTCTTCAAGAAAATTAATTTCCTTTAAAAATTAATTTAAAAAACATAAAACCTTTGGAAACTCAATTTCATTGAATATAAATTTAAAATCATATAAATGATTAATTAAAATCATTTAAATAATGTCTTCAGAAAAATAAATTTGATTTATAAATTTTTTAAAAAACATAATTCCTATTAAAACTAAAATTACATCAACATAACCATGAAATACTATGAATCAATCCTTAAAAGTCTTTTAAAATACTTCATAATAAAAATATACTTTCTTCTTTGTTTTTTTAAATAAAAAGTTTGAAAATATTTTCTTGGAAAAATAAATAATTATACCTTTGAGAAAAATTACAAAACACCATACATGGGTAAAAATTTATTTTAAATTTAATAGGATAAATAATTTTGGGAATTTTTTTTAGAAAACATGTTTTTGGAAAAAGTGGATTTTCGATTGAAGAGAGAAACAATGAAATTTTTTCATAAATTTTTTTTATCAATTATTGTATGTACTTCTGAGAAACAAATTGGTACAATTACATTAATATATTTTAATTTTCCTTAAAAGACTAATATCAATGATTTTATTGAGATATGGATCATAATATTTTATAATCATAATCTTAATCACAAATAATACCAAAAAACAATGAGATTGCAACATTAAATAAATACCACCTTCTTTACATTGACATAAATTACCTAAAAATAATAGCATTAAATAAAATTTAAGATATAACATGAATAAATAAACATATGATATTACATGTTATAGGGTTTGTATAAACTCCTCATAAAATAATACATGTTCATAACATGAAATTAATTTCAATGAATTTAAATTGAGATAAACTTTCCTTACCGCTTTAGTAATCCTTTGAATAATAATTCATAATAAATAATATAAGCAACTAAAATTTGAAATACAGTGAATGTAATTGTATTTCTGATATAGCGTGTCAAATGGGAAGAATATACCACACAAAAATGAAATGACTCGGGAATTTTCATATGGATTTCATAAATAGAGAGACTAGAAATCCATTTCCTTATGTCTTGAATTTTTTTGTTCACATTCAAAAAATAGTTATAATAAATTTATGTTTAATAAAAAAAATATTATAGAAAAATAATTATATATACTATACCATATATGATTTTTCTTATGATATTTTATGACCTATTTATAAATAATTCCTTATTAATGATACCTTTTAGGTAATAACGACATTGATTTTATTTATATGTTTAGATTTTTTATATTCGGTCCTCATAAATTGATCATGCATTAATCATAACAATAATTTTAATAATGATATTAATATAATTTCTATTTATTATATATTTTCATTGAAAATTATATAAAATTTAGTAATAGAAAATTGAAAACAATGTTCATTGTGATAGTATGTTGTACGTATGCATGAGAATTGTTTAAATTCACATTTAAAAAAGAAAAAAAGAATGTAAAATGATATATTACCGTTATTTTATCATTTTCATGTCATATATTTCACTTTTTTTCATTGAATCTATCATTAATACCATTCAGGTAAATAGTAAATGAATCACATTGCTTTATAAGGAAACAATCCATCGTACACACAAATGACATTATCGTATTTTATAAAATAAGAAATAATGTATTCATATTTGATATTATAATTAAATAAGTATAATATATTTAATAAATATTATATGTAAATAAAAATTTTATCATTATTTTTAACCCTTATAGGTGGTAATGGAAGAATGATTTTCATCTATTTAAGATACGGTAGTCCACCATATACACAAATGATGATTTCGTAACACATTTTCTATAATATGATATTTTTATTAGTCTGACTATAACATAACAAAATATCAATATAATGAATATACTAAGGATATTATGTAATCATTTTATAAAAAAATAATTGGTTGGATGAAGAAATAAAACAAAGATGCTTGATGTTGAACCTTACCTTTTCTTTAGGTTCCCAACATAGGTTTTTACATAATGTCTTATGTGGATGGAATTATGTAAAAATGAGGCATCATGGATTAGAATAGAGAAGTTGGGATGTTACAGTGGTTGGTTTTGGTAATGAAAAATGGATTGATATGCGTCAACATGTTAGTGGAGTGAGTGTCCAAATATAATTGAGGAAAGGTGGTATATTTTTAAATACCCAAAAGTATAAAATATTGGGAGTTAAATCAAACCATCTGTGATTTAAAAATAAATAAAAATTATAGTGTACAAATTTTGAATCCATAAACATGTCCTCCACACCAATGAAACACATTTATTATCATTTTATTCTGTATTCTTAATGTTTATTTAATTTTAACCTCTTAGTTTTCATATGACGGTAACATGTATTTTTTATTTATGTACGTCAATTAGCTGTAATATAATTAAAATGAAATTTATTACATAAATTAGACCATATAATTCAAAATATTAAATTCAATATATTATATAAATTCCTTTGTGTTTGTGAAATTATTATTTTAATAGTATGTAATGTTTTGTTTAAACTCATTGTTTCATGTAATAATAGAAAAACACCACATTGTTTGTAACATAGTCCAAACTCAGTACTCATCTTAATGAAAGGTAGACACATTTTTAATTTTTAAAAAATGAAAATATATTGTTTCATGTAACGAGAGATATCATAAATATTTAATACACTGAAAAAAATCACAAAATCTCCAAGTGTTAAAGCCGATGGGAAGAAGAGGTTCTGTTACACGTTCTATATCTATGTTGGTGGAATCCATAAATGGACAAATAGAATCTAGGAATAATATAATATTCCTAGAAACATTAAATCCTATCTTGTGGGATATTTATTAGCCTTTTAAATTCTCTGCACTATAATAGTTGAGTGGTGGTGACCACTGATGAGCTAGTGGTGCAGTTGCAGCTTCTTCAAGATACACCATGGTCACCATCCCAAACTCATTCCTTTTATGAACTCTCATACACACCTAGGAAAATTAAAAAATATCTAAAAAATATAAAGAATTTTTTGTACAATTTAAAATGAGGTGTTCCTTAAACAATATATTTCACTTAATATTGATGATTATAAAGATGGTACCTCATTCTATATTGGGGTCCAATTACATTAAAGAGATAACATTCTATACTCCCTATATCTATCAGTTATATACTAATAGAGAAATATTTCATCCATAAATAGGTGTTATCTGGATAATATAATTGTTCCTTGAGGTATTATGGTTCACATTGGTCTATAAATGGGAACTAGTAAGCCATGATTGTATCATCATAGAATATAATATTGAGGCTCAGTCAAGACAGTTCCACCTATTGAATTCATATTTATATCAAAAATACATCATGATATTCCCTTTATTTTTGTGGTGGTGAAACATATTTAGTGGTGTAGTTTATTCCTTCATTCTAAGAGTTTTCATGATGCACTTGAAAAATCATGATTCATTATGGTGACATGATGCATAGGAGACTGATCTGGTGGATTCATCTTTAAATGACTTACTATCATTGGAGTAACCCACCCCATTGTATTTATTCCATAAGATAATGTTCCCACCAATACCAATTTGAAACAATGTGTCCCCTACACTTATATTTCATTTAATGGTTCCCCCTCCATTGATTTTTTATTCACTAGTTGTGGATATTTAACAATATATGACATTACCACCATTGAGTGAACCTCAGCATGGAGACCCACCATAATAAATTAAGATTTCAGTATCTCACTATCATTTACATTCGATGAAATGTAAAAATGGTGTGTAAATATAGAATAATTTTAGAAATAAATATACAACTCTATTATAGATGATTTTTTTTGTATTTTCTATTTATTTTTTAATGAATGACTTCTTTCCCCCTTGTTATCTCCATATCATCAATAATATACATTTTTATATTGGCTGTATATTCATATACATTCTCTATGATGTTAAAATATACCATCATCCTGGTCATCCATATCTCTTATTTCTTTGGTGTAGAATCGCGACAATACATATGGGGTGTCATAATTAGGAATTATTCAATGTTATTCACCTAATGAGATTAAATTGTTATATGCCCATTATCATTATAGAGAAAGTATTTCTCAAAAATCATATCCAAATCCCAGTTTATCTATGATTCAATTGCATCCACATTTTCGACTACTCCCTCATGCTGGATACTCAATATTCTAACTACTGTAAAAAAAATTTCAAACCATTTAAGAAGTTAATAATTTAGCACATTTTATATACATTATTTTATGTAAAATTCAAAAAAAATATTCTATAATTTAGTCATTGTTGGGGATTATATTTAACAGTGAATGATATCTAGAACTCACAAGCTAATCCCATTATAATGGCTTTAAAATTCAATTATATGTTCCTAAATACAGAATGTTTTCCCCACCATCCCTGGTAACATGATATTTAGCAAAAAAATGATTGTTATTTATTTTTATTCAATATTATTTATGAAATTTTGGAGTTGGTTCACTCATCAGTAACAGAACTGAATATCCAAAAGTCCTCAAGCACGCCACCTCATACACCAAAGTCTCTTGACTAGCATCAAGGTCCTTGGGTGTCACTATGGGGAGACTATTCCCTCATTTTAGAGTGAATCCCAAATTAAAAATAAAATAAATAAATAATGAAAGCATGAAAATTAACAAAACATCATAAGAGTAAACATCATCATTTAAATAACTAAGAAAACTCATCCAACAATTTCATATTCAATGAAAATTAGGGAATTATATAAAAAACACCAGTAATACATGGAAATATGAATCTAGTACAATATATGTATCTCAAGTACAAAAATAAAAAAATGGATCTTTCCCCAGATGGAATCATGATCCATAGCTATATCTTCTTCTCTCATACTACTATGAAAAAACAAAGCAAGCATCACCATGTGGGAACATTACCCAATCCCTACTGAAGCCATGATGTTTTTCTAGGTATCATACAATGTCTTTTAATAGGGTGTCAGATAAAACATAATAGGCCACTGTAAACTGTATCTATTACATGTCCATATTATGTGTATAAGCTAAGTAGTGTGAAAATATAACTGGAGTACAATTATAAAAGTAAAATGATATTTTCCAATATTTCAGTCCTCACTGGGATCAAGAAAAGAAATTTTAAATACTATTATTAAGGAATAAATAGTATAGATAATGCAATATTCTATTTAATATTTATGATTCATACATGTTACATGTTCAATGTATTGATAATTTATAATGAAATTATATAAAAAAATAGAAAATCAATTTAATATGATCCAAGAAGGGGTAATGTCCATGGAAACTATAAAAACCCAGACAAATAATTAAATAGGATCCTTCAAGAAGAAATGTACAGGGAAACCTAATGGGTCATATACAAGGATAATAAATGTATATGCAATCATATCAATTTGATTAGACTATGTAAAAAATAATCCATGGAGTAGAATTGTATAATTCATCCTAACGGTTTGAATCGAAGGAGTTTCACATTCAAGAGGATAATAACATGTCATGTAAATAATATCTAAGTATTATAATTGTATGAGGTATCCTAAAATGTAAGGTAAAATAGATAAATGTGATCATTGGAGTAGAAATGTACAAATAATAAAAATATGGTCATCAGATACAAGGATTCGAAATGTGGGAGGCATCCCAACAAAATCATTTACTATTTCACTAATCATTCATTTAATAATATAACTAGTCCTTTAATTAACATATATATTCTATGGGATTTACCATTTTATATCATTAATCCACAAACATAAATCATCTTAAAAGGTTCTTATAACATTTTACAATTGTATTTAATTAATACATTCGATTCCCAATTATACAGAATGAGATCAATGTACCCTAATGGTGTAATAATCATGGTAAAAACATAGAACCCATCATATGGGTGGTGAGTGATGAGGTCATCTAACTCCAACCATATATAATGGTGTCACATAAATTCATAAATATGAAATTATCAATTAACTCTTGGTTCAACTAATTTATAATGAATCTCCAGAATGTTTCAGTTTGCAACACAATGACAAAACGAAAACAAATACTAGACATTTACGTAAAATATATGGAACAACAAACATAATCTCATAGAAGGGATCTAATCTAGTCCCATGCTTTCACTTGGAATGGATCAAAAGAAAATGGAATAATGGGCGAATTCCATGAAAATAAATCCTAAGATCACACATCAAAATAAATATATATAGATGAAGGGAATTGGTGAAAGGTATATGAGGAATTAAGAGTTGAATAGAACACATCAGTTGAAACCATTGGTGAATAATTCAGTTTTTCGATCGGATAGATATGTAAATATCAAGGCTAGGTTTCCAGGGGATCTTTCAATGTTAGGGATTCGTGGCCACAAATATAGAAATAAAGAAAATGAGTGAGTATTTAATAATTTATTGTATAATGGGAAATATTTTTCATTTCCCCTCTAAATAATGGGTAACATGGATTTTCAACATGATTGTACAAACCACGAACAATTATCTATCTCAAAGCACCTCTCAGATAGTCATGGAACAGGGTAATAACAAATGTTATCCAACCAAGCATTTTCCCTCTGTTAAAATTCAATAACAAATCGCATGCATATGTGGACTAGGCTTCATAGTTTCATCAAAATGTGAAACCCTAGATAGTTGGATATTCCACCTAGTACTGTTTTTTCAAACAATATATCTTGGGAAGCATAGTTTCTACTAACCTTACACCCCATCTCCCTTTTCCAAAAACGTGGTCTCCAAGCTCTCTAAAGACCCAAATTCCCCAATTTTATCTATGTATCCAACAGTAATCCACATAAAGTCAAAATAAAGGAATTATTTATAATTCATAATCTTTTATACCATATATAAAATTCAGTATTTCAAAATCTTCCCTCCTTAATGAATAGTTTCCTCAAATTTTCTTTCAAACGGTGTTTATGTATTATCTTCGAATAACTTCAGTCAATGGAAATGTACATCAACCTCCCCCTCCCAAGTCTTTTCCTATACAGAGCCCTGATTCAATAAAAATTTTACCTTATGAAATACCCATACTCGGAAACCCATAATTTAATAATAAAAAATAGGGAAAAGATTCTTTAAAAAGGGTGCATCTACCTCCAACTGAACCTTCTTAGGATGAAGGATTTGTGAGAGATTATAATGTTATCTGCAAATCTATGATTTATGAAAGATGTTGTGCTTTGACAGGTACCTCTAAGTTAAATTAAAATGTTATGCTACTATCCAAACACTCTATAATCTCAATGTCCTTGATGTAACGAGGCGATAGATCCCCTTTTTTATAAATATCGATATGCACTAGTCATGAAGAAAAATGCATGAAAACATGACTGCACACCTAGAACTCTAGTGGTCAAAGGAAAGGATCATCATTTGTATTCAACCTACACATTATTGTATAAAAACTATTCTTGATAATATGTACATTCTCTAAAGTTTCTTGATCAAGATGAGGAAATAGTAGTGTTGCCTCTCCCACCTCAAGTAATCATAGGGGTGAATGGAAGACCTATAGTATATAGCCTCATAAGTATCATTCTATATTGTCACTTGTAATCAGTTGTTATAAGTAATCTAGGTGAGAGGTATGTTCTTTACCAATGAACCAATGAAATATAGGTTTCATTCTTGGAGAATTTACCCTAAAATATGTATCGTACACTCAGATTGAACATCGTTATGTGGGTGATAGTCTATAGTTAGTAGTACATATGAACACATTTACCTCTACAAACCCTTCTATAACCTTGAGGTGAAATTATTGACACTTCACAATATGATAAGAAATTGAACCCTATAGATTAAAATGATATCAATGATATAGTTCCTCAAAAGATCATCTAATGAAATAGTATACCAAATAGATTGAAAATACCAGACTTTTGTCAACTTGTCCAATATCACCCATAGAATGCCACTTCCTAGAGGTGATATAGGTAGTCCCATCATGAAATCCTTGGTGATGGTGTTCCATTTCCACTCAGTAATACATAATGTATTTAAAACCCTTGTTGGTTCTTGTTCCTTCCCTTCACTTACCTAAAGGTTGAACACTGAGTAACAAACCCAAATATCTCATTCTTCAACCCAGACCACCAATATTGATATCATATGTCACGTTACGCCTTGTTAAATCATGATGATAATACCCGGTCACGGTAGGGGACACTTTCATCAACACATCCAATTTTTTGGAGTAACCCAGACATGTACATGTATGACCATTATCTCATCTTAGATAATGAACTTATTTGGTGGCGATCATCACCTACAATAGTATATTTTATAACTAACAACATAGAATATAATACCTACATAATCTTAGCTCTATCTGAATGTTAAGAGGTCCCTAATAATTATGCTAGTACAGAATATCTATAAAATTATTGAAATCCATATACAGCCCAAATAACATTGCCACAAGGTGCCACTTCCTTCTATCCTCTTGAACAACTGGTGCATGAGTCCTCCTGGTCTGAGCATCAGAAACGACATTTACCTAATAAAGATTTATGTCTAAGGATTTTATATATTTAACCCAAAATTATTTATGAGATTCAAATAACATTACGTAATGGTATACATGATGTTTTTGGTCCATTTACACACAAAAATGTTCTTCCAGATAATAGTTCTTCTAATAGAAAAAGGCATATTTAAAAATAACTTACTTGATATCATGTGTTCGGTAATTCCTCTCGTGTGGAATCCTATGACGATACCCTTATTTCATGAATTAATCCTCTTACATCATAATTTCTCTTATCTTACTACATAATGCACCATAGTTTTCTTTATATATTATACCCAACTCTAGAAGAATCAGGACCAACATTAAAGTGAATCTCCCTATTAGCTCTCGAAAGGCTATCTAAAAGGTGACATACCATGAAAAAATCACACCCTTCATAGTCATTCATTTCTGATGTATTTATAAGTGTGTATATTCTTGTGTAAAAAACATATAATATCTAGGTATCCACAAGAAACACTCTAAGTTAAATACGTTATCAGGATTCTCCAAGGAAACCAGAGCTCTCACCCTCTTTGGGTCAACTGATACACATTAATCTAAGAGAATATGACCCACTAAGTGAATCTTATACATCTAAAAGTGTGGTATTGTGATATTTTCATATAAATGATGCTCTATGGGTGTTTCCAATAATAATTCAAGATGTATGGTGTGGTCATGTTTAGTGTTTGAATATTCAAATATATTTTCTATTAATACCACCATAAACGAATCCATATATTGATTGAATGCCCATTTAATTAGTTTCATGAATATAGTTGGCTTGTTTTTTGATACTGAACGACATAAACAGTTACCTGGATAGAACATATCTACAAGAAAAAGCATTACGTTGTATGTTTGAATGTCCAAAATGCACATGAAGATAACCTGATCAAAGATCTATCTTAGAGAACCCCAAATCACCACAATGTTGGCCAATGGGATCCTCGATCTATTTTAAAGGATGTTATTTCCTATCCATCATGTAGTTCAATTTCTAGTAATCCACACATAAACATACTCTTGCATCTCCATCATGGAGATATAGACTAGAGAACCCTACATAAAAGTACTCATTAAATAACTCCCTTTTAATCCAAGTTTTATTGATTCATATTTATCTACCATGACTCAGCAGTATTCATCATGTAAGGAAGAATTAATATTGATTTATCACATGGAACTAGCTTGATATAAAAATCCAACTCTCTCTTGGTTGTTATCCATTAATATTTATCCAGGAAAACATTTATAAAATGATCAACCATTTGAGGGAAATAATCTTGAAGAACTCTTTAATCTTATAGATATATAATCACTTTTTATTCTTTCTCCTTGTCATCCCAAAAATCTTGGTTCCAACTCAGCTAGCCTAAACATACCTTTCACCCTTGTGAATAAAGAACCAACCCTATGGTGATGTGAACATAAACCTTCATTGATAGGAGTCAACAAATGTATGATATGGATCCAACCATTCCATCATGATAATGATATCAAACTGTATCATCTCAAGGAAAAAGAGGCCTCATATAATGTGAAACCCACATACTCCATGGGAACACTATATACCCTGAAATAAAGTCTCATATCTTATATTCAAGCTAATACATGTGAAATCTAATAATAAATGAACTAAACAATGATCCAATACCTATCCCCAATAGGTAAATATATGAATGACTGTGAATAATGAGTATCAAAAGTAATATATAATAATATCAAGGATACCATAATAGTACACATGACTATAGAAAGGCCAAAATGATTCTTCTCAGGTATCAGCTACACCTAATAAATCTAGGCTCATCCATGATTCTGATACATAACATCACTATCCTATGTAGGTTTACTCATTTGGTGTTATGAGTTTCATATCTGGATACCACGTCCATGACCACCATGTCAACTCAACTGAACAATATCACTCTAGCTCCCTACAAAATGAGAAGCTACTGAGCATGCTCCTGAATACGGAGTCTTTGAAAAACCTATCTCACTGGGTGCTGGGATAATGTTCATCAAAATATCATATAGATGGTCCATTCTACTACAAACTAAAAATTCATTATGTCTCTATTTTACTAGCTCATCATGGTCCATTCCAAACGATCTTATGATACAAAGAAGATATACCAGCACTCAGACAATGACTGGTGTTCCCCATAAAAGAGACCTTAAAGAGTCACTTCCTTTCACCAGAAGTAGAGCCACTACGTCGAGCAGATGGTCTACTCTTCTCCATGCCCCATCATCCATCATGTTTTATTTAGTAATCATAAAGTGATTAGCTATTTCAAATATGGAAGTAAGAAGAAAAATATTCAAATGTGATTATATGTCATACACAAAACCATCCTTAAATCGTATGGATTTTGATAACTTCTCGCCTAATATAATAGATATGTAATGTTGGAAGTCATTACAATATGTAGAAAATTCCATAACTGATGAGGTTCCCTACTGTCGGTGCATAAAATCTTTACCTCTATCATCCCTTAGTGTCTTGATATGCGAATAATCATAAAATGTTATCTGAAAATCTGTTACACCTATATCCCAATGATGATTTGTCTGATTAATCACATCCCATCATCTCTTATAAGAACAACTAAGAATACATATAGAAATATTATATCTTCTATCAGGAGGTGTATCGGGATGCTCAAAAAATTATAATGTTGACTCTATCCATGACTCTGCAGCCTGTGTTCTACAATCCCCCGAAAATTTGGGATGATTCTTCTGCTAGAACACACATGAAAATTGTCCATAGTCTAGGAAGGCTGTGGTGCTCAATGACCAGTTTACATGAAACATATAATTCCCTCTTTGAACAATGCATTGACACACATGTTTGGTTTAAGAGGAAGTTTCACAGGAGGCATGACCAAATGTTCTTTTGGCGGCCTAGGGCCCACCACCATTGTAGCATGTTCACCACCAACCTCCTTGTTTACAACATGAGGTCATGAATGTGTAATGTATCTATAAATTTAAAAACATTTTTCATCATGAGTTTGATAACAATAAGATCAAAAATATATAAAGAGTATATGAATAATACTTCCAAAAAATAAGTCACATCCCTCTTCCTACTCCTAAATCCTGGTTTATGCGACATGAAATTCATATAAAGCCCAACATACTACCTACTTCCCACTATCGTGGTGGGTTCAATTTTATAGTTTCATCCATAGGTCATGGGTTTTAATATACAGTGTTTTAGTGACATGTTATAGAGTAAATTACCCTTTATATTACAATTGGAATCCAAATTTAATGAAAACCTTTCATTTCATAATTCATTTTCTTTTAAAGTAGCTATCAATTATATAAAATGATTTCAAAATATTTTTACCAATAGATAGTACTGGAAAAGTTCCCTATTCCCACGGTTTCAGACCGTGGGTATAACCCATTAAACTGTGGGTATAGGCTATACCCACGGTTTGATGAACCATATGCTCCTGATGCATCGGGATTACCCTATACCCAGAGTTTTAACTGAAACTGTGGGTATATCCCACTGAAATTTCAATGTACCCAAGGTTCAACAGAACTGTGGGTATAGATATGTTCCCATGGTTTACAGAGTCGTGGGTATACATCTTTATAGAAGAAATTAGATACCCCTGGTTAAGTAAAATGTAGGTACCGAGGGTTAAACAGTAGCATATTTATGCATGGTTTAAAAATAGTTGGTATAGAGTGTTTTTCAGCAGCATATTTAACCATGCTTCTCAAACTGTGTGTATATATTATTTTCCTAGAAATAGAAGTTGGCCTCTCTAGATAGAACCCCCTTGAACACCCCCCTGACACCCCCTGGACCCCCACCCTTCACCCCCACTGCCCCCCTGCACCCCCAGTACCACCTGCACCTAGAACCACTTACCCTAGTTGAACCCCCCCTGACACACCCCTTCACCCCCATTACCACCTGCACCTAGCCCCCCCCACCCCCCCCACATCCCGTTCCACCCAGGTCCCCCTCCCCCTACCTGCACCCGCACTGTCTACCCCTCCCTCCCCCAACATGCACCCCCACTATCCACCCCCCATCATGGATACCCCAGCACCCCTAGTACCACCTTCATCCGGCCCTGCACCCACACTCACCCCCTGCAACAAGCCCCCTCACATCCCCCTACACCCAGGTCCCCCTCCCCCACATTGCACCCCCACTGTCCACCAACCCCAACCCCCCGCCCCAACATCACCCCCACTTCCCCCAACACCCGGCCCCCTATCACCCCCAACTAACCCCTACACCCATGTCCCCCTCCCCCCACCTGCACCCCCAATTTCCACACGCCCCACCTACACCCCCACTGCGCACCCCCTCGTGGACTCCCCCCTACACCCCCATGACCACCTGCAGTTATCCCCCTAGCCCCCCTCTACCCCATGCACCCATGTCCCCCACCCCTCACCCGCACCCCCACTGTCCACCCCCCCCCCCCCCCCCACACACACACACCTGCACTGCCATTGCCCCTCTCTTTGACACCCCCTGTACCCCCCCCCAGCCCCCCCCCTACTTACCACCCCCATGTACCCCCAGTTCCACCTGCACCCAGCCCTACACCCAGCCCCCATCCCCCCCAAGCACCCATCCCCCTCCCTGAACTAATCCCACACCCTCTCGTAAAACCTCTACGAAACAATAAAAACCATAATTCAAAAACAATGGAAACACAATGAATTGTTTTCACCTGTTAAAACATAAGCAGAGAAGGCCATAGTGTTCAAAGAAGAAAAAAATTCTTATTAGAAAAGTCCTAAATAATTTTTTAAGGACAATGCATCATGATCATTTATCTCTTATTAATGCCAAAAAACGTTTTATAGATGATGCAAAAAATACATCTTTATCGCACGGGAGTGTGGTCAACTGGATCAGGCTACACAAATCCAGTAATCTCATATGTTGCATCCCCTCAGTAGAAGGATGTTAGGGGTGACCTTTTTTCCCTAAATCTTGAGAGTGTGTTTAGTCCTCATGGGTTGACAAATAAATTGTTTATGTTCTACAAGGACATCGTTTGTGATGATCTCTTTAATGCTACGAGGGAGATCTTTAACCATGCCTCAATGACCAATGGATTTAAATCCTATTTTATTAACCTGATCCAAATAAAGAAAAATACTATGGATTTTAAGGATTTCAGACCTGTTACTATTGGGAATAACTTTCTAAAAAAATTAGCAAAATTATTGATATGAGGTTAGGTCCCATTTCACGTCTGTTTATCTATTCAAATCAGTATGTATTTATCCCTAGTCGGAAAATTTATAAAATCCTCTGAATTTGTTAAAATAATAAAACGAATCGTTAAACATGGGAAATTTTATTTAAAGTAAGATAACTCAATGGAATATGAAAAAATATAGTGGTGTTTTATTTTTTAAATGCTCAGAAGGTATGGACACCCCCTACACCCCATGCCCCACTGAACAGCCCCCTTGAACACCCCCATGCCACCTGGACAGCCCCCTTGAACCCCCCTGGACAAACCCATTGCACCCCCACTAGAAAACCCCTCCCCCTAGACACCCCCCTGGACACCCCCTAGACATCCCCCTGGACCCCCCCTGACACACTCTGGACAACCCTCCTAAACACCCCACCTGCACCCTCTCCCTGCCCTGCAGAACTTCCGGTCATCCCTTGGACACCCCCATGGACATCCCCTCTAGACACCCAACCTACACCCCTCTGTCCTACAAAACTGCCGAACCCCCCAGACAACCCTTGGACACCCCCCTGAACAGCACCTCCTAGACACCCCACATGCACACCCCTGCTCCTGATATTTTCATTCAAAGGAATACAATGGTTATTGATCCTCCAAACCAACAAGTTACATTTAATCAGGATTTCATTAAACGAGAACAAATTTTCACCACCAGTGATACCATTTGGAATCTAATGTATAGACCTGTAAATCATGGCCAGGAAAACCCCCATTGGAGACTTTGTGAAGTCTAAAAATTCTATTTTAGAATATATAATAATGTTATCTAAACATTCACTTTGATTGTGGTTAAGAACAAAATTTGTAAAATAGTGGTAACAACATGACTTAACAAATAATATGTTGGGAGTTGGACAGCCTAAAAAGCCAAGAGGGGAACCTGACTAGTTGTCAAACCAGATTTTTTTGATTCCTCATTCCACAATCCACCAATACTACTTCTTGAGAACCAAAATGTTCCCATGAAACTCCTTCCACATCCAAGAGAATTTCTCCATGGATCCTCAAGGTCAGATCAAAACATTGACAGATATGAAATTTCCCCATAGAGAACGACCTTCAGGAACCTCCCAAGAAAACATAGAATACAGAATGTGAATTAACCCCTCGACACTACGTCAGTTGATATCACCATATACCACTAGTCTAGACATCCTCATCCACATATCCCTAGGAAAATCTCCCCTCAATACAATATGAAAGTTGTCATTATCTTTTCAATAATATCAAACCACACTTTCGAATGCATTAGGACAGATAACACATGGATCGTAATGGTTTGGTGATTTGCGTGGGATAGTGTGCAGGTGGCCACGGTATGACCGTGGCGTGACTGTAGTGTAATACCCCAATCTTCTGCAGTACACTTCTTTTTGAATAATACAATAGCCTGTGTTGTACGCAACACTGAGTTCAAGTACACCACGACATACCAAACTAGCTGTTTAAAAGAGGGTATGAATATTATTAACAAAATTTTAAATATTATATTATCCTTATAATTTTAATCCATTTTATGAGTTTCTAAGACATGATTTATTAACAAATTCTTTTTTTCAGATAAAAGAAGTATTTTTCAAAAAATGCAATTTTACCGCCTTTTAATGGCGAAGCCTTTTTAAAACCAATATTTGAATAATTTTTATGTTCAATTTGACAAAATTAAATTCTTCTTTAGAATCGGTACATAAGAATTTGGTATCAATAATGTTTTGGTGTCTTTCTGATAACTTTCATATTTGGGTGAATAGTGAAAAATTAAAAAAATTTAACTGAAAACAAATTTTTTAATCAAAATAATTTATATTGTTAAATTATAAATTTTAATGTTTTCTATGTATAAATAGATTATATATTCACTATTTAATCCAATTATGTTCATTTTATATAATTTCACCTTGAAATTGGACATAAAGAAGTTTCAAACTTTTGATAATTATTATTTCTTAAAAATACGCCTTTTGGTTTTGAAAGAAGGAATCAATTTTAAATTAATAAATTCAACATTTATGATTTTAATTTGGTAAAATAGACTTCAGTTTTGCATTCTGAATAACGAAATTATCCTAGGGTGATATTTTGGTACTTTTCAGATAACTTTTATATTTTGATGAATAGTGATAAATTACTAAATTTTAATTAAAAACAACTTTTTTAATCGAATTAATTAATAATGATAAATTATGAATTTGAGTGGTTTTAAATTATATTTAAAATATATTTTTACCATGTAAAACAATGAGGGTCATTGAAAATAATTTCACATTTAAACCAGTCATAAACAAGTGTGAATCTTTTGATAGTTATTATCTCTTAAAAACACGCATATTGTTTTAACAACAGGAATAATTTTTAAATTATTTTCAGCCACTTATGCGTTTTGAATTTGGAAAAATGGATTCCATATTTTGAATCAGGATGTTCAAATTGTGTAAATAGGTAACTTTTATTTTTAGACATTTTGGATAATTACTTCGGTAAATATTTTATTTCCCATGGTTAAAGGGTAAATCCGGTAAACAATGGCTAAAGAAATAATATTATAATAATAATAAATTACCCTAAAAAATGACTTCACCCGATTGGTTGATACAGGGTCGACCCTGGTCATCTTTGGGTCAATTTTGGGACCCCATGGATCCACTTGTAAGTGATAGGTACACTTTATTTTAATTAAGTTAAAATGAATACAGAAATGAGACAAGCATATATCTTTTAGAAACACAATTTTTACATTGGGTTATATATGTTTAATTTTAGACTATAAATATTCATTAGAAATATAAAAATAATTCCTACATAATGATATTTTATTTATAATTTTTAGAAATTAAATAAGTTAATTTATTTATGACACAATAGTGATGCATTAATTACCATAATAGTGAAAAATTAGAATAATTGATATTATAAATACCCATATAAATATAATTTGATACTTTTGTTGAATTAAACTAATTTTATAGGTTAATATGACATATTAAAATTGATTTAATTAACTTTTTTCTAATTAATCATTCTTTTATGAGTTTCACAAAAATCAACTATTGAATAGTGTCAAAATTGACCTAAAAGAGTTTTTAAAACAAATATTATATTATTAATTGATTTTAAATTTCTAAAAATCTATGGTTCATCAAAGAGACTTATACCATGATAGGTGTATCATTAATGGATACTTGGGGGTATCTTGGATTTATATGGTAAGTTTATTAACCATATAATATAAAAATACAAAGAGACATTGTAAAAGTGAAACTAATTAACTAATAGTTAGTACTTAAAGATAAGGTTAATATAATGACCCAAACCTGTCTAAATTCTATTGGTTGAGTGGTTTTTGACCCATCCAAACCTTAGAATTTGAATAATAATCATTGGAGCCATTATAATCCGAATATGAATTTATTATAAATTAATATTTCTATCTTTTCCAAAGGTTCCCCTCACCCCTCTTATAAAAGGGAACTCCTCCTTCTCATTTCTTCACACCATCAAAACCTTTTGGTTCGACCAAAACCTGCCAAAATACTCTCTCATCTTCCCTCACTACAACCTAGAGACCTTAGTTTGATCATAAATCCATCTTATGGATCCCTTTTGATCAAATCAAAAGGAAGAACCCGAAGAAGAGGTATTGTTTTCTCCACACCTTTTCAAGTCCCTTTCTTCTTCCACTTCTTCTTTCTTTGTTATTACCATTATAAAATTATAACTCCCTTATCATATATATATTGTGATGTTATTATACATATGGTATAACCATATTCATTATTCTATCCACCCTTTGAATAACATGTCACCATACGTGCGTATGTATGACTTACCGTCTCCACGTCATTGTGTAATTGTTATTCAGTATATTATTATTTTTATGGGTATAATAATTATGTGTAACTCATGTAAATAATAAATATAACATGATAATTATTCAGTATATATGATATACCATCCAATTATATATTATTTTAATATCAAAAGAATGATATTGTTGCTCGTGCGTACGTACGGACTACCGTCTCCACGAACGTGATGAGATTCATTCTCCATCATATCCATTCAAGTATAATTATCATTTGATTATTTAAAAATTGTATCTATGTAATTGATATCATTATGGATATGAATAATATAAATCCCATTAATAACTAATATGGCTCACATAACAAAGAATACAAATTAAAATGAACTCGTTAACACCCGAAATGACGATAATTCTAAGATATTATTGACAAATCAATGTTAAAAGATCATATATGATATCATATTAATGTAAATGATTCTTTCATAATTCAATTACAATTATTTAACCATTATAAAAGAGGTTAGCCTACCGTCGACCAAGGAAAAAGTATAAAGTAAGGGGTTTCTTATCTCACTTTTAGTTCCGTGAGAATTCCATTGTTCACCACTTATTTATTGCATGTGGTGTGTGTACTACCCATGATTGTATTCATTGTGTAATATACTTTAATTTATGGTTATTTACATCATCATGGTAATATTATTCTTTCATGGGTTTATGTTTCTTAAGTTACTTAATCGATAAGGGAATTTGAAATTTTAATTTCCACTCATTTGGCTTTAAGCATATTTCATTGATTATATTACTCCAAGATTATGTGTGGAATCACTATTCATTTGATTATGTCATAATTTCCACTCCCTTTACTGTGGATATACATTTCATACACATAATCACTCCATTGATAATTTCTCAAGTCATTGATATGAATTTTATAAGAGTAATTTTAACTCATTCTCCATTTGTTGAGTTAAACATCCAATTCGTTGGTGTTGTTTTTACAAGAATATGTGTGAATGTCCTTTGATTGTTTTACACTAAATATCCAATCATATTTAGTGTTTTTATATTTTTCACACATAATTATGTCGTTGATTTATCCTTATCCTAAGGATACGGCCTTTATGAGTGATTTCATCTCAATTTACATTCCATTGAGACTTCGTTGTTGTTATACACCAAATCATGTTTATGTGGTGTATATAATATAATTTGACATAGTATATCATGAATCCCTTTATTCTCATGATATTACAAAGTTTTTATTAACTCAATTATATGTATTCAAGTGTCTCTCTTTTGGTTAGAATCTCTAACTAAAAAACCATTTTTAAATATTTTAATGACTTATTCTTCTAAATCATGCTCATTAATGTCCATGTTTTAAAATTCGTTTTAAGGATTTATTTACATGGAATTTAAAGTTTTAAAATTAAAACTCCTTTTAAATGATTCAAAGTGGTTTGGGACACTTTGATTAAAAAATCTATTTTTAAACGTCTTCATGACAAATAGTGTGACTTTTAAATGTTTTCAAGAAAAGGGGGATATTTATCTCAAATAGTTTTGATTGTTATTTTCATCTATGTCAATATCATTCATTATTATGGATTGAGGTACAATAAAATCTTTCATATTGTATCGAATGAGTTATGTTTGACTGTGGATGTGCTATCTTTTATACCATTCATGGTTTGTGGTTAAAGTATTGACATTTTGTATGCTAGTTTTAATACGAATGTTTATGTTATGTTTAAACCTGTTAATATGAGGATTGCATTAGACTTAATAAGTGACGGGTGGAGCCCGCTATAGCTCTTCGATGCATCGGTAGGTGTCATGAGACAAACTAGTGTCTTGGCACAAGGCCTTGGCAAAATCTTATTTGTAGTCTTGGAACGAGGCCTTGGATATGTGGTTATGATAGTCTGGAATTATGAATTCCATAATTATGAAAGTGGTTATTGATATTTCATGTGATTGTTCGACTAGTATAATATCCATGTGAATAATTAAAAGACATTATTTCATTTTATCTTTTCCATATTATGCTGAAGTTCATGTTTAAAAGGCATTTGTTTTAATTATAAATTGCCTTAAGTGTTTATGCTTATCTATGAAAGCTTATCCTATAATGTTATCCTTAATGAGCATCTGAGCTCACCCCTTTCAATGTTTTATTTTGCCCAGGATTATGAAGAAGTAATTTATGAATGACCTGCAGGGATAGTATGAGGGGATATGAAGACAAGATGTTTTCTATGTAATGTAAATCTTTATGATTGTATCTAGTGTTTCCAAGGCTACTAAACCTATATGTCATTAGAGACTTGATCTTTCTTGTGATCATGCCAATGTTATGTAATAATGCACCGACTCTGGGTAACAAGGGTCGGGGCGTTACAGTTGGTATTAGAGGAAGTTTAGTACAATCCTTGGAAGCTAGATTTAGATAAACTCTAATTAGAGAATGTAGACCTAGGATGAACTTTGAGTATTAGAATAGAAGAACTTCCTATAATTTTGGTATTGTAGTGATTTTGTGAGTTTTCCAAGTAATACATCCCTGTCTGGATACGAGCAGGTAGAGGCGGCTCTGGAAAAGATGTACCTAGGGGTAAAACCAGAAAACAACGCTTTAAGCTAGACTTGAACGGGAACTGGTGCACGACAACGGGCCTTGCGGTACTCTTGGTTACGACACTCCCATGGGATATTCTTAGGATAATTTACATTTTATTTACAAACCGATTTAATGTATTATATATATAAGATGAGAGTAAATGACCTTGGTTAATCCTAATGTGTTTCAAATTGAGAATATGGTGACATGTTAATCTCTAAATTATTGTATGACTACTATTACTCACACAATGCTTTCTCGTTTTAGTCAATGGCTGGATTCCAAGGAAGTCATATTGACTTTGAGAATGATGTACAAGGTGGGAACGGTGGTGGCAATGAGAAACAAAATGGAATATTGATAGGCGTAAAAGATATCTTCTTTATGACAAATAAATTTTACAAAAATAGGATCAACAATATATATATTAACCAATTACCAGAGTCAATAAAGAAGAGAAAGGTGATGAATGATAAGAGATCCAGTAGTGGAGACCATGGAGAAAGAAATCCTCAATTTCCATCATGCAGGAAATGTGGAAGGAGACACCCATGAAAGTGTCTCAATGGGACAAGTAAATGCTTTACGTGCGGGAAAAAAGGACATAAAGTGAAGAATTGCCGAATAAAAATGAAGAGTATTATGGAAGAAAATAAAAATGATCCTAAGAATCCATTTACAGTCATTTTCCATAAATGTAGGGGACCTGGATATTACCTGTGTGAATGTCCTGTTCTATAGGATGTTTTCTTGGTTAGAGAAGAAGCTATGTGGAAATAGATGGTTGGATAAATGTTTAAAAATTATTAGTGATCCTTGTTGAAGGTTTTACTTTGGAATAATTTTCTATTGTATTTGTAACCCTAACGTTTTCCATGTGAGAATGATATTTATGGAAGAATTATCTTTTATCATGTGGATATATTTATACATAACCATTTGGTTTTATATGATCATTGGGTTTAAGGAAATTACAAATTATTATATTTTGGGATGAAAATGCAAGGTATGAGATAACATTTGTGGTTAAATTATGGTTATTTTGAGGAATTTATCTCATTTTGGTAATGTTATAGAATATAGTTTTTGAAAAAGGACAACACGTAGACCGTGTGACAACCCGTCGTGTCGGAAAAAGCTGTGGGAATCGAACCCACAACCAAAGTGCGATTGGGATTTATCACCTACCACTGGACTACGTGAAGTCCCAGGTTAGTGTGACTATTATTTTTAGTTAAATGAATTTATTGATCAAATATAATTTGATTTGGGATCTTATGCCTTATCAAATGAATACCCTTATTATATGAAAATGATTTGGTGATTAAGTGATAAATGTTATTTTTGGAAGTTTTTCGCTTTGGTGTGAACACTATATGCCCAAGGAAAATAGAATAGTATGGGATTTCATTTGAGGAGTAATGGTGGATTTTTATCTATGATTTTATTGTGCATTTATAATGATTTGGGTTATTTATGGAAAGGATTAGGTTAATTAATTTTATGTATGTGACTTTAATAGTAATTAATGTCATTTGGGGACACAATTTAACGTGGAAGACTAAATTCTTAATATGTTTTGGTTTTCAGTTTTAGTTTTGATTATATTGAAGGATTTTAGGGAAAATTGATTATTGAATGGTATTTATTAAACTTTGGGGTAGTGTTGGTTTAATTTTGGAAATTAAGATTAGTGTTTATTTCTCTCAAGGAATATCCTTTTGGGGGATCATTAGATCTTGTACTAACAATTTTGGTTTTGATTAATCTCTAAAGACAATGTAAATATATATTTCATCCTGCATGGATCATGTGATTCTATTGAAGTTTATTCTAGATCTTCCAGTGTGACCAAGTCTTCTTGAATACTCATCATTTAAAAAAAATGAGTTAGTGGTGTAAATTTATTAAAGATTGAAACTCTACTTAAAATGTAAGTATATATCTTTATATTCTTAGTCAATATCATAAATTAATTCCTCATCCTTATGTAATGTAACTTAAAACCAAAAATGTTGTCCGTTTACTTTTCCTACTAGGAGACGAAGGACCGTTTTTTCCAAAATAAGTTTGTGATTTTCATACTGTTAACTTCCTCCAGATCATGATTTCTATTCTTCTCCATCAGAACTTTACACTTAGTTTATCATCTATATCCATGTTTTCCTACATGGAATCCGATTATGGGTTATCTTGGTTGAACTTTATACCTCTCTTTCTTTCTTTTAATGTGATTGTTTTATTGACTCTTTTTCTGATGTGGGACTTTCCATTATATTCCCAAGCACAATTTTAAAAATATCGAGGACGCAATTTATTGAATGAGGGTAAAATGTAACACCCCAATCTTCCACGGTACACTTATCATTGAATAATACAATAGTGTGTGTTGTACGCAACACTAAGTTCAAGTACACCATGACTTACCAAACTAGCCGTTTAAAATAGGTTATGAATAGTATTAACTGAATTTTAAATATTATATTATCCTTATAAATCTAATCCATATTATGAGTTTCTATGACATGATTTATGAACAAATTGATTTTTTCAGATAAAAGAAGTATTTTTCAAAAAATGAAATTTTACCGCCTTTTAATGGCAAAGCCTTTTTAAAACCAATATTTGAAACTTTTATATATTCAATTTGAGAAAATGAAATTATTATTTATAATCTGGACATAATAATTTAGTATCAATAATTTTTGGTGTCTTTCTGATATCTTTTATATTTGGGTGAATAGTGAAAAATTACTAAATTTTAACTGAAAACAACTTTTTTAATAAAAATAATTTATATTGATAAATTATACATTTTAATGTTTTGGAAGTATAAATAGATTATATATTTACTATTTAATCCAATGATGGTCATTTTTAGTAATTTCACCATAAAGATGGACATAAACTAGTGTCAAACTTTTGATAGTTATTATTTCTTAAAAATACGCCTTTTGGTTTCGAAAGCAGGAATCAATTTAAAATTAATAAATGCAACATTTATATTTTGAATTTGGTAAAATAGACTTCATTTTTGGATTTGGAATAACGAAAATGGCCTAGGGTGAAATTTTGGTACTTTTCGGATAACTTTTATATTTTGATGAATAGTAAAAAATTACTAAATTTTAATTAAAAACAACTTTTTTAATCGAAATAATTAATAGTGATAAATTTTGTATTTGAGTGGTTTTAAATTATATTTAAAATATATTTTTACCATGTAATACAATGAGGGTCATTGAACATAATTTCACATTTAAAGCAGTCATAAACAAGGGTCAATCTTTTGATAGTTATTATCTCTTAAAAACACGCCTTTTGTTTTAACAATGGGAATTAATTTTAATTTAATTTCTGCCACTTATGTGTTTTTAATATGAAAAAATGGATTCCATATTTTTAATCAGGATGTTCAAATTGTGTAAATAGGTAACTTTTATTTTTAGACATTTTGGATAATTACTTCGGTAAATATTTTATTTGCTATGGTTAAACGGTAAATCCGGTAAACAAGGGATAAAAAAATATTATAATAATAATAAATTACCCTAAAACGTGTCTTAAACCTATTGGTTGATACATGGTCTACCATGAGCATCTTTGGGACGATTTTGGGACCCCATGGATCCACTTGTAAGTGATAGGGACACTTTTTTTTAATTAAGTTAAAATGAATACAAAAATGACACAAGCATATATCTTTTATAAAAACAATTGTTACAGAGGGTTATATGTGTTTAATTTTAGACTATAAATATTCATTAGAAAGATAAACATATTTCCTACATAAGTATAGTTTATTTATAATTTTTATACATTAAATAATCTAATTTATTTATCACACAATGGTGATGTAGTAAATACCATAATAGTGAAAAATTAGAATAATTGATAATATAAATACACAAATAAATACAATTTGAGACTTTTATTGAATTAAACTAATTTTATAGGTAAATATGAAATATTAGGATTGATTTAATTAACTTTTTTCGATGTAATCATTCTGTTATGAGTTTCACAAGAATCAACTATTGAATAGTGTCAAAATTGACATAAAAGAGTTAATAAAACAAATATTATATTATTAATTGATGTTAAATTCCTAAAAATATAAGGTTAGTCCAAGAGACTTATATCATGATAGGTGTATCATTAATGGACACTTGTTGGTCTCTTGGATGTATATGGTATGTTTATTAACCATATAATATAAAAATACAAAGAGACATTGTAAAAGTGAAACTAATTAACAAAGAGTTAATACTTAAAGATAAGGTTAATATAATGACCCAGACCTGTCTAAATTCTATTGGTTGAGTGGTTTTCGACCCATAACCACCATAAACATTGAATAGTAAACTCTGGAGCCATTAGAAATGGAATATGAATTTATTATAAATTAATATTTCTAGCTTTTCCAAAGGTTCCCCTCACACCTCTTATAAAAGGGAACTCCTCCTTCTCATTTCATAACACCTTAAAAGAATTTTGGCTCATCCAACCCCTACCCAATACTCTCTAATCTTCCATCAATTCAACCTAGGGACCTTAGTTTGATCAGAAAGCCATCCTAAGGATCCATTTTGAACAAATCAAAAAGAAGAACCCGAAGAAGAGGTAATGTTTTCACCACCCCTTTTCAAGTCCCTTCCTTATTCCACTTCTTCTTTCTTTTTTATTACCATTATAAAATAATTAATCCATAATAATATATATTGTGATGTTATTATAAATATGGTACAACCATATTCATTATTCTATCCACAATTGGAATAACATGTCACCATATGTGCGTACGTACGGCTTACCGTCTCCACGTCATGGTGTAATTGTTATTAAATATATTATTATTTGGATGGGTATAATAATGATGTGTGACTCATGTAAATAATAAATATAACATCATAATTATTCTCTATATATGATATACCATCCAATTATATATTATTTTAATGTCAAAAGAATGATATTGTCGCTCGTGCATACGTACGGACAACCGTCTCCACAAACGCGATGAGATTCATTATCCATCATATCCATTCAAGTATAATTATCATTTGATGATTTAAAAATAGTATCTAAGGACATGATATCATTCTGGATATGAATTATATACATCCCATTAATAAAAAATATGGATCACATAACAAAGAATGTAAAGTAAAATGAACCCGTTAACACCAGAAATGACGATAATTCTAAGCCATTATTGATAAATCAATGTTAAAAGATCATATATGATATCATATTAATGTAAATGATTCTTGTATAATTCAATAACAATTATTTCACCATTATAAATTAGGTTAACCTACTGTCGACCAAAGAAAAAGTACAAAGTAATGGGTTTTTTATCTCACTTTTAATTCCGTGAGAATTCCACTGTTCACCACTTATTTATTGCATGTGGTGTGTGTTTACTACCCATGATTGTATTCATCACGTAATATACATTAATTTATGGATATTTACATCATCATGGTATGATTATTCTTTCATGGGTCTATGTTTCTTAAGATACCTAATCGATAAGGGAATTTGAAATTTCAATTTCCACTCATTTGGCTTTACGCATATTTCATTGATTATATTACTCCAAGATTATGTGTGGAGTTACTATTCATTTTATTATGTCATAATTTCCACTCTCTTTCCTGTGGATATACTTTTTATACACATAATCACTCCATTGATAATATCTCAAGTCATTGATATGAATTTGATACGAGTAATTTTAACTCATTCTCTATTTGTTGAGTTAAACATCCAATTCGCTGGTGTTGTTTTTACAAGAATATGTGTGAATGTGATTTGATTGTTTTACACTTAATATCCAATCATATTTAGTTTATTTATATTTTTCACACATAATTATGTCGTTGATTTATCCCTAACCTAAGGATACGGCTTTTATGAGAGATTTCATCTCAATTTACATTCCATTGAGACTTCTTTGTTGTTATACACCAAATCACTTTTATGTGGTTTATATAATATACTTTGACATAGTATATCATGAATCCATTTATTCTCATGATATTACAAAGTTTTGATTACCTCAATTATTTTCATTCAAGTGTCTCTCTTTTGGATAGAATCTCTAACTAAAATACAATTTTTAAATTTTTTAAAGACTTATTGTTCTAAATCTTGCTCATTAATGTCCATGTTTTAAAAATGGTTTTAAGGATTTATTTTTATGGACATTAAAGTTTTAAAATTAAAACTAATTTTAAATATTTCAAAGTAGTATGGGACAATTTGATTCAAAAATCTATTTTTAAACGGCTTCTTGAAAAATAGTGTGACTTTTAAATGTTTTCATGAAAAGGGGGATAATTATCTCAAATAGTTTTGATGGTTATTTTCATCTATGTCAATATCATTCATTATTATGGATTTAGGTACAATAAAATCTTCTATATTGTATCAAATGAGTTATGTTTGACTATGGATGTGATATCTTTTATAATATTCATGGTTTGTGGTTAAAGTATTGTCATTTCGTATGCTAGTTTTAATATGAATGTTTATGTTATGTTTAAACCTGTTCTTATGAGGAATTCTTGGACTTAGTAAGTGACGGGGGGATCCCTCTATAGCTCCTTGATGCATCGGTAGGTGTTATGAGACAGACTAGTGTCTTGGCACAAGGCCTTGGAAAAATTTTATTTGTATTCTTGGCACGAGGCCTTGGCTATGTGGTTATGATAGTCTGGCATTATGCATTCCATCATTATGAAAGTGTTTTTTGATATTGCATGTGATTTTTCGACTAGTAGAATATCCATGTGGATAAGTAAATGGCATTATTTCATTTTATCTTTGCCATATTATACTAAAGTTAATGTTTAAAAGGCTTTTGTTTTAATTATAAATTGTCTTAAGTGTTTATGCTTATCTATGAAAGCTTATGCTATAATGTTATCCTTACTGAGAATCTGAGCTCACCCCTTTCAATGTTTTATTTTTCCCAGGATTATGAAGAAGTAATTTATGAATGACCTGCCAGGATAGTATGAGGGGATATAAAGACAAGATGTTTTTTATTTAATGTAAAACTTTATGATTGTATCTAATGTTTCCAAGGCTACAAAACCAATCGGTCTTTCGAGTCATGATCTTTCTTGTAATCATTCCAATGTTATGTAATAAGGCACCGACTCTGGGTAACTGGGGTCATAGCGTTATAGTAGTGTGATTGCGGCATGATTTTGTCATTTTGTTCCGATCCAGCAACATCTGCAAGGCAGCATCTTCTGGCCAGGAGCGAAGGTAGTGAGAGGATGTGAGGCATCATTCTGGTCGTTGCCCCGCAGGAAAAAATTGTGTTTAGTTAGTGTCAAAATTGATCACAATTCTCATGGAATACTATCACAGAGTTGATCATCCATTATATTCCCAATTTTCCTAGAAAAATATAACTACACACTATGAGGTGTTTCTTTTTTACTGTTATCACAAACAAAAAACGATAATGTAGAATAATTTTCTCTAGTAGGGTCAAAACACTAATCTGGTCATCAGGATCAAAAAATACCCAACTCTGATAGACACTTTCCCAAATAAAAATGTCATTATAAAAGTATTCTAAAATATTCTCATTGTCCAACATTTACTATAATGTCCCTTCAGCAATTCGATGGACCTTCCAGAATACAAGTACCATGCATCACCCTCATCTACGATGTTGTCTATTGGTGAGTAAATATTTGCATGAGAGACTCAATCAAGAGATTTTATACTTTATGGCCTCCCTCCCCATAAACTGTGGCTAGGTAAAGTATCTAAAACTATATCTAGGTATCATACATCGAATTCCGACAGAACTAAGAACCTCCAAGGGGTGTAGTCCTGAAGCTGGACCAAATAAAAACATTACTGCGGCGTCACCGCAACATCACTGCAGCGTCACTGCGCCATGACCGCTGCATGTTTACTCAGTCCAGTGATATCCACAGGGAAGCATCTTTCATCCAGGAGTGAAGGGAGTGGGAGTAGGTGAGGCAAAATCTGGTCATCTCCCCACCGACATAAATTGTGACTAGTCAGCACCAACATTTATTACAAGACTCATGGAATAATATCACAGAGCTAATCAAACAATAGATTCCCTATTGTATCAGAAAGTTCCAACTACAATATATGAGGTTTTTTGTTTATTTTTGTAACATAAGAAAAAAATAGAATGTAGATGCATTTTCTATAAAAGGGTCAAAACACTCATCCGGTTATTGATATCATAAAAATATCAATCCACGAAGGAAAAATTTACAAATATAAATATAATTATAAAAGTATTCTTAAGTCTTCTTACTTCCAATCATTTATTGTGATGTCCCTCGAGCACTTAGATGGTTCTTTTAGAATAAAAGTATCAAGCTTCACCCTCATCAAAAATGTTGTCTACTGGTGACTAAATATTTTCATGAGAGACTCAATCCATAGATTTGATTCCTGAGGGCTTCCCTCTCCATTAACTATATGTAGGTAATGTATCTAAATCACTATCTTGGTATCATACATTGAAATGCGATAGGACTGTGAACCGTTACAGGATGTCGTCATGTATCAGGGCCAAATCACAGCATTACACCGGCGTGTTGGCCTGGTCTAGTGACATCTGTGGGATAGCATATTACGGCCAGGAGTGAATTGAGTGGGTGGAGGCGAGATAAGATTCTTATTGTTTCCCCGAAGATATAAATTCTGATTAGTCAGTCTCAACATTGATCACAAGACTAATGGAATACTATGATAGAGATGATAATCCATCAGATTCCCCATTGTTGTAGAAATCTCCCACTACACTATTTTAGGGGTTTTTTTACTGTTCTAACATTGAAATAAAGATAATGTAGAGTGATTTTTTCTACAAGGATCAAAACACACATCCAATCATCGAGATCATAAAAATATAAACCTTTGAAGGACACTTTTCCAAATAAAATATCTTGAAAAAAAGTATTCTCAATTCTTCTTATTTTCCAACCATTACAATGTTGTCCCTCGAGCAGTTCGATGGTCCATGTAGAATACAAGTATAATGCTTCACCCTCATCTCCAATGTTTTCATCATGTGACTAAATGTATTCCTGAGAGACTCAATCAAGAGATTTGCTACCTGAGGGCCTCCCTCCCCTTTAAATATGGGTATGTAATGTTTCTAAATCTCTATATATGTATCATACATAGAAATCTGTCATGACTGTGAACCGCCATAGGGTGTTATCCTAATACAGGGCCAAATCAGGGCATTACGACGGCGTTACTTCGGGGCGACCACGTCGTGACCGCAGTGTGACCGCGACGTGACTCCTGCATGACTGTGGCATGACCACGGCCTGACTGTGGCATGACAGCGGTGTGTTGGCACTGTCCATCAACATCCGCGAGGCAGCATCTTCGACCAGTAGAGAAGGGAGCAGGAAGATGTGAGGCAACATTCTGTCTGTCACCCCACCGGTAGTAATTTTGATTAGTCAATGTCAACATCAATATCAAGACTCATGGAATACTATCACTGAGCTAATCATCCATCAGATTCCCCGTTGCTGTAGAAAGATCCAAATACAATATATGAGGTGTGTGTCTTTTAATGTTATCACATAGATAAAAACGATAATGTAGAAGCATTTTCTCTACAAGGGTCAAAACACTCATCCGATCATCGAGATCATAAAAATATCAAACTCTGAGGAAAAGTTTTCCAAATAAAAATATAATTATAAATGTATTCTCAAGTACTATTATTGTCCAAAATATTCTATGATGTCTCCCGAGCACTTAGATGGACTTTTTAGAATAAAAGTAGCAAGCTCCAACATCATCTCTAACGCTTCCTACAGTTGACTAAATATTTTCATGAGAGAATTAATCTGGACATTTTCTACCTGATGGCATCCCTTCAAATTAACTATTGGTGGTTAATTTATTTAAAAACATATCTAGGTATCATACATCAAATTCATATAGGACTGCGAACCGCCACCTAGTGGCATCCAGGAGCAGGTCCAAATCATGGCATTATTGCGGCGTGACAGCAGTGTGACCATGGCTTGACCATGGCTTGACAATGGCGCGACAATGGTGTGACCATGGCATGACCGTTGCCTGACAGTGGGGTGAACACCGTGTGACCGTGGCTTTATCATGGCGTTACCATGACTTGAACATGGTGTTACTGTGGAATGACCGTGGCGTGACGACGACGTGACCGTGGCATTACCGCGGCATGTTGGCACAGTCCAGCAACATCCTCGGGGAAGCATCGTCCGACCCGGAGTGAAGGGAGCGGATGAGACACATCAACCATATTTCATTACATCTTAACTAATCTTGGATGCTTCTCCAACATGTTTATCAGAGATGACCCTTGATAGATCATCATTAAAAGAAATTACCTCATTGGCTGGATGATACACATCTACTATATTAGCCCATAAGATAGTATTTTTCACCATCTATTGAATGGGAGGAATAGGGCCACTAACCTCTCTACCATAGGAAACTAATTCAAAAACATGATCATCCGAAGTTGGGGATTATTGCAACCAAGGCTTGATTGGTTGGATTTCTAGATAATATATGAGATATAAATGAGGTATGTTTGATTACAGAGGTATGGAATTTGTCAAGAATAATAGAATGAAGATCTATTTAATGAAGAGGTGTTGAAATTTTATATATGAAAAGTGCATTCGATATGTTTACATAATGAAGAAGTCTTGGAAGAGGACTAAGGGTGAAGGTATGCATGGAAGAATTTCAAAATGAAATGACAATCATGATTTGGAGATATTGATATGTGTATGGTGTCTGAAACAAGTGACTAATCACCCCGACAAATAATTAATTAAAACAACAGCAGAAAATAAATAAAATTTTGGCATGAACCATCTGTTTTTCGGACATCCATGCCGATGGAAAAACAATAAATAGAAGAAATATAGTAAAAGTAGACACAAATTAAACACGATATCAATCACTCAACTACACTGATCTCCCTCCCCAGAATAGAATACCGTGTAGCCGCCTCTAGTATATCTCTATCCCCCTTCGCAGAATATAAGAACCCTCCGTCCATAGAAAGCGAAAAAAAGCCTAAGTGGCAGAGGTGATAATAAAAATAAAATAAAAACTCTACCACAACATACATATCTCTTCTTCCACAACACCAATGAGTGGGCTACTCATGTCATTGCAAATAATGCATCAAACAGATTCTTCCAATGTTTCCCAGAGTTGTCACCCTTGTATTTCCCAGACATATGCATTATGAAAAGGTGTTTGTACAGGTAATGTTGGTACGAACAGTTCCTGTGTAAGCATTTATAGTCTAAGATCTAATAAACTATTCACTGCTACTGTAATGATGTTAGTATAAAAATTTATACTTTGAATACAAATCATGTAAGAAATTATACTGTAATGTTGATACTAATGGTTCCTAATGTGTTAATATGTAAACTTTCCCAGTGATAAAATTTTTTTTAGTATGGGCTGGTAGTGTAAGCACTCCTAATATAAAGGTTACAGTAGAATCTTTGGTAATGTGCACAATTCTACTTAACCATTTCTAGTATTATTCTAGTGATAATAATGTAAATATGTATTAAAGCCTATTTTTGACGGTGTCAAATATTTTAATATTGGGATTTATCGACAATTTCCTTGTGATTATTGCTGCTATTAAAAATAGAAGAACCTTCATGATAGGATTAGGAAAATTAATAGATGATTTATGTTTTAAAAATTCAAATATTAAATAATATGGTAGAAATAACTTCCTTGTGTTTATGCTCTCATAAAAAACGCACTTTAAACATCCATGTCATACAATCAAAATAATTATGAGAATGGTTTCATTCAATGAAATATTAGTAAGATAAATATAAAATTATTTGTATTCACTGGCTTATAAGGATCATCATCAAAGCTATCTGTATCGGCTTCATCACAGGACTCCACTTTTGTTTCAAGAAGTCTTGGTGGTTTACTTTTAATCACAGTTTGAAGTGATTTATTAGGTATTTTTTCATACACAAAAAATTCAAATGCACAATTACTGAGCAGAGTTTGAAATATTACATAAAATATATCAATATAAAAACTAGTGGCACTATTAATATAACACATAAGAATTGATAATAACACTCAAATATTCATCAAAATCACTTTAGATGAACCCGAGGAATAACTCTCAAAAAACATGGCGGTAGAAAAAATGACCGCTTTCGAGAGTAGACTACCCATTCAATATAAGAGATGCTTTATGAGGAGGCTCATAAAATTGAACATAGTTGAATAATCATTATGAAAGAATGAAACCAAAAAAATTCCGCTTTGTATCGGTTTTTTAGAAGACTATCAAGCAATTAAAACAATATACCAATCCTATTCGTAGTTGATAAATGCTCACTCCTTTAGAATCTCTTTCAAAGAGCATGATGAATCAGAGCTGCTATTGGGAAACACACTCTTATCAGAAGAAACTGTGATGTTTTTTGCACAATTGTGGGAAGGAATAGTTGAAATCTTAGTCTTGACAATTGTATCATAAAGAAATTATTTCAAGTCCAATTATACACAAGAGCCCCATCCAGCCTTCCCACCCTCACCCTATAGCCAGCCCAACCCCCCTACACCCAGCCCCACCCCTGCACCCGACCCCCCCTCCACCCCATCACAGTTCTTACAAAGCTACCTATAAAACCAAATAAATATCTACCATTTACCATATCATTCTGGGACATGGGATCTCAAAAAACCCAACAAGTTAAATCATTAGAAAAACTTCAGATTTTAAAAAATACAAATTATAGAAATAAAAACTAAGGAATATATTCCTTTTATACCTATATTAATTTAGACTTTTCAATTTAATAATATATGAAAAATAAATAGATAATAAATGGAATCCAATTTCACTTTATGGAATATCATTTAGAGCTAAATATTCTATGGTAGTAAGGGCATCACTTACCCCTATGAATGACTAAGGATTCTAATGTTATCTTTAAGTAAATGCACAAGAAAATTTATGCATAACTTTTCGGAAGAAAACACATTAACTATTATCATCCATCAAAAAATTTAATTCATGTTCTTAAAGTACATACATAAGTATCCCTACTCAGTAAAAAATAGAGGGGATAGATATCCATCCATCACCAACATCCCCATCCCAATGTCCCTGGAAATCATCATCAACATCATCATCATCAGCAACATCGTCAGCAACCTCATCACCAAAAAAACATCAAAAACATCAGCAACATCCTCACCACCAACAGCTCCATCGCCACCACCTTCGTTTCCACAATGACCCTCATTGGCTTCACCCGATACATCATTTAAAGAGTGAATTGACGCCATATATGATTCAAAAGTAGCAATAACCTCAGCTGTACACGACTAACTAAAAATTGAAATTGCATTCAAGAAATAGGTACACTCATCAACAGAAATATATATGAATAATACAGTTAAATGGATATATATTTTTTAAATTAATTAAAGTAATGGTAATACCTTTGATTTTAACCAAGCCTTAAAATCTAGGCTATGAAAAGCCTCTCTCATTCTCAATGACAAATATCAATGAACTATACTTATATTTTTTTGTATTCCCTATATAAAATGATAATAAAAGTGTAAGGTATATGCGAAATTTCATAATATTAGATAACATATAAATATCAAAATTACTTACTTGATATAGTCATCGATCAAACCACAGTTAAAAAAGACTGTCCGATGTACCATCTTCTCCTCTTCAATGCTCAATGCAGTCAATGTATAAGAGACAATAATTCCTCTTATTTGGGGAAGAGATGGAAATGATGGATAAATTTCCCCATAGTAGTCATCTTCATTTCCCATTGGCCTCCTATGTCTTGTGGTGACATCAGAAAAATACATTGAAAAAAAATCCATACATTCTTAAGCCAAATAACCCTTCCCAATTGAACCTTCAATATAATTATTTTTTTGAACATATGATTACTTTGGGAACATATTTATTTCAGAAGGATACATCCACCAAAAATAAACGGCTCCCCCAATAAGTCTTTTAGTTGGAGGATGAACCGTAAAATGAAACATTCAAATGAAAAAGGATGGAGGAAAAATCATTTCCATGTCACAGAAAATTAATGGCTCCTCCTGCTACACTTTTATCAGGAATGACTGTGATAATCTTTTATCACAATGGTCATTAAAAAAATGGCACAATAGAATCATTTTCACCCATACATTATTGGACAGAAAATGCCGAATTGCTATTGGAATCAATTCATGAAGAAGGATGTGATAATACCATGTTTTCAATGATTTAATTTCAAATATATTCTATTGACTCGTTTATATATGTTGCTAGAATATCCATTGGGAACCTTGATATTCTCTAATACTACTGGAAATTGATGTTTCTCTGCCAGTGTCATCACATAAGATGCACAAGGAAGGTTCGATTTGTTTTCACCGAAAAACACAAGAGGCAGTTCTGGTCGAATACCCTAATCCAGAGATTCTTGATGAGATCGGAAGTTGTATTTGGTATTCCCTTTAATATTCAGAATAATTTCCATAAACATTTCACATATATCTTTTTTAATATGAATTATGTCTATGAAATTATGTAACAAATTTTTAGAACAATATGGAAATTCAAAAAAATACTTCTCATTTTCCAATTGAACGAGGTTTCAGTGTCAAAATTCTTCCTCTTTTTAGATTTCAAATGACCTTTACCAAATGAAAAAATAAAATCTTTTATTTCATTAATCATATTTCTTCCTTACATACGTTGAGATGGTTGTTTAGTCTCAATGGTATTAACAAACATCTGACAATTATCCCTGTATTGATGATCCATTGGCAAGCATCGTTGATTCCCCAAGAAACTGAAACTACGACTATATTTAAGAGTTCTCGATCATGTATTCATAATACAAACTATACATGATAGTTTTTCCTTCATGATCCACCCAAACATCATTTCATAAGCAGGGAAATCATTTATTGTCCATAGAATGGCGGCACACATCAAAAAAATTATTCTTTGAAGAAGCATATAATGTCTGCACATAGAAATACTAAAGTTGATTGAACTCTCTTATCAAAGGTTGTAAGTAGACATCTATATCATTACTGAGATCATAAGGTCCATATATCAGTATACTCAATAAATTGAATTGTTTTTTATACACATCCACAAAGGAAGATTATAAACATGAATAAAAATATTCCATGTGTTGTGACAAGTAGGCATCTGACCAGACAGATTAAAACCATCACAGGATAGACCCAACCTGTCAATACGCACCTCTGATGAAAAATCAAGATGTTGTGCATCAAATATCTGCCATGCTAATCCATATACAGGAATAACCAAATCATCATTACCTTTAATTCTATCCACCTCAGTCGATCACATATTGGCTGTGATTTTGAAGACTTAAATAGATTTTGAAGTCTATGAATTAATTGAATGCGCCTCATGACTTTTTGTGCCACATGAGATTGTATTCTATATCCATTTGTCATCCATTGAGATTTACCACATTTTTTACAGTCATTATAATAAGTTGTTTTGTCCAAAAATAAACTACATTCATTCGGACATGCATGAAATTTATTAGTATCAAATCCACGATACTTAATTAACTTCTGTGCTTTGTAATGATTTGAGGGATTATCCGCACCATCAAAAACCATGTCCTTAAAAAATGTATGAATATAATCAATAGTGGTATTAGAAATTCCATACATGGTTTTCTCATGATATAACCACATTAAAAATTCAAGCATGATCATTTTAGTACATTCCTCACATACAAGAGTCCGGGAATCAACCAATAAATTTTTAACTCTCTCATTATCATCTTCAGTATTTTCCTCATGTGTATTGATATCATTGTCTTCTTTCAGTGGCATAATATCTCTCTTAGGATGATTGATATATGGATACTGATCAAATATAAAATTCTTCATGCAACTTATTTCATTTTGTTCGTGACTAGTAGATCAATGACTCATGTCTCTATAGTGATACCAAACATAGTAGTTTGTTTTAAATAAAAATTTCATTATATGGAAGCTAATCTATTCTATGCTGAACCATGGTATTTTAACACATTTATAGCATGGAAACAATATACAACCTTCTTCTAAAGCATTTTGAAATTCAAAATCTAAAAATTTATCCAAATTATTTTGAAACGCGGTTGAAATCCTATCAGTATGACACAACCAGCTTCTATCCATTCGATAACAAGAAAATTAAAAGTTATATATCAATCAAAAATTTAAATAATAATTTAAAAATGGATATGTACTATAGAAAATATAACTATTAGATCATAATAACATAATAGTTAATTCACATTTGTATTGAAACTGCCTTTATTTTTATAACCAATGTCATCCCTTTCAGTATCGGAGATAAAATTCTTACCTTTATCCTATAAAGGGATGATCAAAGAGGTAAAACATAATGGGAGAAAAAATAATTCATGTCTATGATAGAGTGGTATGTGAAATAATAGTTGAACTAATGGTGAGATACAAATTTTTTTCCTCCCTTAGGTGTAACATAAAAAAATCAACTTTTAACATTAATACACACACTTAAACATTGGATATTTCATTTAAAAAAATGGGATGGATAAAAACATCCATCCATCATCAAAAATATTTTAAATGAGTCCCATATTCTTGTACGTTAATATTTACCTTGGGTAAAAATTTTATTCAAGTATGGATTTATTTAAGGAAACCCACTTTATCTCCAAGAATTAATGAAAAATCATTTATATAATTTATATAAAACAATCATCAGTGTCAAATATTTTAATGAAAATACTACAAGATGAATTTACTAAACTAAATAACTTCATGAATTTATTTAATAATGTAATTACCTAGACACACCTATTGCATACAAAGTCTAACAAGTCATAATAAGACTCTTAAAAAGGAAAAGGTCATTTTGGTAAAATAAATGAATTTAAAATCAATTGAAAATTCAAATACATGTTTTTAGATTAATAACGAACAATAAATTTTAGACTCATCTTGATTAGGGTTCTCATATGAAATGAAAATGAGGTAAATTGATGTGAAAACACCGGGGGGATCTCTATTGAGATTTAGGTAATGTCTTCTCTATCAAATGTCATCATCTACTATTTTTGAATTCTTATGGCGTACCCTCAATTAATTTTGAATGATGATTTAACTTTATTATACTTCACCTATTTGGTTAGAATATCTCCCTCATAATCTATGGGTTATAATGCTACCATTCTTCTAAATTCCAGTGTCTCTATCTATTCCCTTGAGTATGTAATATGATCCAAATTATATATTGGATCAGTTCCATATTTTCATCTATGGTCCAACTAAAACCCCTTAAATGTGTTTACTATAGTAGAATGATTTTCCTAAGAGATGATTTTAGGTTTATGTTCTTTTTATGTTACTGTCTTCGACAATTGGAGTTAGGTTAACATATATATTATCTTATCTATATATTCTCCCTGTATTCTCAATTTGGATTTGATCTTTTAAGGCCACACAATCTTTCTTAGGAACGACACTTGGAATAGAGTGTCTAGGATCAAGGCGTTATTTCTCCATCACCTTAATGCTAGTAAAGTTTCCCATTGATATTATTACTAAATGTTTTTGAAAGGATAATAATCCAGAAACCTCCATAACATCTTTCTTAATTTATATATTTTTTTTTTCATTTGATGGTTTTTAATTCAAATTACATTTCTTCTATATACAAGGGTATTAAAAAATACATATATCTATTATATCACACCCCATAATGGTGGTGGGAATATCAACCCTATTTGATCTATAGGTAGAGGATCCTATGACCCAAACCCATGGGGTAAATTTCTAGCCCTTCCTAGGAATGGTGAGAATAAATTATTCCCTGGTGTAAATTTATCATCATGGAGGGATTCTATATACTAATAATTATTAATATATAAGACTGTTTACTATAATGATAATATGATCAATCATGCTAGATTCAACACATGACACATATCAATATTTAGAAGTAGCTCCACCATCATGTCTAATGTGTAATATCAGTTTTATGGTACTGGTTATATGTAAAAATATAATCCTGAATAAAGATTCTAGGTCACCATAAAGTACTGGTATAGGTATTCGATGTGTTACCAATCTGTACATCATATATCCCTTAGGAAATTGATATCCCATGTAAAAAACCAAAAAAGGGGATGTATAAATATGACTATAATATATGTGGATAGGTGAACATGGTGTATAAGGACCATATGGACATTTGGCAGGTTTTCCTTCTTCACAGGTCATGTTATATCAAGGAAAAACAGAATGTCGTATTAAACCATGAGGTTTGTGAGGCAACTCGGGCTTCCTGGGTGTTTATTCCCTATACAGAAGGAAATATTTAGATAAGGGTAATATATTGTATGATTTAACCACACAGTGTGTGGTATTGAACATATCCTATAATCCCTAGCTATTGTACCTACAATGTACATGATGTGTGTTCTTTCGAACTATATCCCATGTAGGTGGGTTCTACGATCTAAACATTACTCTAGTCCTCGATTCATTTCTACTTCCTCTTATTTTTCTTCATATATCACTTGAATTTCCTTTTTCTAGGATAAACAAGATAATTCCACCTATTTAGAGTGGTTTAAATCCTTTGGTACCTAGATTGATGATTCATATCACAATCTTGTTGAGTTTCATTTTTTTTATTCATGAAGAAAACCCAAATCAAGACTCCCCTATCCCATTTTATCTTATCCAATAATCTATCCTCACACTATAATCCTATATGGATAATTGAAAATGTAAATATATTGAACCTATTTTAATTTTCCAATAAAATCAATCTGTGATATTTGTTGAATCATCAGCTAAAATCTAATGTTCATGATGAACATGTAAAGAATAGTGGTTGAAATAGAAGAAACCACAAGAATTAAATTAATGATCCTATATAATAATGAATCATCTATGTTTTCATAAAATAAACAAACAAACATGTAATTTCTAATCCCAATATCAGTTATCCCAATATCATAATGTCAAAAAAATATCATAAGTTAAAAATGCCACCTGGTACCTGAATATTGATTCAATTTAAAGAAAAATATTCCATGTTCAAATCAAGAAAAGTTTCTGATAAATCCATATATATATATAAATTCACTACCATGATGGTGAAATGATGTTTATTTGATTCTACATCACTACCAAGGTACTTTTATTTACATCACTAAAAAACTAATATTTCTTCATTGATTTGTCATCACCACCATACCCTGGCTCCATTTTCTTCTTCATCTCACTCTATGGTTCGTGTGGACATAGAACAACTAACCCTAGGGAGATTTCATAATATGGATTAAAAAATAAAATTCATTTGTTTCTTAATATAATAACCAATTAATTAAATTATTAAATTATTTAATTAATTATCTCAGGATCGAAAACACCCAAGAGTTCCAATCAGAATGAATATTAATTCATGAATATGGTAAAATTTACATTTCAGATTCAATATCTATCTTGGTTTGACAATATGAGACTCTATTTAAGATATATAATAAAAATTAAATCACATACAATGCATGGACTAAAAATAATATAGTATATTTATATATTATTTCTGAAGATCCTTTATATTCTATTTTATAAGAAAAATAAGACTTGGGGTAAACATCACAATATTGAACTAAGGAAACCTTCAAAAAAATTCTGATGTTTCATACTCTCGGACTACTGGTTTCCACTACTTGCAATATAAGGCCCCAGCCTTAAACCTTACTTAATCTTGAGTTATTACAAGATTACACATTGAGGATCTTTTCGGGTTTAGAGTTTTAGAGAATTAGATCATAAAACTTGCATTACATTCCACATATAAACAAAGTGGTTACATAAATATAGTATTCTTTATTCCCATCAATGGAAACACATTTAAAATAAAAAATGGATTATTTCTTGACACATCCTTGACTCTATCATCTTATCATGTACCTTTCCCTTGACCTGTGAAAAACATTTCAAAAACATGGGATGAGCATAAAAACTCAGTATGGGTTATAAAAAAAACATGGAAAGGAAACATGAGTTCATATATACATAAGAATGAAATCATAATTTACCCATAAAACATAGGCACTTTAACATACCTCATAAAATCATGAATAAATCATAGAAATCATAAGACATAAAGGTAACTTGAGACATTCATAACATTCTTACGTAGGGAGTAACCCTCTTGGTTACGTTTGGAATACCCATCACAGTATATTCCCTAAAATCTCTTCGGAGAAACCTTAACGTTTCACTCATTCGCGTTACCCAATGCATTGGAGAGCTATAACGGGCTCACCCGCCCTTAGTTTATCACGGAACCAACCGTCTTCATAATAATGCCCAAGAACCATAACATAATCATATCACATAAAACATGCATAAAGGAAACATAAAATTTCCACATTTCAATCACGAGATATCAATACAACATATTGATATAAAAACATTATGAAAACCATTTTCAATACCAAAATAAAAGAAAAGTAAAACATGGTATTTATTTTTCTTTTAAAAAGAAGGTATGGCTTGTAGAGGAAGCCGAAACTCAAATAACGGTTACGACGGCGGAGAAGTCGTTGTCGCCGCATACGTACGACAAAAACATTCCCTTTTGTCGTTTAGTAAACGCTTCGTATAAAAAATATTCCTTTTGAATAAACATAAAAGTCAAAGGGGTTTATACACCATATAAAAGAAAATTGTGTATAAAATAAAATATGCCTCAACGAAAGGAGATTGAGACGAAGTCCCATACCTCGTATCCGACTTGACCCGACCGTTCTTTAATCTCCTGAATAATAAACTTGAGTTAATCTCTACTTGCTTATGAATCTTTTTCAAGTTCATTATTCCCTTTTATACGATGTTATGAACATCATGTAATCATTTAAGTTAATAATGTTCATTTTGTCGGTATTTGGTTCATAAGTCAAAAATAGACTTCTTATACTTACATGTTGTTAATTTGGTCAAAGGTTAATTATATCCAGAATGGTATTCAGGATGTAGATATCATATATGTCATATATATCCAGTATATACATTCATTTATAATATTACATCACATTTAGAGGTAAGAAATGAAATGCACCGTTCATGGAGACGGTAAGCCGTACGTATGCATGAACGCTACTTCCATTTCTATTTTGTATATTTTTTTTGGAACGGAATCGTAATGATATAAGAGTATATTATAATTCCACTATAATAACATATATAATATCATTAACTTTATCCTTTACACATCCCACATATGGTATTAACGTATCAAATCACTTTTAGGGGGCGGTAGTCCGCACTTCCTAAAATGAAGATATCGTGTTTTACCCATAATGGAAACCGTAAAGGTATGCCCAAAATGAAAAAAAACAGAAGCTTAAGGAAAACATTAACATATTATATATCATATATAAAAATAGTGACATCATAATGGCCACCTTTGAAGGTGTTAAATGAGTATTTGAACAATCGTCGTTTCGGGAGGCAGAATTTCGCCATCCACGGAAACCTTATGTTCTTTAACCATTTGATGTAGTTGTGTGAGAGTGTAGCTCAAATAAATCTTATAACAACATCCTAGTATATGGAAGATAATGGTGTTGTTACAAAAGATGTAAATAAAAAGAGTTTAGGGGGTTGGAGAAGCAAAATAAAACAAATGAACATGAGAGAATGAATTACCTTTAAAAGTGTAACTCCTTTTGAGTGGAGCCTAAAGGCTTCCTTTGAAAGGATTCTGCCCAAAGGGAATCCTCTAGGATGAGGAGAGGGATGTGGAGAGAGCAAATGGGCAGGGTTTGGCCGAGCCAAAGGCTTGAAGAGTGTGTGAAATGAGGTAGAGGTGGGGGCCTTTTATAAGAGGAGAGGAGGGGCACTTTTGGAAAGTAAAGAAACATTACTTTATTTGAAAATGTGTTTCGGTTTTAAAAGGTCCAACATTGATAGAATTCGTGGATAAGTTGATAAGGGTTCTAAATCCACTCATACAATTGGTTTTGGACATGTGTAGTTCATGGATATTACATTATCTTTCTATTTTATTTAAATCGTCAAATAATGATGTCATCGCTGCATCATTATTATGTCATAAATAATTAAATTTATTTAATGTCTAAAAATTATATACAAAAATACTATGATATAGGAAATCGTTTTAGCTTTCCAATGACTATTTATAATCAAAATGTTGACTTGTATAACCCCACTTAAAAATTGTTTTCGCAAAACATATTATGTTTGTGTCATTTTCACTTTAACATTAAATAAAAAGTAATTTATGTCATTTCCAAACAAAAGTGGATCCATGGGGTCCCCAAGTTGACCCATGGCTTGTCTTGGTCGTCCATGACACAACCAATAAGGTTGGGACATGTGTCTAGGTAATTTCATATTATTAAAGCATTATTTATACCTTAAACTACACTAATTACCACTAATCACGATTAAGAACTTAATAAGTTACTATTCACCAAAAAATTATTTTAATCTCATTGAACCACATTTTACTTCTTAATGACAACCATGTATGTTGGATTTTCAAAATTCAATACAAATTAGTGGAAAACATTCATTTAACTGAAAAATCAGTTTGCTTGATTACCACTTAGTGGTTTCACTATTCATCAAAAGTTGAAGTTTTTCAGAAAATTACCAAAAATTCACCCTAAGCTATATTTGATATTCTGAATTCAAAAATTAAGTCCATTTTACAAAATTCATATCATATAAGTCACATTAATTAATTCAATAATTAATTCCCGCTGCCAGAGCAAATAGCGTGTTTTTACAAAACAATAAGTATCAAAAGATTGACACCAGTTTAAGTCTAATTTCAAAGTGAAATTGATTCCAATGACCACCATTGGATAAAATGGTAAAAATATATTTAATTTTACTTCAAAACCAATTCAATACATAATCTAATCATATAAATAAATTAGATTAAAAATCAGTTTTGATGTAAAATGCAGCATTTTTCACTATTCCTTAAAAAATGAACATTGTCAGAAAAATACCAAAAATTCACACAAAGTAAACTTTGATGTCCAAATCATAAAGGATAAGTTTATTTTGACAAACATAGTTTATAAAATTTTCAAAATATAGATTCAAAAATGGTTTGCCATCAAAAGGCAGTAAAACAATCTTTTAATAATATTAGTGTATTCCATGCTTAAGATTGGATTTATTTTCATTTTAAGCCTCTATAACACTATCTTAATCATTAATAGACATGGATAAAAATATCTATTATTCATTACTTACTTGGGATGTTACATCCTTCCCCCCTTTAGAAAATTGCGTCCCCGCAATTTATTTACTTATCAAATAAATGGGGGTACTTATCCCTCATTGCATTTTCAGATTCCCATGTTGCCTCTTCAATCATGTGGTTTTTCAACAAAACCTTTACCTGATGAATCACCTTATTTCGTAACACTTGCTCCCTGTGGTCAAGAATCTGGACCGGTTGTTCCTCATACGATAGGTTCTCTTCCAGCTGAACTACCTCTGGACTCAAAACATGAGATGGATCTGGCATATACTTTCTCAACATCGAAACGTGAAAAACATTGTGTACCTGAGATAAACTCGTAGGTAAAGCCACTCGATATGCAACTGATCCAACTCTTTCCAGAATTTCGTATGGTCCAATAAACCTTGGACTCAACTTTCCTTTCTTACCAAATCTCATCACACTTTTCCAAGGAGAAACCTTGAGAAAAACATGATCACCTACCTCGAAAGATAGATCCTTCCTCCGGTTATCCGCATAACTCTTCTGCCTGCTCTGAGCTGTTCTCATGTGTTTCTGAATCAGCTGAACTTTTTCTGCCATCTGTTCTTCCAATCCTAGTCCCATCAACTTCCTTTCACCCACTTCATCCCAGAAAGCTGGAGTTCGACATCGCTTCCCATATAATGCCTGAAATGGTGCCATCTGTATACTAGAATGAAAACTGTTATTATATGAAAACTCAACCAAAGAAAGATGTTGGTCCCAACTTCCCTGATAATCCATAGAACAAGATCGTAGCATATCCTCCAATGTCTGAATTGTTCGTTCTGACTGCCCATCTGATTGAGGATGAAAAGCTGTACTAAAATTTAATTCAGTACCCAACGACTTCTGAAGGCCTTTCCAAAAGTTAGAAGTAAACCTGGGATCACGATCTGATACAATGGAGAGAGGAAATCCATGTAACCTGACTATCTCTTTAAGATACAAATGGGAAAATTGATCAAGAGAGAAAGTATCTCGTATAGCAAGGAAATGAGCAGATTTGGTCAAGTGATCAACAATAACCCAGATTGCATTATTACCTCGAGATGTCTTCGGTAATCCAACAACAAAGTCCATGGATATATTCCCCCATTTACACTCTGGCACTGGTAAAGGCTGAAGCATCCCTTTCGGTAACTGCCGCTCTGCTTTAACCTGCTGAAAAGTCAAACACTTCACAGTAAAATCAGCAATATCTCTTTTCATTCCATCCCACCAGTAATACTCTCGCAGATCTCTATACATCTTAGTACTGCCCGGATGAACTGAAAACGGAGAACTATGAGCTTCACATAACAACTCTCTCTTCAACTGTGAATCACAAGGCACACATAACCTCTTCACAAACCTCAAAACACAATCACTATCAATGTTGAATTCAGGAAACTTACCTTTCTGAACCAGCTCTACCTTTTTCTTCAACTCACTGTCTTGCTTCTGTGCTTGCTTGATTCTATCTGATAGAGATGATCTCACTGATACCTGAAAAAAAATAGAAGGACTTCCTACACCAACAACTTCTATGCCAAAGTTCATCAAATCCTTAACCAAAGGATCATGTTCTAAACGCAACATTGTTAATGAAGCATTACTTTTTCGACTCAAAACATCATCCACTTTATTTGCTTTTCTCGGATGGTAATGAATTGTACAATCGTAATCCTTGATTAATTCTAGCCATCTCCTCTGTCTCATTTTTAACTCTTTCTGAGTGAATATATACTTTAAACTTTTGTGATCGGTATATATTTCACACTTTACTCCATACAAATGATGCCTCCAAATTTTTAAAGCAAAAACAACAGCAGCTAATTCCAAATCATGTGTAGGGTAATTTACCTCATGAGTTTTCAACTGTCGTGAAGCATAAGAAATTACCTGATCATTCTACATTAGGACGCAACCAAGTCCTTTCAATGAAGCATCACTGTATATAACAAAATCACCATTCCTGGAAGGTAGTGCCAAAACTGGAGCATTCAACAATCATCTTTTTAATTCCTGAAAACAATCATCACATTATTTTGTCCAGATAAACTTAACACCCTTACGAGTTTGCTTAGTCATTGGACTAAATAACCGTGAAAAATTTCTAACAAACCTTCAGTAATAGCCCGCCAAACCAAGGAAGCTACGAATCTCGGTTACATTTGTGGGTCTTGGCCATTCTTCCACAACTTGTTTTTTGCAGGATCAACAGTTATTCCATCTTTAGAAACAATGTGACCAAGGAAAGAAATTTGTTGCAACCAAAACTCACACTTGCTGAATTTCCCATACAGTTTCTTTTCTTTTAAGGTTTGCAAGATAACCCTTAAATGTCTTTCATGCTCCTCTTTACTTTTAGAAAACACCAAAATAGCATCGATGAAAACAACCACAAACTTATCACCTGATTCAACTGAGCCATCACTGAAGTAAACTGCTCAATTCTGATTCTGACCATCTTAGTATTCTGATTTGGAAGGTCATTTCCCACAGCATGCCTTCCCAAAAAAGCTTCTTTGTTTCCTCTTCGAAAAACCATTCTGAACAAACATGTCTTAGATGAAGCAACATGGTAATCTTCAAATGCTATATCATTTAAAAAAAATATTTTTGGATAATCATTTAATAGAATTCTAACTCATAAAGTTATCTAAACCGACCTCTGATACCAACTATAAGGCCCCGGCCTTAAACCTTACTTAATCATGAGTTATTACAAGATTACACATTGAGGATCTTTTCGGGTTTAGAGTTTTAGAGAATTAGATCATAAAACTTACATTACATTCCACATATAAACAAAGTGGTTACATAAAGATAGTATTCTTTATTCCCATCAATGGAAACACATTTAAAATAAAACATGGATTATTTCTGGACACATCCTTGACTCTATCATCTTATCATGTACCTTTCCCTTGACCTGTGAAAAACATTTCAAAAACATGGGATGAGCATAAAAACTCAGTATGGGTTATAAAAAAAACATGGAAAGGAAACATGAGTTCATATATACATAAGAATGAAATCATACTTTACCCATAAAACATAGGCACTTTAACATACCTCATAAAATCATGAATAAATCATAGAAATCATAAGACATAAAGGTAACTTGAGGCATTCATAACATTCTTACGTAGGGAGTAACCCTCTTGGTTACGTTTGGAATACCCATCACAGTATATTCCCTAAAATCTCTTCGGAGAAACCTTAACGTTTCACTCCTTCGCGTTACCCAATGCATTGGAGAGCTATAACGGGCTCACCCGCCCTTAGTTTATCACGGAACCACCCGTCTTCATAATAATGCCCAAGAACCATAACATAATCATATCACATAAAACATGCATAAAGGAAACATAAAATTTCTACATTTCAATCACGAGATATCAATACAACATATTGATATAAAAACATTATGAAAACCATTTTCAATACCAAAATAAAAGAAAAGTAAAACATGGTATTTATTTTTCTTTTAAAAAGAAGGTATGGCTTGTAGAGGAAGCTGAAACTCAAATAACGGTTACGACGGCGGAGAAGTCGTTGTCGCCGCATACGTACGACAAAAACATTCCCTTTTGTCGTTTAGTAAACGCTTCGTATAAAAAAGATTCCTTTTGAATAAACGTAAAAGTCAAAGGGGTTTATACACCATATAAATGAAAATTGTGTATAAAATAAAATATGCCTCAACGAAAAGAGATTGAGACGAAGTCCCATACCTCGTATCCGACTTGACCCGACCGTTCTTTAAACTCCTGAATAATAAATTTGAGTTAATCTCTACTTTCTTATGAATCTTTTTCAAGTTCATTATTCCCTTTTATACCATGTTATGAACATAATGTAATCATTTAAGTTAATAATGTTCATTTTGTCGGTATTTGGTTCTTAAGTCAAAAATAGACTTCTTATACTTACATGTTGTTAATTTGGTCAGAGGTTCATTATATCCAGAATGGTATTCATGATTTAGATATCATATATGTCATATATATCCAGTATATACATTCATTTATAATATTACATCACATTTAGAGGTAATAAATGAAATGCACCGTTCATGGAGACGGTAAGCCGTACGTACGCATGAACGCTACTTCCATTTCTATTTCGTATATTTTTTTTTGGAATGGAATCATAATGATATAAGAGTATATTATAATTCCACTATAATAACATATATAATATCATTAAATTTATCCTTTACAAATCCCACATATGGTATTAACGAATCAAATCACTTTTAGGGGGCGGTAGTCCGCACTTCCTAAAATGAAGATATTGTGTTTTACCCATAATGGAAACCATAAAGGTATGCCCAAAATGAAAAAAAAACAGAAGCTTAAGGAAAACATAAACATATTATATATCATATATAAAAATAGTGACATCATAATGGCCACCTTTGAAGTTGTTAAATGAGTATTTGAAGAATCATCGTTTCGGGAGGCAGAATTTCGCCATCCACGGAAATCTTATGTTCATTAACGATTTGATGTAGTTGTGTGAGAGTGTAGCTCAAATGAATCTTATAACAACATCCTAGTATATTGAAGATACTGGTGTTGTTACAAAAGAAGTATATAAAAAGAGTTTAGGGGGTTGGAGAAGCAAAATAAAACAAATGAACATGAGAGAATTAATTACCTTTAAAAGTGTAACTCCTTTTGAGTTGAGCCTAAAGGCTTCCTTTGAAAGGATTATGCCCAAAGGGAATCCTCTAGGATGAGTAGAGGGATGTGGAGAGAGCAAATGGGCAGGGTTTGGCCGAGCCAAAGGCTTGATGAGTGTGTGAAATGAGGTAGAGGTGGGGGCCTTTTATAAGAGGAGAGGAGGGGCACTTTTGGAAAGTAAAGAAACATTACTTTATTTGAAAATGTGTTTCGGTTTTAAAAGGTCCCACATTGATATAATTCGTGGATAAGTTGATAAGGGTTCGAAATCCACTCATCCAACTGGTTTTGGACATGTTTAGTTCATGGATATTACATTATCTTTCTATTTTATTTAAATCGTCAAATAATGATGTCATCACTGCATCATTATTATGTCATAAATAATTAAATTTATTTAATGTCTAAAAATTATAAAAAAAATACTATGATATATGAAATATTTTTATCTTTACAATGACTATTTATAATAAAAATTTGGACTTGTATAACCCCACTTAAAAATTGTTTTCGAAAAACATATTATGTTTGTGTCATTTTCACTTTAACATTAAATAAAAAGTAGTTTATGTCATTTCCCAACAAAAGTGAATCCATGGGGTCCCCAAGTTGACCCATGTCTTTTCTTGGTCGTCCATGACACAACCAATAAGGTTGGGACATGTGTCTAGGTCATTTCATATTATTAAAGCATTATTTATACCTTAAACTACACTAATTACCACTAATCGCGATTAAGAACTTAATAAGTTACTATTCACCAAAAAATTATTTTAATTCATTGAACCACATTTTACTTCATAATGACAACCATGTATGTCGGATTTTCAAAATTCAATACACATTAGTGGAAAACTTTCATTTAGCTGGAATATCAGTTTGCTTGATTACCACTTAGTGGTTTCACTATTCATCAAAAATTGAAGTTTTTCAGAAAATTACCAAAAAATCACCCTAAGCTATATTTGATATTCTGAATTTAAAACTGAAGTCCATTTTACAAAATTCAAATCATATAAGTCACATTAATTAATTCAATAATTAATTCCCGCTGCCAGAGCAAATAGCGTGTTTTTACAAAACAATAAGTATCAAAAGATTGACACCAGTTTAAGTCTAATTTCAAAGTGAAATTGATTCCAATGAACACCATTGGATAAAATGGTAAAAATATATTCTAATTTTACTTCAAAACCAATTCAAAACATAATCTAATCATATAAGTAAATTAGATTAAAAATCAGTTTTGATGTAAAATGCAGCATTTTTCACTATTCCTTAAAAAATGAACATTGTCAGAAAAATACCAAAAATTCACACAAAGTAAACTTTGATGTCCCAATCATAAAGGATAAGTTTATTTTGACAAACATAGTTTATAAAATTGTCAAAATATAGATTCAAAAATGGTTTGCCATCAAAAGGCAGTAAAACAATCTTTTAAGAATATTAGTGTATTCCATGCTTAAGATTGGATTTATTTTCATTTTAAGCCTCTATAACACTATCTTAATCATTAATAGACATGGATAAAAATATCTATTATTCATTACTTACTTGGGATGTTACATGCAATACTACCCCTATCATAGAGTCTATTAGAATGGATCCCTATAAAGAGATGGGTGACTCTGTAACAGTAATTCTAGAAATCCGAGAACAAATTACTACACTATTTTGTGAATTACATGTAGACCCCTCCCGCTGAAAAGAGTGGTATCATTAATACTAGGAAAAATTCAATACAGAGGAGGTTTGTGAGATTCTCACTCCCCTCACCCCACCCCATGAAGGAGAACTCCTACTAAAAGATCCTTTCCCCTGAGTGAGGAAAACATTAACCTAGGATTTCATAAAGGATCCTATAATACTCCATAACCACATGAGATTCACAAGAAATATCAAATTTCCTTTCTATATTAACTCCTACAATATATCTGAAGGAGAATTAATAGAGCCCCCATCCCAGTTAAGAATACTAGACTCACTACACCATAATTAGCTGGTGAATTCACTGCAGCACTAGTAAATAGGTTATTCAAGGCTCCCTTCCACCGCTTTATCTCCTACCAAAGCCACCACCCAACTCGTGAAGCTGTGGAAGAACCTCCATCCTTCGCTTTAGAACAACAATAGATAATTCTAATTCAAGCATAGAATTAGTAATAATCTCTATAGGACCATCAACATTCCTCGACAAATGGAAAGGAAGTATATATATCAAACCACTATATAAATTTTGAGTCATCAATCCATGTGATTCTCTTAAAGGTCAATGTGATAAAAATACATTGTATTACCTACATAAAAAATCTTAGGGATAAAATTAGTACCATAATAAAAAATAAAATAAATGAATTCTAGGACAGTTTGATATATTCTTGATTAAATACATAATCTAGCCTGAATGGCTTGCTACCATTTCATTTCAAACTAATCATCCTATAGGAATACCTTTAATACATCACCAAAATGATTAAGAGCTCTAAAATTCTTGGAATAGAGATGAATTATAGGGATAGAAATAAAAGAAAATTCAAAATGAATATATTTCAATTAATGAATAATCAGATTCCAACACATCAAAAAATAATATAGAGGCTGAAAATCATGAATTATATGAGACTAAACAACCAAAACTTCCTCTTCATCCACTGATCTAATAGAAAAGGTGTGGGGCCTAATTCTCCCTTGCTTCACCTTTTTACTCTAAACCTAACTCTATGTTCACTTATTGATCAAACACATATGTTGATGTCTGTCATAAGATTTATATTGAATGTATGATAAGTTTGAGAGATGATATCTAAAAAAACACAACAGAAGAGATCTCAACCACTAGAAAAACAAGTATAATAAATTTCATACATTGATGCCGGAGCTGGGGGCAGGGAGGTGGAGGCTGGGATGGGAAGTTTCCAGAGATAGGGATGTTGCGGCGTAGGCCAAGGCTGAGAAGACATATATATGAGAGGGGAAACGTCGTGGGAGGTGGAGGATGGGACGTTGAGGCACAGGTGAATGTATGCAGGGAGGTCGGGAGTGGAGGAGGAGGCCGGGGAGGGGAGGAGATGGTTGGGACTCGGTGGTCGGATGGCTGGGAGGTGAAGGTCGGCAAGGGGAGGAGAGGGCAGAATGGAAGAGGTCAGATGGCTCAGAGGTGGTGGTTGGGGAGGGGTGGAGAGGGATGAGAGCTGGGGAAGCGAGGAAGAAGAAGAGGACCAGAATTCGGGAATGTGAGGATGAAGAAGAGGTTGATGGAATGCGGGTAGTGGTGGGGAGGAGCCGGATGGGATCCAACGAATTGGTCATAGGTTTCCCATTGTTTTATTATAACCATGGGAATAAATAATAATAAAAATTTCCCACGGTTTTTCTAAACCGTGGGCATAGATTCATGGGGAATGATATCCTTTCCAGTAGTGGTAGATCAATACATCTAATTTATAATGGCCCATATAACTTCTAAATTTATTTTTTGGGTCCATATTGCCCTAATCGATTATTTATCACGTATATATATGAAATTTTTAATCAATTTCATTGAAATAAAAATAAGAGACAAAAAATATTGCACAAAATGCATGTGGTAATGTAAATGTGACATGGAATAATGCACGATATATAAATCTTGAGGTGAATAGGATGATGTATGATGTAATATTTCCTTGATGTAATAGTAAAAGGATAAAATCTATAATTGTACAGAACATAAATCTTTATGTGCATCACCTGTTGGTATATTAAAATTAAATTAAATAGTTATAATCCAAATCAACATGAGAAACATCATCAGGATACCTAGTACGTGGTGTCTGATATGAAAGCACAGTGGAAAGACATGTTCTCTAAGACCCCATAGTGATTCGTGAACCACCTCGGGATGAGCTGTTATATGGTGGGGAGGTTTTAATATCTCAAATTTTTTATAGGTACATCACTCTCTATGTTTTTTGTTCAAAATATTTCAGATTATTTTTTCCTCTTCTGTAAACATTAGTGGTAATGTTTTCTCATGTATATCTTTTTTTTAATAAACATAGTCTTGGGTTTTGAGGAAACTTGAGAACCTAGAGAGGATCTATGTGGACAACCTTTTTATGGGAATGTAACTTAAATTCCATATATATATATATATGTTTATTTGAATTAATTTAGTCTAGTTATTAATGGCTCAAGTGTTACCAATGGTTCTTGGTATGTTAGTAATCCTTAAATGTGGTTTTGGATAATTTTCCTAGGTAACCAGATGTAGGATGTCTACAGATAAAATGCACATAGTGTAAATAATTTACATGATGTATAACTATTTCAAGTAACATGTTGTGAACATGGTTAGTAATTTTAAATGAATACTTAATGTAAATAAATTATACATCATGTAATGTTTAGTAGAGTTAAATATTAATCCATGGGGATGAATGTTTCATTTTATCCCTCTAAAAATCAATACATTTTGTGTAATATAATTAAACATAATTAATTTCTAATAAATAAATTTAAATCATTTTATGCGGATAATTTATGAAATTCACCTCTCATGATACCATGTCTTCTTCACCCTAAGGTGGAATCTCTGAAATTTCGGAAGCCCTAACTCCCTCATTAATGCTCTGTTTGAGTAGTATATCCCTAAAAGGTATTTTAGTTTAGGGTTTCTCTTCTCTCCCTTTGTTCTTCTGATCATTTTGGTGCAACCCATTGTCCACAATAATTGATGGTTTTCATCTTGATTTGCTTTGATCTAGGTTCTCCATTTTATATTCTCCACCTTCATCTTAGTCAGTGTTCTCCACTGGAAGTATTGAATTATTAGATGGTTAAGGTATGGGGTCTTAATCATAAAAATAAAGAATGATTTCAAATTTCTAACTATATGTACTATTTTTATTGAACTAACAAATATGTCTACTAAGTCATTAATTGAATATAATCATGATAAAGAAATTTTGGATTTGACATTGGTCCCCTTTGGATTCCTTCTATTATGTGACATGGGTTATATATACCCACTAGGTGAGAGATCATTTAAAAATAATGAATTGTAAAAGGATTATATATAAACTATGCATGAAATATGATTCATGTGATTTTTGGTAACAGATTCACCATGGAAAATGGATTTCTGATTTGGTGAATAACATTAAAAATTGAAAAATAAATTATAATTAGAAGAATTAACCATTTTTTTCATTGGTGGTCATATTGTGATATGATTTCCATTGTGATACAAACTTGGGAAACATGTGGTAATTCATATTTACAATGTTTCAACACTGACACATGTTATAATTCATATATACTGGGTTTTGACCCTAACATAGATTTTAATGGTCATATACTTGGTTTTAACCATGACACATGTTGTGTTGCTTATATACTAGATCCTAACCCTAAAACATGTTATAATGATTATATACAAATTTTTGACCCAAACACAAGTTGTAAAGAATATATAACAGGATATTTCCTGACACATGATGAAATGATTATATAAGAGGATAAGCCCAATGATTCATTATACCATGGGTAAATTGTTGTGGTTGGCATGGTTGTGATATATGATTAGTGCCATTCAAATATGGTGCTAACAAAGTCTGTTATTGCATTAAACAAAGCGATAAATAAATTGATACACATGTTTATCAATTTATTGCATAAAATTCTTATCCAAAATTTTATTTAAACTGTTGTGTTAACCTATTGTGTTATACTCACAACTAATTCATGCCATCATTTGGTACCTGAGAAGACTATATAAATACATAAAAATTCAAAGTAAAATTACATTTTATTGATTGTAACATTCATGGTGGGATAGATTTTGGAGACCAATCTAACATGGGGATAAGGAAAAGGGTCTTTTCTGTTTACTAGTCATTTATGGGTACTACTTTTAGCATGATATTTAGTTATATTCTAGCATCTAATTAAATTACACCTTCTTTATTTATTTTATTATTCTGTTGGGTTTAATGTTGTTTTACCAATGTTTTGGAGTTTTTTTATTTTTTCTGTAGTCAGATATTTTATTTTATTATTAATATTTCATACTTCCACTCTGTTTCAATTTTGTTTTCATGGGATATCCTCTACCCACTACACTTATCACAATCTCACAAATAGTTGATATCCTCTAGTATTTGGGGATGCACACTTGACGTCTCTTAACCAAAACTTTATATAATATGTGTGACTTACATATCAAGGGGTGTAAAAAAGAGTATCACCGGAGAAGTAAGAAGTTGACCCCATTCCTATATCATAGAAAACAACGTAAAAATACACCTCAATGTAAATATATGATGTATGTAATAATACCAATATCGAACCACAAGGAGCATTTTTCACATTATTCTTCGACTATTAACATCTTATCTACATATATTATAACATAAAAAGTAATAATATCCAAAGGAGATAATTTTTTTTCACAATATTCATGTATGTTGATGGGAAATCTTTCTAGAAATAATATAACTAATGATAAATTTTAATTTTAAAGTGAAATATAAATAAAACAATTTTTGAATTATCATATCATCAATGTTTTCAAACACACACACACAAACAGACATTCATGTTATATAACATCCTTATAGTCACAAATTCTGATAAGTCCTCCACCAAGAAATCAAATGTTGCAATCCCCCTTATACCATTCAAATATGCACTGAGAACCAAATATCTTTCAAAACAGCCTCATAAAATGAAAATCATTAGCACACATAAAAAATTTCACTTTATAGTTGAAAACTAAGACCTAGTTATTCCCTGAACATGTTTCGAAATAATATATATTTTGAGAAACCCACTTTTACAATTAATCGAACATGTTGTGAGAATAAAACACAACCCGTATTTAATATAAAATTGATAAGAGACCAATCTAGTTCAGTAAAAACTATATATATTTATTGAAATGTATAACAAAATTCGTTTATTAATCTTATGATCCAACATATTCTAATAAAATTTGACTCTCGGATAAATCAGTTGTTAGGAATATAGTCGAATAAACAATACTCTCGTGAGTCTGTATATAAAAGAATGTTCTTTCATTAATCATTGATTTTCATGGACCGGTACAACACAATATATGGAGATGGAAAATCAAATCAAATATAACTCCCAAAATTAATGAGGTAAATGATTGAGTTTAAGAGAAAATGAATTTATACATATGATAATCTATGGCCTATAGATTAAATAAAACTATTTCACTAGACACCATTCATTATGTAAACTAGGGATTCACTCTGTGAATCATTGGGTTTCAACAAACATGTGAAAAAAAGTCTCTAAGGATTAAAATATTCAATACTATTTCACATTATGATTGGATCTCACCTCACGGAGTGATTCTAGGAAAAAGAACATGTATTACTTGAATGAAATTCATAGCATTCACCATGAACCTATTCACATCATAAATAACCATTCCTGACACAAACACTTAACATAGACCTATTTTAGTACTCCTTCTCTTTAACCATCTAAAATACTCTACCAAATTAAAACAATGACTGCAATTATAAAAATAGATTTATTAAATAAAAACATACCTCAAACTGAGGTTGCTATATATAATTTGATAATATAAAGTATAATGAGTCCATGAATGTAGTTCAGTATGGGAAATTGACCACAATAATATAATTGGATGTTAAATTTGTATAAGAAAATGGATTTTATGTTTATTTGTATTCCACTGAATTATTTTTTTTATTATGATAAAATTTCATGGCAAGTGATTTCAATTTAGGAATCGATACTCATACAGATTAAGTATTTTTTTCATAAAAACAGTATTCCTTGATTCATGATTAACGATCTTTGACTAATTAGGTATGTAATTTTATGTTCTCAAAACCATATTCATAACTTATTCTCTCTTATGATCATAAATTATAATCCCTGATACATACCATTAATGAGAATCTAATCTCACCCTTTCTTATGATTCCATTTTAGGATGTTCTAAAGAATGATATTAAGTATGGTATGTCTATGAAAGGTATTATATTGGAATAAATATTTAGGAAATTTTGATGATCTATCTTGAAATGATCTGATTATGTATTTAGTCTCCAAAATAGTAAACCATTACAATTGTAGGAACTTATTATTATATGTATTATTCAATATTCATCCAAAATGACGTAAAATTTATTTATCAAAATCATATATCTCCTCAATACAAATATCTATAATAGACATTGTGGATTTCATTCATACAGTGTGTACTACATAAATTATAGAGTGTATTATCATAAATTTTCACACTCACCTTTCGGTATACGAGACTCGATCATGAGATTTAATACACATGTTATCAGGGAATTTTTTTGAAACCATATCATAAGCCACATGGGTCATGAACATTGTATTACAATAAATAGAGGCCAAAACACAAGATATTAATGTGGGTATTCCTAAAAAATATCATTATAATATCATGATACCCTCTATATAGAATAATTATATTTTTTGAGGGAATATATCACAACATAAAATGAATTAAATGCATGGATAATATGATACATGAGATTATATGCTGATGTAATACTACCAAGCTTTTCCCACTCTAGCGTATTCCCACAAAGACATAAATATAAATCATATATTGTGATTGATCATACATGATTGTGTTTTTTCATTCATTTTTTGGTATGATAAACTAATGTAATAAAAAATGATATTCAATGAAAAATTATTTATCTTAATATTTTAATTTTTTATAAATATAAATTTTTTATAAATTACATATAAATCATAAAAAATGGAAAACTATTATATTTATTTAATTATAAAAATGTTATGAAATTTCTTAATTAAATTTATTATTAATGAATTAAATTTTCATGAAACATTTAATAAATAAATATCTATAATATTAAATGATATATTTAACATACCATTTTTTAAAATTTATGTTATATCTATTATATAGAAATTATGATTATAGTTTATAATGTTTATATAAATATATATAATTATTAAATAAATTGTGTTTATAAGTTAAATTTGAAATGTTCATAATTAATAAATTTAAATTGTTCAAATTAGTTGGCCTTATTTTGATAAATTTTAGACCCTATAAAAAGAATTATAACTTTTGATTTGATCAATGGGTTAAATAATATTAAAGTTTTTATATTTATTATATTTTAATATTTTAAATAATAATATTAGAAGAAAAATTGATTATATTTCATATAATATCATATGTTTACTATAAATAAAATATAATGAATCATAAGAAAATTATTGTATTCGGAATAAATATAAAATATATATATTTTCCATTTTTCTGAATTTTTCAGTAATATTATTACTCATGTTTAGAAACATGAATTGATCATTTATTTATTATTCCCAGTTAAATTCATAGATATAATTTTAATATTGTAAATATATGTATTATTTATGTTATAAATGTTTATACTATATCCAAAGAGTATCATTCATGAACCTGTGGAGTTACTTTTGAGCTATGATAATGGATTTAATTTTATTTTACAACAAACATGTCTTGTTTTGGTAAATAGTTAATCATATATTTGATATGAATGTATTTATTTTTTGGAAGGAAAAAAAATTCAACAAAAAATAATTTCAAAAATGAATTCATATAATGGGACTAACAAGAAATAAAATAGTGAGATTAATTCCAATTTAAAAATATATAGTTGGATAAAATATTTCTTACGCTTGAACATGTAAAGACATTGATCATAAAATGGGTATGTTCTTCATATGTATAGAGTGAATGGATTATCTTGTGAAAAATATTATTGATTTGGATAACCATGAGAGTTTGGTAAACAAATCCCACATTTACATTTTGGTTACCCATAACTAGGGAACACTAACTGTTATGATACCAGAGGAATGATGTTGAGTTTATTCATATGATGGATTAGTCAACGTGATGTTTTCAACACCTTCAAAAAATATTATATTATATGATTTCAATGATTCCCTAACTTTATAATAACTTGGTGATAGGAACTCCAAATAAGGATAATTATATATTGAAATATGGATCTTCAACAACAAAAAAATCTGATAGAATTGTAAGGGTTTATCATTTGAGTGGGAGGAAGTTTAATAATTTATCTTATTAAATGTTTTAAAAATTAAGACACAAATTTGATAAAAGATTCTATTTTAGATATGTATAATTATAACCATCCTGAATTAATTTTAGGTCAATCATATATAAATTTGAATGATTATTTTATAATATTTCTCATACTTGTAAGCATAAATATGAATTTTATTTAAGCTAGAAAAAATTCAATTGTTAAAGTCTATCCTGAGTGACCAGTTATTGATTTCATTCTATAATTGAAACTCAATTATTATTAGAACTAACGAATAATTCAATTTTATTTTAAAATAATTATATTAATGATTATCAAGGGAGAATTAGTATCAACTGAAATATAGTGAATATGTATTTGTAATCTATTGATTGGAGAGACGAGAGGATTAATTATTGGCTTATTATGTTTATATAATACATTGAATTATAATTGATATAAAATTATGGACAATATAAATGAGTTACATAATGGTTTTCTTAGTACTAATAATTATTTTAGGATATATGAACTGTGTATTGGAGTTGTAGGATCAGATTCTATTTATATAGTATATGTGGGTAAACATTTATTCCAAAAAAATGAAAAATATTTGGAATTTTAATATGGCTTAATATATTATCATCTTGACCACATTTGAAACCACAATTTACATGGATTTTGGATTATTAATTTTCTATGATGGAATTATCTTGAAAAATAAATGGAGTTTGAGAAACTCAATATAATTTCCACATCAAACACCATGATTATAGAAATTAATTCATTTGTATTGAAGGGTATGTTATAAAAACGAATAATTAATAAATATTGTAAACATATATGAATTGAAAATCTAGGAAATAAATATTAGATATTATATTTTGCATTAAGGTGATGAATTTTAGAGGTTTTATATCGTAGAATGAATTATAATGTTATATATTAATAATCAATGGGACTTATTAGGATCCTGGCCTCGAAGTGGCTTCTCATTTCTCTCCTGTGGTGACTAGAGTTTCTTCTCTGTTCTCACAATCCTCCCCTCTCCGGCCATCTCATCCTGGGTCTCCTCTCTTCAAATCATCTCATCATAGAGGTCGTCTCAGCACATCGATGTCGATGTGTGTGCAACTCATCCGGTAGGGCTCAGTTTGTGTGGAGGTGAAAACTTTTCATTGAGGTTGACGATGGGTCTGGAGTGGTCTCAGGAGGGGGTTTTTTGTTCCTTGTTTTTTTTTCTTTGTATTTCATTGTTGAAGGATCTCTCTTTGCAGTCTCTTCTTGGAGCTGGCAGTGCTAGGTTTTATCCTGCCACCTCCTCATACCTACGGTGGATCTTTTTTGGATTCCTCGGGTGTTCTCCGCGGTGATCATGCTATTCTTCCTTCTTGATTTGGTGATATGATTTGGGGTTATACGACACTTCTAGTCTATTCCATAAGCACAAGACTGAATTGCGATGATTTTCACGTTGTTCACCGGCACACTGTTCGGAGAGTTCAAGGGTTTTCTCTCGTTTATGAGTTGTTGTCCAGTGGCGGTTTCTCATCATGTGGAGGTTTCACTTTATTTTCGGCGGCTAAGTACTTTGAGCATCTGTGAGGGTTTTATTCAGCGGTTGGGGTGGCTGCAGTGGGGCATTCCTTGATTGATTTTCATGCATCTGTTTGATTTTTGTTGTGAAATGGTAAATCAGACTGGTTTCAAAGGTTTTTGTGTTGGGTTCCTTATTTTTTGTGGTGGTGGTTGCTATTTGTGGGAGCGACGAGGAACACCAGTGAATGTGGTGTGCGGTCATTGGATTGGCATTGATGGTGGTGACAGTGAAGCGGCATGAGGAATCTTGTTCGGGTTCCTATGTTTCATGAACGTTCATGATGATGGTGGCTAGACCGGATTGTCTCACCGGCTGCATTCTCCGACGACGGCTACACTATCATCCCACTATGAAAGGTGGCACGTGGTGTTTCGGCTTGCCTTGCTGGCAGTTTGATTGGAGGCGATGTTGGATTTTGCGTTGACACGGTCCTTTAGGTGGTTGTGCGGCTCTAGGTGGACACATGGTTCATGTCATTTTTGAAAATTGAATTTATGAAGTTGTTTTTCTTTCAGATGATTTGCAGTTTGGTTGTGAGGTTAACAGTTAACCTAAACCGACTTTATGAAAATCAAAAAAAGCATTTCCAACAATGGGAGTTATTGGAGGATGATTATAGTAATTATAATTATTTTATATTCTTAGAGAAATTTTTTCCTAAAAAACTTTTAGAAAAATATTAGATGTCACAGAGGGTTTATAATTAATCATATTAGATAACATATTTTTTAAGACATATTTGGATAAAAATGTTTTATTTATGATAATTGGGTTTATCTATATAGTTGTTAAAATATGATTCATTTTATCCAACCACCTTCATTTTCATATTTTAATAAAAAACTATTTCACTCACTTAAATTATCTAAATTAATATAATGTCATATATTATATAGATATTGATTATTTCTTAAATATTTTCACTAAAATGAAATAATTATATATATATATATAATTTTCTTAACAGTTTTAGGGTATGTTGAATAGTATATTGTGTCTATGATGCTGGTGGGAGTATATTTAATATAATATAAGTTCAATATTAAAAAATAAAATATTATAGTCGAAGAGATGAGGGTTCAGGTAGTCCACTTCAATTACTCTACATGACGTATTTTCTCTTCCGTGATGGTCGCTCACTCTTCATCCACAATATGGTGTTGAGATCCTCGTATAGGACAAGGGTAGATCATCATGATTTTTCGGTGAATTTCTATGAGAATATTTTGTTTTTGAGGAGCGGTTATCATTGAACAGGGGACAGGCTTGGGAAAGAGTGGTATTATTCTTAGATTATGTGCATGATTTTTAAGAGAGACTTTGATATAATTGTGAATATGGGTGGTGTTTTGATATTTACATCTTGGGTCATGTCGAAAGGGTTTCTATTGTTGTGTCTATGATGATTGACCCTCACTGTGAAGAAGGATATATTTCAGTTCAAAATGAGAGTAAAAGCACAAGGGTTCCTTTTGATTCATCTAAATGGTGTGGATCTCAGTGTATGGATGGGCGTGATCAAACAACTAAGGGTAATGAGTTAGAGTCACCTCATGATTCTTCTATAATGTCCAGCATCCAAAGGATCCATGGTACCACAAATGAGTGTTCATTGGTTAATAGTTCTATTTCAAGATATTAAGGAGAGAATGATTCTTCCATTCTAAGGAAAATGAGTAATTTTATATCAATTTAAATCCCAATACAGCATTAGAGTGGCTTAAAATGGGTGAGTTCTCAATTATTGGCCGTTTATTTCTTCCTAAAGGCTCTTAGCCTCTAATCATTGATGATATCAAGGAGAATATTTCATTGATACAGAGAATTTCATATTAGATGTGTGTACCTCCAGAATGAGGATATTTCCATATTCTCTTCCCTTTTAAATAATAGAATATCCAAACCCTGGGCTTTAGTTCAATTGTGCACAAAACTGGGATTATTCATTTCCGTGAAGGGGATAAAAAAATCAATCCCATTGATGTTGTTAATACCACAAAAAAAATATGTGTAAGGGTTAATGGGTTAAATTTGATCCTATGTAATCCTATAATTCTTTTGGTATTTCACTTTCCATTGATATCCCAATTAAAACTGACACGGAAACAAAATTAGTGTGTTTTGGGATGTTTTCCTGGTTCCTGGTTGAGGTTGAACTGGGATAAACTCTTATTGACAAGGTAATTATATCAATTGAGGATGATTTTATTGAGATGAATACCATATATGAAAAAACTGATAAATTCTACAAGGAATTAAATTTTATTACTCAGGAATAATATACCTATTGCCACTCAATATTTTGGAACTTCTGTGCTTTGCATGAAAATTACGCTAGCAAGTGTCTCAAAAATTGTAAAAGTGAACCCGCTAAAAATGATGATGTTCTTCCTCAGTTTCAATATAATAAGGGTCTCAAATAAAATTTTAAAAGTGATGATATACTTTATATAAATGATGATGATGTTGATCAGAAGAGTGAGGTGCATGCTATTGTTTAGGGAATGGGTGACCATCCAAATGTCAATGGCTCCACCTCTACGAAAAATATAAAATCTTAGGCTTCCATATTTTCAGAAGATTATAATATTCACATCCATGATACATGTAACACAATAAAATAGGATTAATATCCTAAATATGATGACTTAGCGGCTGAAGAGGTGATTGAAGAGGAATTTCAATTGCAATTTGATTACTAGCTTTAATAGGAAAAGACGACTACTTCAGGTAACTAAAAGGGTAATAAAATCATAGATTATGACCTTATATTCATCTCTATAAAAATATATGATTCTTAAAATATTTTTTTATATACTATAATATGTAATATTTTCTCCAAATGGAAAACAATGTCCCCGGTTTCCACTCTAGTGGTGGCAATGAATTCTTCATCAAGTAACAATGCTTCTTTGTCTGAGAGGAATGATAGTTCCATTGAGATGAATGATACAATTTAAAAACAATTTATTATAGATCTATCTAAATAAATGTTCATTTAAGGTATGGTTATTCCTATGGAAATAGACACCTCTCCATTCAAATGTGAAGAATGAACATTTCATTGATCTTATTCTAAAAGAACAGATATTTAGATGCTGTTTAAAAGTCTTCAATCTATTCGTTCGTATAGGGGTCAATTGAGAGATTGGGGGTACATTCATGGAAGAGTAAACAGGTACATCATTATAGAAGAATAAAAGAGGTTAAGCTCTCGACTATTGAAAAAGTTTTATAAGTATTTTATGATTTGGGTTTTTCCTTTTTTTCCCTGTACTCTTCTTGGATTATATCATTTACTTGATTTCAATAAAGGATCCTTATCCACTATCATTCAAAAAAAATAATATTATACTAGTAAAAACATTAAAGTGAATGTAAATAAAACAATAATTTTAATTAGGTTATGTTTGTAATGTATCAATATAAATATTTATATTAGTCACCAAAAAATTTCATAGATGTGTTTGATGCAAAGGCTTTTAAGAATAATGATGCTGATGAATATATAAATAGTTATAATTATAAAATCGATGTCATTATCAAAGTAACATTAAATATAGTTGTTTTATAGAATGTAACATTAGGAGTATGATTACTATGCGTCACTATTATATAAAATATCCTACATAATAAATGTTACTTGCTAAATAATTTATTGGGAGGACAATATCCCAAGATCTCATAGAGTGGTAGAAGAAATTTCATTGATACGTATTTATTTTTCAAAAGTAACATAAATTTATAGTAGAAATATGGATGATATATAAGTCTACAATAATTTATATTATGAAACATGTAAAACAATGATTTTTAAAGGAATCATTGTTTGATATGATGTACCACATCGAACACCAAGCATAAAATAATAATTAAAATTTATTATTTTATGATCATTATAACGTCATAATTAAATGAGAGGTTATTAATAGTACCTTCTAAATAATTAAATGTTTGTGTGTGTGTGAGTATGTCATTATCTGAAAAACTTTATTATTTTTATTAGTAAATAACACTCATCTTTTTGAAATGTAATTTTATTTTTCAAGAATACGATTTCATCAAAAATGTTTTGTTATTTGTTTTTATGAGAGAATATTATAATCAACTTCTAGAAGTTTTTGAAATTTTAGTTGAAGAAAATTATATCTTTTGAAATTGTAATATCAAAAATATAATATAGTGAATTTTTTGGATTTTTCTAGAAATATTGATTTATTTTTAAATAGTGAAAATAATTTTTTTTAATGAAAATGGTCAGGAAACAAATAAATCATAACATAGAATTTAGTAAAACAAACAAAATAAAAAGGATGAATAATTACAAGGGGTTTTACAAATAATGTTGTGGATAACACCATGAATGTCTAAATTAACTAATTTTTAACACCATTCATAGTTCTAGAAGGACCTCATCGAGAACTTCCACATGATTTCCCTCTTTGAAAAAAATATACAACATGGTTGGCCTCCCAATATGGATGTAACACCATCATGTTGATCTGGTTAGTCTCATGTAGAAACTTAATACAATGAGGAATAATTCTCCATTGTATATTTTTATTTTAAACAAAAAATGAATTAAATATAAGATATAAATTAGATTAAATCCATTTATTAATCCATTTAGTGTGGATAACATTTCTGACAGCTTGGATAAATGTAAACAATTCAGTATCATAAGTCATTTCATTCGGCATATAAATTGAGAATTTTTTTAAAATGACTCCACGATCGGTGCAAAATACACATCCACACCTCGAGTGACCTGGAATGATTAATGATACCCTATCAATGTTTTAATGAATACATGGACTGAATGGGGGAATCAAGTTGACCAATTTCAAGGCAATAGGTCTTCTTTCTCTACAATGCACACCAAGAATTAGTAATATATTGAGGTCCGAGAAGTAGTTTTACATGGAGCATGTTCAAATGTGGTAGGTAAAAATTACATTACTGTGTATGGACATGAATCCCTCATGATGATAGGGTGCCACATTATTGAAGATCACAATGTTCCTGGTTGTCATGGTGTACACAATAGAAGATCCATGGGCTGCAAGAATCTAGTTATACACCTATAAAAAGTGTATAGTGTCGATGATATAGATAAGTAGGTCTTAAGAATGGTTATCCCAATAGATGATGATTTAAAACATCCCTTATATTCACTCTCATATCTTAGATAATGTGGAACTATTAGAAAACTTATTATAAATAGATGCTATATCCACCATGAAAATATAGATTATAGAGGCTAACTGAATCCCAGACATTATCATTTTATAATTTCTGGGTAACCATCCACTGCAGTTTTTCTAAGGGGGTACTAATCTTTTAAGTGGGATTAAAGGGTCCCAAAATTTGTGAATCCATGAAGGTTTTTTATAGATTCAACCAAATATTAATTTGAGTAAGTCTCTAATATTGAAGTGCATATTTTCATTTGGAGACCATATAATAATATCCCTATACATGAAGGCACACCTCTTTATATTAAGGAATATATAATAGTGGATGTTCATATCACAACAAGTGAATCTAGAAATTAATTCAATAATGGAGAGTTATTTTATATTTGTAGGTTAAAATATTCATTAATCAATAGGTTTTTCTAACCACGGACTGGTCCATCTATTAATGTTATAATTTATATAAAATGCATTTTTAACTATATATTAGCCCATTGAAATAGTACATGATGAAAGACCACATATATGACATAATTAATTAATTATTCCCTTTCAACAACCATGTTCTTAAATAGATTGAAAAAAATTCATATGAAGGATCATTATAGGTCAAAAAATTCTTGGTTAATTTAATGAGACAGAAATAATTAAAAATATTGACATTATTGATACTAAGGCCTTCGATTTACATGTATTTGATTTAATATTTTCAGGATATATTGATCAGGTATAATACATAGATAAATTCAGTTTTATAACATTATTAATAAAACATCATAGGTTCTTAATGATAATTCATAGAAATATATTTAAAGATAAGGTTTAGAATGTTTTTGATTAAATCAGCAAGTAAACAATTAACACTCTCCCTACATGTTGATGGATTTTCCTTTCTACCTTTCTATGTGAATAACAATTCTAAAGAATGTTTCCTAAACATAAATAATTCTTAATTTTTCCCTAAAATGGGGACACCATGGTACATATTGGGTATGGGAAGTCTCTTCACTATTAGTGTCCTATAAAAATGGTTCTTCCATATAATTGAGACTATATTTCCAATGATAATTAAAGATTTGTTCTATATAATTTTATTCCTATCCACAAACTCATTATGGTAAAAAAAATATCATTGAGGGGAGATATTGTTTTGGGGTGGCCTTATAAAGAAGGAAAAATAAATAATTGAAAATATTTTGAGATTTTGTTGACATCCATCTTCCAACCATTATAAATTTGCACAGTCCAATATTAACAATGTAATTAGTTCATCATCTCATATAGTATTGTGACATTGATGATACAATTATTTATAAAAGATATCATTTCCTAGAACCCTTTTATCATTGAAAAAATCATTTAGGGAATTGATATCCATTTATTTCTAAGAGTTGAGAAGATTAGATAAATAAATGTAATGAAAAAGTTATAAGTTTTAAGGAAAATAACAATGGATCTATATTTAATTGTGTCAAATAATTTTGATATGATAATCTTGAGTTTAATTTCCAAGGATTTGTTTTTAGTTCCTTAGTTGAAACACACTAATGTTTTGATGAGATGGTTTTGGATTATTCTATGAGGGACAAAAGAAAAATTATTCATGGGGATGATTTCTCAAACCACACTTCCCATAAAAATAGCATTGATTTTTCTAATTATTTTAGCTACAATGTTCCTAATTGACACCAATTTAAACTCTTAAATATCAATTGCATTCTCTTTTTTTTGGTTTAATGGAAATAAATTTTGATTTTAGTCCTTAGGGAATAAATTAAGGGTTGGATAATTACCTCATTGTATTTATCACTTCCTCCTGAATTCCATCCCAGTAGGACATGATGAATTTGTTAGTGAACCCATCTAAACATGCAACACTATCAGATGGGGCCAAGATGAGGACTTAATTATGGTTATATTCTATGATATATTAGATGTTTCCAATCATTTTCTATATGATTTAAATCCCATAAAAATTATTAATTCATTGGAATTAAACAACCACTAAATTGGAAATTTCACATTTAAAGGTGAAATGGCATCCATTGATGTTAAGAGAATAAATTAACTCCATAAAAATATTTTCAATGTTCATCCAGTGAAATATTTTGGTGTCTCTATAAATATATTGTAACCATATATTATTTAGTTGATTCATAGGAAACCTCTCATTGATATATATGAGCTCATCTATACATGGGATATATTCAAATTCCTTTATAGAGGAATTTTACTAGAACAATATTATATTATAAGAACATCCATGGGGATTTTCAGTTTCCTTTATGTCATTATCAGGTATATAAAATGGTTTTTTACACAACTCCATTATGTGGAATTTTTTGGTTTTTTTTGTTAGCTAAGGTAAGGAGAGGGAATGTTGAAGACTATATTATCCATTCCTATAAAAAATTTCACCATCAAAAGGGTGAGACATGTAATCTATTGTTGAATTTCATGGTAAGATGGTTAGTAAATTTTTAAAACACACATCCTTCAAAAATGTTGGAGATTGAATCTAGAGACCTATGTGACAACCCTCCCATAATCAACATGGAAAATGAATATTTCAATATTTATAGCCTTCTTTACCTTCATGATGTTTATAATCTATGTGGATTTTTCTTCTGTAATTGCGACAATATAGAATGTTCATGGATCAATGTATAATGAAAACACAAGAGAGGATAAATTTTTGATTTTAGATTCTATTCTCTCTTCATAAATTAGAAGAATGTTGATGTTCCCAAGAAAATATACTTTTTGTTCATGCTTTCAAAAATAATACCCAAATCAAACCATTAATATATACTATGGATATAATAGGTGGGACTACACATTAAATAAACAGTTAAAATGGATCCCTTTACATTTAATTACATGAAGATAATTTGGGATCCTTTACTAAATGATTGGAGTAGAAATTGATCATGTTTGAGGGCCCATAAGTTGTCCATATCACTGTTATAATAGAACATGGAGACAATGTTATAGCAATTAGGAGAAAATTTAAGATCTTCTACATATGAAACAAAATATTTCGTTTATAATGTCCAATTATTAGTGTGATTTTAGGACATATGAAAATGCCTATGATAATTTACGAGGGGCAACTTCTAATCCCAATAAAATTCTAATGTTGGATTCTAATTATTTGTGTGATTTAACTATAGATAAAGTCCATCCATATTTTTTCATTTCTATTTAATGCATCATTATTTGGAATTATCATTTTCACCCATTTCTATTGTGGATGCATTCCATATAGGTTGGACAAAACCATGAGGTGGTACGGTCTCATAATGGTTGTGATCGGGTGGGTTTAGATCATTAGTTTCATCATCAGGAAAATAATATTTCAAGTGGAAATTTTTTTGGTGGATAAAACTAATTTTGTTAGTTTATTTATAGTCTATATTTGTTTAAATTTGAACAAAGAACCCTATTTAAAATGACTCTCTTGTCCAGTAAGAGTGTAATAACCTTTATACTATTTCTCCTTTACCTTGGAATCTTGTCCAAATGTGGTGGTATTCATGAATGAACACATTTTAATTATCATAATTTTTTCCATGACATTTAATGAGCCACAAAACCTATAAATTATTTGTTGTTCCTCATTAGGATTTAAATCGAGTCTTGGTACATCCCCTAGACTCAACATGGGTCCCCCATACATGATGTTCTTTTACGTATTTCTCTACAGGATGAGGTATTATAGAGAGGGGGTACTATTACATTCGGAAATGTGTGATTTTATTGCCCCATATAAATTTTCTAATTCAAATATGTTAAATAATTCCATTTTACAACTTCTATAATGCAATTTTAGGTGATTTGTATGCCAATGTTGAGTTCATGTGATGATTTTTGTGGTGGAATAATGAGGTCTTCCGTGAGGGTGTTCCACTAATGTCCATAAAATATTATATATCATTTATTACTATATCCATAAGAGGAGTTACAAGGGTATATATTATGAAGGTAAATTGATTTTGTTATATTATCCTTGCATTTTATCATATTACTGGTTCCATCATCAGACCCCATCGTTCTACAGAACATTTAGGATTTCTCCCTATTATACCCCGAAGATGAGTAAGTATAGAAGGTATAATTTAGGAATAATTTGGTCTAACACTCGTATTTTATCATGTTATGAAAACTATAATGTCTTCTTATTAGAAAAAATGTGTTTAACTAGGGTGGTAAACATGTCCACCTCATCCAAAATTCATGCATGACACTTGAACAATGGGTTTAATATTTTCCTATTAATCTTGATAAAGTTCATAAATGAATATGATATATCCCAAAAGATTTGATATTTAAAATATATGTAATGTATCTTGAAAATGAATATAAAAACTTTTTTTGGGTGTTCTTGGTTTTTACATTATCAAAAGCCTGATCTCATTCTTATATCTATAGGAGTCGTTCATTGAGAGATACTAAACTGAATCTCCATTCCAACTACCTAGATCCATATGAGAGGAATAATACATAATAAATTTTTCTACCTACAGATTTACTCATAAAAATATCAAATTGTCCAATATTTTTAATTTATTGAGTGAGATCAATGAACATACATATACACTCCCCATTTATTGTTAGAACACATGAAATATTGGAGTATTTGGATAGATTCATCTTATTTTTTGTTAGTATCTAAATTGGGAAAGACATGGGCGGCACTCACCTTATTGATAACCCAGGTATGTTATGGGATATTTGAAATTATTTATTGAAATATTGGAAGCTGACTTCGAAATATTTTTATGTTATTCATTGGAACAGATGATTCAGGGTTATGGGGAATGCCCCACTGTATATGGATTTTTAGTCACATAGAAAATAAATAGTTACTTAGGTCAAAAACTAACATGATTTGGGACATTTGGATACGATTCAAATATATTTGATGCATATTTTTATCCACATGTGATCTTCCTTGTCACTGGGTTTATGATCTCCATCCTCCCATTTAATGTCCATACATTGAAAATTATTTTTTAAAGAGTTGACAATTTAACCACAACTTTAAATATTCCAATGTAATATTAGTGGAATTATATTTTTTATAATAAAATTAAGTTTACTAGAATTTATTTTAATATTAAATGTAGTATGACAACATTATCATTCTTACTAGACAATTTTATGAAAAATTTTCATTCATTGGAGCTTTTATTTTTATCATCAATTAATAAATTCCACTTTTAGAAATTGAATCCTGAAAAATAGATTATTTAATTGGAATCATGGGGTCTAAATATTGTAAATATTCCCCTTTTATTTTTGTTATTATGAATACTAACCATAAGAAAAAATCACCATGGTAAAGGAGAAATTAGATAGTTATTGTTAAAACTAATTTAATCAGTCTAAAAAGCATTAAAAATATGGACATATTTCATTGTATGAGATTATTTCTTCCATAATCCTCCAAAATAATAAAATATTATCCTTTTCCAATTTTACCATTAAATTGATGTTTATAATATTTATGTAAATGATAAAGTTAGGATGGTTAGGTTCTTACTTTTAAAATCTAAAATTTTTATGATCATTACAAGAGAAACACATTTTTCATTATAAAATAAAATTTCATATATAAATATATTTATTTAACCAGGGTATTTTTTTTTAATTTTTAGTGATGAAATGATTATCTTAAATTCTTATGAAATATTGATACCGTACTTGTTCAATAAGTTTAAAATTCATGTGAATTATTTTAAAATCCCAAAAAGTAAAATATTTTCGGATTGTTATATTGTCCTAAAGTGATGGAAGGAAAATATTTCTTTTTAGAGGTCTAGGAGTGTTTTATATTAAAATTAAATTATTTCAAAGGTATTTTTAAAATAAAATCATGTTATTATTATCCAAAATCACATTAATGGTATTTTATTATTCATATGAATTTTTTAATTATTACAAACAATAAAAATCATTCAATATTACAAGTAGGATGATAAATTTTCAAAAATATTAATTACATACTCATTTTTGTTACAATTGGTATTTAATAATTAAAATTGTCTACCTTTAAATTTAAATAATGTATTTCCATGGAAAAGTGTAAAATTAGTTAACGTAGGGGATATGTCAAAACATATGGTCACAATGATACCTAGACATATTATAATATGATTGGATGAATAATATAAGACAAAATATTCATTACAATTGGATGAATTTCATTTTGATAAAATTTTACATGTGTTTCAAACATTTCATATTTTAATATTCCAAGTATCTCCCAAAATAAAATTAATTATATATTGTAATAAGTAGTATTTTATGAAATGATTTATAATTCATGAAAATATTATCTTTAAAAAATATAATGGTATATGGTTTAGAATATCTACCACGTTCTATTTATGAGTCACTATTCCTTTTATTGTAACTTTATTAAAAAATAAATTGTAGAAAACATTGATATTATCTTAATTGTGAAAATGGTTAATAGGGGTTTAAAACAAAGAGATATAGGTAAAAAGAAGACCAAAACATTTGAAAAAGTAATTTTATTCATTGATTTAAACTCATAAATTCTTTATAATAAAAATATATCAATTTTCTATCACATGAAAATGAAAATTAGAATATATTAGTATAATACATTTTATAATTATTAGAGTGCACATATACCCACTTATAAATGATAACTTTTCTCATCTATAACTCACACACTGTTAGTCTTATAACATTAAAAAACCCAACACAATTAGCTTATAACCTCATGTATCCATACGTTATAGGTTCTTTTTCCATTAATATTTCATTCTAATTATTCTTAAGAATGGATATAAAAGAGCCTCATATAATAAGAGTTATTCATGTTAAAAAAATTATTTCAATTTATTTCTTCTCATACCTATATTATATCTCTGTTATTCATCATAAAGAACAATTTAATAATAAAAATGATTGAATTTTATTATTTTAACAACAAATATCTACCCAATATTCCATGAAATTAGAGTTTAGTGTAATGATAATATGTATGTGTAGACTACCATATACGTGAAGCTATACAATTCTTTTTTTTAAGACAATATTTCATGAACATGTATTAAAATGGTTTTAATGTTTATAAATTGTGTTTATAAAATTATTATATTTATAATATGATAGAATCATATCTACCTTTTTACCATCCAATCCATTGGAAAACGATAACATCTCTCTCATGCCTATGTGGACAACCACCTCCACAAATCGATGTGATTCGTTTTCAATTATTATTTTATACGAATAAAGATAATGATATATTTATGTAATATATATGATATATATGAAATTAATATGATTATATAACCATTAATTACTATTTATCTTAATATTATAACAACTTTTAAAATGTGGAAACAACGTTCATGTGTACGCTCGACCTACCATCTCCCTGAATAGTGTAATTCATTATTCAATATGAATCCATTATTGATGAATCTAAAGGTATGTAAATATTTATAATGAATATATATGATATTTATTTTACTATTAACATTATTGTGATTATGGAACCATGTTCAATTTGTGAGAATCATAACTAGAAAAATGAGATTCTCATGAAAAACGAAATAGTTAACCCTCAGAAATGATGGTTTTAGTAATAAATTATTAAAAATCGGTGTTGAAATATTATAATTGGATATGAGATGATATTATTATTATTTATGTTATTTTGGTATATAATTATAAAAAAAATTAAATTTATTATACAATAGGCTAGATTGCATTTGAATCAAGTCAAACTTCAAGTAAAGGATATAGGTTGCATTCTCAATATTTTTCACGAAAGTTTACAATTTAGTTTTCTATGAAATAAAGTTATAGTTTATCTCTCAGGAGACCCATTAAATTTATTATCTTATAGGTATTTATTGATAATATATGTTTTATTCTAATTTTACTCTTTTTGTGTACTCAGGGGACCAAAATAATGTTTTTTTTTAAAAAAATATGATAATATTTTAGTTTTTAATCAAAAACCATTAATCATCCACCACGATGTTTTATAAAACTACATTTAACAATTTTATAATATTATTATTTTATTATATTGTTTTCTATAATAATAGTAACCAATGAGTTTATTTTTACCCAATACTTTAAATGAAATTCATTTTAAATTTTCTCGGTGATAGAATTTTAACTTTTTACCCAAAAATGTAAAACAAAACCTTGTTTTAGAATATATGAAATGAAAGAAATTTCCCACCACCAAGAAAAATATTTACATAAATTTATTATTTTCATATTTCCGAGGTCCATTTAAAATGAAAAATACCCCTTAACATTAGGGAAATTATCATATTTCAATTTATGATTTAAAAATGAATAGGGTATTTTCCCCATGAAATATTTCTATGGCCTTATATAGTAAATATTAATCTATAAAAATGTCATTCTATGTTACATTTGATTTTATAGGTAAATGACCCAATTATTCAATATATACTATTTCCTAGATGGGTTATTATTATGATGATGAAATATTGAGGACACCTATTTTGTTTTCGATGGATTATGATATGAAAGTTGTTATGGTATTTTGGTGTACATAATAATTGATTTATTATTATTTAATAGGTGGGAACATACTACGAAAAACATCAAATTAATTGGGTAAATATTAATGTTTTATGATCTTGAAGGGTACATGGGATGATATCTCAATCTGAAAAAAAGTGAACAGAAGTGGTTATGAAATTCCAAAAATTCGATATATGGGAGGTAATCCCAAGACTAAAGAAGAAATATACATAGTTATATGATGAATAACATGTTTTTCTTGATTTTGTGGGTATCCATGAAATAATATTTTTATTATAATTATTATTATAAAATTTATTCCACTATATAATGACATTGTCTTATTCTAATGTTATGTTTTCATTCCACATTTTCATTGATCCGTGTATGATTAATTTCTTATGAACAGAATGTTGTAATTCTTTGACTTATTTTGTTGATATAATAATTGGTTGGTATGGTTTTAAAAGGATAATCTAATGATATACTATACATTATTCTCATGGTATATCTAAATGTTCCCTGATATATCATTTGTTAGCCCATCCTGAGAATTTGAGAACACCCTTTATTTTTTCATTTCCACACAATATGAAGAAATGTTTAAAATATAATTTTTTTAAAAATTCTGCATGTTATGAAGAACCTTGTGAGTGATGATTTATATCATTTATAAACTCGTTTATTATGTATATAATTTCCAAAATACACTAAACATTTATAGTTTTGTTGTATATTTTAATGTTAATTAATTAATATTAACCTAAAAATATGTAATAATTTTGATTAAAAAATATAGGTTTCTATTGATTCTGTTAGATAATTTTTTAGTAATATTTTAAAAAATAATTTTAAAAACATTGGGAGAATCCTTTGGATATTCCTCGGTATGGAAGAAAAATCAATTTTTTGGTATAAATAGTTTAACTAGAAGAATACATCTATTTATGAATGCCACAATTGGAAGTGGTAATATTATAGATGCATCTATTGGTAATAATCCCAATAAGAGTTGGTCGATTATATTTTATCCATCATTCTGTTTAATAGTGACTGTGATATTACAATGAGCCTAGTTTTCCACTCCTCTAGGATATTTTTTTATATTCAAATTTTTCATTATAAACTTCCATGATGTGTTTGAATATATGACAATAATTTAACAACATGGTAAAAATTAATGTGTTATATATTATAAATATGGGGTATTAATTTAAATATCTAATTAATGAAATTTAATTATTATATTATATATTACTATTATTATAATAGAATGATTCTTACATACTGATTTTTTTTACTGAATGGATGCAACCCAATCAAATCGTTTAAATAATAAATGTGATGGAATATGTATTGATTTTCTACCAGATCCACCAAATGAAATTATAACTGGAATACGAAACCTTGTGATTATATATAATCATAAATTCTATTATTTTATTTATATACCAAATAAGGGGGAGTTTCTTAACACATCTAATAATATGATGAAAAAATTTCATAAATAAAATAGAGGAAACCATATTTAAAATTATATATGTCATAAATTTTGGAAAGGGAATTGTATGTAATGTATCCATGTAACGAAAAGATATTGTTTGTATAACAAAGTGGGGAATAGATAATTAATTTATGTGAAAAAATAAATTATTTTATTGAGTTAAAATAATATCAAAATATTGTACCATTTAAAGATCAATTAATTAGGTGTGGGGAATATGGTAATATTAAAATTTAATACCATAATCCATGATTTGACATATAGATAAATGAATGATAAATGTTATGTTGATCATTGAAATGGATGGTTTAAATTTTTTAAATATTGGGATTCTATAATTATGTTAAAAAAATTTTATATCAATTATATTCTTTTTATATGAATAATGAAATACCAAATGATAGTTCCTTTGTATTTTTCTATCAAGATGTGAGAAAATATTTTGAATTTTACCAATAACTATGAAAATTTATTTAATCGTAGGGTGATATTTTTAGAGAATGCATGATTAAGGTAAATAAAAATAATAATATGTTCTAAATGCTATGTAAATAATGTTTAATTGGAAAAATATATTCATTGTAAAAGATAAGGTAAATGGTATAGTAATTTTGATCTTTATATTTTATTGTGAATTGATCCCAATTTGATTTAGGATATATTTTATGAATTATATATCATTTTTTGATTTATGGAATATTTTCAATAGGGACATAATTTATTAAATGAATAAATAATTTTTGGATGTATATATTTTTTCATTTGAGGTTAACATTAGATGTATAGATACCAGCACAATTTATGTGATTACGATTCACTATAAGTTCAAAAGGATAGATACAACTTTGGTGGTTTTAAGTGACGGTATTTGGTTATTATTAACAACTTTTTCTGGGTTTTATTAAGAATAATCTATTTATATTTAAATAACCCAATGTTTAACTTTTTAATTTTATGTATGGTTAATTATTTTTTGTTGGATAGTGGAATATTGATAATGATGACGGTTTAATAATTATTCATTTAGAAAGAGATAATTTCCTACTTATTTTTGGTATAACTAAGGATTACATTTTAGGGTAAATTCATAATTCAATACATGATATTTGGATTAAAGATCACCAAATTATAGTTATTCATCGAGGTGATTAATGAAATTTTGGGAGATGTTTCATTTTGGTTATGGTATGAAAAACCATTTGGATTAACTTGTGATATATCATGAAAGATTATTGGAGAATAATAAACATGATTTTTTTAAGAATATATGATGAAATTAATGAGATCACAGTTGATGTTAAAACATTATTTAATTTATTGTTTGTAGATGTTATTTTTGATGGAGGGCTATTTATATAACCATTGTGTTATTATGTTAATTTTGATATAATATGTAATATTTCATCATATAAAGGATTATACATATTTACAATTTTCATACCATGTGATAACAATATTATTATTATTTTTAAATTGAATATTAATATCTTTTAATCATTTTGTAGATTATGTGATCTGTTAGAATTTAATTTTAGTACTCCATATATGAAAAATTCATATTGAATATTCATCATTTGGAGAAAAAATTTATTTCATCGTTGAAATTGATTAAATGATGAAATTTTACTTTTCATCTACATATATTTCATTATTTACATAGTATATATGGTCATTTAATTCGAAAATTCTAGTTGAAGGGTTATGAAACAAAATTTTATCATCTTACAATTAGTTTCTTATAAAATAATTCTTTTATAATAACTAATGATTTTTAGTAGTTAACCACATATTTTTCATCCAATCACTTCAAATTATTGATCTCTATAAGTGTCCATCTTTTTTTAGACATAATTGTTTTTTCATAGTGCCCTTATTTTCACTTATCACTATTTTTATTTAATTTGTAAACCTACTTATGTTTTCTTCTAGATGACCTTCATATTTTCCTTTTATTATTTTTAAGATGATGTTTTCATTGCCTTTTTTATGATGTGGGTTTTTAAAAGAGGTATTTTCAAATGTAAATAAATTTATTACCAAGACAATGTAAAAATTTTTAGGTAAAAATTATTAGGGGTCAATGTGTAATGGCGTGTACAACATGAAACATAGATATAAAAATAATCCAAAAATATTATTAATTTATGACTACCATAGAATAGTCATTTAATTATAGGGTATGAATAGAAGTAACTGAATTGTGAATTATATATAAAATTCATAATATGTAAAAAATTAATTAATTCTTAATAAATACTGATTCAATTATCAGTATTGTCATTATATTCGTAAAACCAACATTTTTTAAAAAAATTATTTATTTTTGACTGAGAATAGTAAATATAATTTCTGATGAATATATAAATATTATTTTATAAAAATGATAAATTGTTAAAATTATCAAATAAAAATTCTATTTTTGTCTATAAAATGGATTTACCATGAATTACTGATTATCTATTAAATAATGAATATTGATCTTTTTATAAAAAACTATATTCGTTCACGAATTTAGAAATTAAAATTGTTATAAAAAATTATTTAAATGTAAAATTTGTTATAATATATTATGACTAATTCAATTGTCTTTATTTGAATCATTTTTATGGTTTAATTTAGTAAAAAAAAATTCAATCTTAAAAAGTAATTTTTCAAAAAAAAACACATTCTCATTCTATTTTTCAATTTTATTACGAACTAATTTCATAAAATTATTGAAATGTAATAAAGAAAAAAATCCATATTTTTAATTAGGTGGTAAAAATTTGGTAAATAGTACACTTTTATTTTTTGCCAATAAGAATAGTAAATATAGAAATTTTTTTACCACAATAAAGATGAAATTAGTTAATTTGAAAAAAAAACTTAACTAACAAGTCTCAAATTTCATTAAGATACATTCATTTTTTTATTAAATGATCTTATTTCATCCATAATCATTCAATGATTTAAAATATGAAATTCTTTCTATTGAAAAGTTAATCTAACTGTTATAATATTTATGAAAAATGTAATAAGAAATTTGTACATTATTTATTTTAATAACAATAATATTTTATAAAATATAAATAATAGTTATTTTTTTATTAATGGATATTTTAATTTTTAATTATTATTTTATGATTTCAATTTATTTTATTGATTTAAAAATTTTCTTCAATGTTTATGCAATGCCAACACATTGTATGTGAGAATAATAGAAAAAAATATAGAATGATTTGAAAAACTCTAAAAGTAATATTTTTTTGGTGATTTAATATTCCCCAATAATTTTAAGGGAAAAATATACATATTATATAATTTTGTAAGGTTTTTATTTTACTTAAAATACATTCCTGTTTTTTAATGACAAATTGTCTGAGTAGTTTTTGAAATGAAATTAATAGTATTTTATATTAAATATATTTTACTAAATTATTTAAATTTCACAAAACTCATAGAAGAGAACACGTATTATCAAAAGTGTTTGAAAAATATGTTAAACTTTTCAATTATGGTCAAATGTTAACATTATAACTATAAATATAACCCTTTAAAATTAATCATTCAATTCCATAGTTGTGGTTAAAAATGGTTAACTGTTGAGTTATACAAAAACAAAACGTTTATAATTTTATCTAAACAGATTTAAATTTTATATTTGGATTTTATTAAGATAATAATTTTCTTATATTATAAACCATGACATTGTGAAACCATTATACATGATTACACAAAATATATTATACATCTTCTTTCATTTCCAAAAAGGACATGAAATGTTGTTTTATAATAAATAATTTTTTATTAAATGATTTAAAATTTATATAAATAATATAATTTTCCATACAAATATGATATGTCATAATTTATCATCCAAGATCAATTTATTATTCATTATCATTTTATGTAATCATTTTAAACTCTTAAAGATTAGAAAACATTAATACTATGGTCATTCCAAATGGGTAACGTGGGAGGGGGTAAAACAAAGAGATAAGGGTAAAAATACCTTAAACATAGAAAATTTATATTTTATCAGATAATATCTGCATATAGTCACCATATAATGTAAATATATAAATTTTGATCCACTTGATTATAAAACATACATTATATTAACATAATTCATAATATATTTCCCCGAGTGTTTTCTTATCACTTATAAAAGGGAACCCTTCTAATATTTTTAACCATCACTTCTAACTACATATCTCATTCAGAACATGCCAAATTAATTAATTCACATTACTAGAAATAATATATTTGTTCTAGTCTCCTTAAAATTATATCCATGGGTTCTTAAAAAATTTTCTAAAGGTGGCCTACCGAGTTAGTGGTCGTCGTCCTACTCAACTAGTTTCAACTTATTTTTTTTATAAATCCCAAAAATATATTAAATTCATAATTAAATAATAACCAAAATATATTAAATATTTTTAAATTTTATTATTAATGTGGAACATGCAATATCCACCCTCTATACCATTTCATGGGAAGTGAATGTATCACTTATGCATATGTGTGGAATACCACCTCTGTATAGTGATACAACTCCTTTATCAGTACCTTTGTTTATAGATATAATTAATTATTTGTTATAATTTTATACATGAAATAAATTAAATTATTATGATTCGATAATTATATTATCATAACTATCTCTTAATTCTTTTTCAGATATAAAAAACATCGATCATCCGTACGTGTGGACTACAACCACCTTGAAGTGATGTGGTTAAATTTTTAATTCCATTTTACATATATGATAAAAAGGATATATCTAATGAATATATATGGTATATATTTTTTAATAATGATTATTACAAAATCGGTTTTTTATTTTCTTTTATGTCATTTTATCCATCAAATTTTTAATACAATATTCATGTGTAAATATGACATACCGTCTCCGTGAATGATATAATTCATTTTTCATCTATATAAATTAAGGATTAATCCTAATATATATATATATATATAATGATTATATAAGATTTATATGTCTTTAGTAAAATTTTATATATGATTGGACCATGACAAATGTACATTTATGAGATCTGGGATATCGAAATTCTCTTAAATAATTAATGGTTAACACCCATAAATGATTATTTTCATAATGAATTACTAAAAAAATGTGGATTGAAATGTAAACCATGGGATATATGTGATATTATAATAATTTAAATGTTACTATTATAGAAATATATTAAATTTTAATTTTTGTTACATGATGTTAGAGTGTATTCTAATCTAGTGTAACTTGAATTTAGGGATTTATGTTACAATAAATCGTTTACCAATATTATTTCAGATTTATTATCTGAATATGTTAATTGTTGAAATACATCTCAAAAATAATATTAATTATATTATCCAACTATTATTTATAAATAATTCAAATATTGTTCTCAATTTCCTCACCTAAACATCTTAAGAGAGAAAAATTGTTTTTAAGAAAAAACAGCCATAATATCTCATTTCAGTTTAAAATAACTTTTCTTTACTGTCAGTGTATTCCAATAATTATTAAGTATATTTTTTATATTATAATAATACTTTTCATGTAATTTTTAAAGATTATTAGTTTAACAAAAATGTTTTAAAAGAATTATCTTCCATTTTATTGAAGGATATACTTTTTAAGTTTTACCAATAAAGTGGAAGGAATATATAGTTCAATGAAGATTACATGAATAGAATTTTATGTCATCATGAAGACACCATGATTTCAATCATAATTTAAATTAATCCAAGTTTATTCACAATGAAATACTTTTCATTAATATTTAGAAACATTTTATATTTTAATATTTGATTCAATAATGAAAAGGGTGTCTTCATCAATAAAAAATCATGTGACATTTTATAGTAAATTTTCACATATAGTACATCCTTTAATGTTTATTTTCATATAATAAGGATTTATTACAATTATATTATAATTATTATTTATCTATATGGTTTTTTGTAATGATTATTAAATATCTGTGAAACAAATTTTATTTTTCACAAGTTAAATGATGATTAATATTTTTATGATCTTTTGTCATACATATACATGGATTTATGATTATTTGATAGGTGGTCTTGGAAATATATTTAATTTCGATGAATTTTTAAAAGATTAATTTTCTATGATATAAAATATTGCATATAATTCTATCCAAATATTGAAAAAAGTGGTAATAATATAGGTTATCCCAGGACCAAATGAGGGTACATATGAGTTTATACCGAGCTTGAAGCTGGTAAATGAGTAGGTAGCCTAATAATAAATAGTTATAAAGGTCATAATGTGTTTCCTTTAGTGAGTATTGATATGATTATGATTATTACACACTTTATTCAATGATTTTATAATATTATGTTAGGAAAACATTATGTTCTCATAGGTCTTGTTATTTGATCCCATGATGATTCATTTATTATAAACTACAGTTATTTATTCCACGACTCATTATTTAGATCAATGAATTATTGGGTATGATTTAAAAAGATTAATTTCTTCTTATAATACATATTAATATCTTGTTATGTTTCAATTATCATTTAAATATATCTTTTTTTACCCATAATGAGTATCTGATATCACCCATTATTTTATTTAATTTTCCCTAGGATTTGAATAATGTTTTTAAGTTTGATATGTCTAAAAAGGGTGCAAGATTTTATTATTTAATAGGCAGATAATGTAGATATTTTTTGAAAGAGTTTTTTATGTATCCACATTTCCTGATACACTTAACTATTACAATTATGTAATGGATTATAATGTATTGTAATGAGTATTATTATAATAAGATGTAATAAAAATGTGAGAAAATATATGTCCCTATGAAATTTTTAGATATGTATGGTTATATTCAATTTTATTAGAATACTTTATAAATATAATATATATAAAATTTAACTATTTGAAATTTCCACATTGACATTCTTTAAGGTTGTTTATATATGTATATATAAATATAAATATATCTATATCTATAATCGTTTTAAATGATAATATCCATTTCATAGTACATAATTTAGTTATTCCAAACTCATGATTATTATGTAATATTGTAGTTTATTAGGAAATGTTAAGGATGTATTGAGTAATATTATTTTATTAGGATATGAAATAAACTCATTACAATCAAAATAGGATTTTTTAATTGGATGACTAGCTAGGAATATACACCATGAATTTTCTTACACAATATCATTTTTATTCTAGGGGAGTAGTGTTCATATTAGGAGTCCACATGGCCAATTGTTTTCAAGAAATATAGTAAGAGTTCCATAATATTTTTATACCATACATGTGAAATACTTGATTCTTACCTAATTTTGGGTAGGTTTTCAATGTTTTTGATTGATTAATCAGTTAGAGTTAAAAAAATATGGGAATTTTCCTTCCCTATGATGAGTCCAAAATATTGGTTGTTGATTGAGACAGAAAGAATAATTACATAGATTAAATTGATATAATATATGATGTTCAAATCAATTTAGGTGGTCGTATTGTGATGTGATCATAAAAAATAAGACTAATTTATGATATACTCATTAACTACGTATGTATATACTATAGTTATCAAAAATCTATAACTAAACTATATGTGATGAACCTAATGTATGTCCCATTTTCACAGAATGTAATTTAAAAATGGATCGTATAAAAATGTATTCATTCCTATGATGTTGTTGGTTAACATACGAATAGAGATACATGAGTTTAATGGGGATGTATTTATATCATTTTATTTCATTAGAATAATTTATAATTTTATAGAGACTTCTCTTTAGAGATATTTACATATTTAGGAATTCATATTTTTTCAACACAACAATGGACTATGGGGTAACACATTATGTTTAAAAAAATATGGAATGAATGTGACTAATAAAATTGAACTACGATTCCATTAGTGTTTATATATGTTGTATTATGGAAGGGTATTTGAATGGTATTGCCTATGATACAGTGCATTGTAAAGTTGATGATTGCTCTAGAATGGTTTTATTAGGATATAAAAAATTATTTTTCATATGATTTCAAATTTTATTATATAAAATATAATATAAGATTAAAAATCACTTGGTCTATGAGGTATTACATCAAGTTGGTAATTGAAGGAGATATTCCCATGACATCCCACTAAGGAATGGTGTTGATACTATAGAGTGGGAGGGGTGATAATGGTGTCTATTTTTTTACCAATTATAGAATTATCATTAATTATTTAACCCAATTTTGTTTTACAAATCTATTTTGAATGATAACTACTGTAAAACTTATATATTAACCAACCAATCATCACTACATCATATTAAATAATCAAAGTATACGATTCATGTGTCAATATTCTAATGTATGACTGAAAGGAACCATCTGTTCCATGAATTTTTATTCACCCCATTAATGTTTTCTCAACTATAATCATTCACTGACAACACTGGATGGTGAATCAAATACCAATATAGAGTCTCACCATGTATATAATTACCTACATCACATAGGACGACAATAACATCAACTTTTAACTAAACTATTAGATTTATAGTTTGATGTGCATTCTTAACCTGAGTACCAAATATTCCATAATATCTCTCCATATATAAATAATAAAGCTTTAATAATTTCTTCTTGAAGTGTAAGAAAAAAGTTTCTTATGATTCTTCAGCTCTATCATGTTTAATCTCCATCCTCTTAGAACAATATCATTGATTGATATATGTTCATCAAGATTACCTTCATGTATTTTGTTCCCTATTTTAGATAATTTAAATTGAACATCAAAAAATATTTTCACCATGATTTATAATGTTTAATATATATATTATTATATTTACAAATCAATATTATACATTTATTGTGAATGGATTGAGATAATTATCTACCCAATGCTTATAAGTTCATCCATTATATTATTTTTATGAATTTTCTCCTTAGTACAAATTTTTTTCCATAAGAACTAATGAATATTTTGAGATTTCTAATCCTCATTTATAATATATTTCCACAATATCATGAATTAAGAACAGTATTTTGTCCTCAATAATCTTCTTCCCCGAGAGTTCCATGTTCTTTTACTCATCCAGTGCTCTCATAATTCTTATCTCAGACCAAAGAAGTTGTCTCTCATTATATTTAATTTTATATGTAGTCAACCAGAGAAATATTTTCCATATTTTAGAATATAAAAAATCAATATATCATATGGTTTGCACAACCACTTCTCCATTTTTCACCTTTTACATAATTGGGAATTCACCTGAAATTTACATTCTTATTTCTTCAAAAATGATTATATCCTGTTAAATGAGAGGTGTTACGTTTCATTTTTCCCTCACTGTCTTCACCAGTTGTTATTCTAGGTTCTTCTACAATAGGATTCTATACATTACCCATCTTAAACATAAAACACTGTGAACTGAAATTAGTAAATTAACAACTAAAATTGGTATATAAATGTTATTCAATATTCAGATATAAAACTCACTTAATTATTCATCTTTTCAATGAAGTAGATCAAACTCATCTTCTTGACCTAATATAATCACATAGATACATCTAACACTAACACAGTACCATGAATCAAAAATATTGTTGTGAAATTTAGTTCATTTTATAAGAGCTCCATTGTCATCAAAATGTAGTAATTTTAGTTTTTTTATCACATATACTGAATTTAAAATATTCTATTTGAAAATAATATTTCAAATATAACTGTGATCCGTTATATCATCACATTTTTTTAAACTAAAATAAATCTATAATAATTATTTAGAAACATAATTATTTTTTTATAATTTTGAATTTCTCAATCATCAATCGAAATGAGTTTCCCCTTAATTTTTTAATTTGGAATTCTAAATTAGAATTTAAATTTTTTAGAATTGTTATTCCATTCATCCATTTACTCAATTTTTAGGATCAAAATATATAAATTTCATGTTTATTATTACTAACACTCATTGTTTTTTTATATTAAAATCCTTAGATAATAGTCTAAGAATCAATATAATCATAATCTTCTTTATATATTATATATGTAAATACCCCCACTTGTTAATATATAGAAATCTATAATTTTCATTATGTACTGATTCATATTCAGGCTAATCATACTATTGATTATTTATATTCCAATTTATCCCCAAGATATAATATGATTTCAATGATACTTCTAATACCTATTTACGGAGGATTCCTTCTTATATCTAAGAGCATCATATTTATGTATAATGGTTTTAGTAATACTTGTGGCTATATATCTACTGTTTATGAAGAATTATCTGGACCTCTACCTTGAATATATCATCCTTAATCTCATTAATGATGTTTAGACATATATATAATAATTAATATGTAGGCTTGATGATAATTATGTAACATCAATATTCTTATAGAATGATGTTTATGAAGAATAAAATTGTGTTTATGTAGATGATTGTTTATTATTTATAGAGATATAAATGTATTATATGTTTTCAAAATTTCTCATTATAATATATAAGAAGTTCATTGGTCTCTAAGATAATTTTTACTTCAAATTGTAGATATAGCTAAATATCACCATTTAACTTCAACGTCCAAAAAAATTTAATTATGATCAGATGTCCTTTGAATAATCCAAGGGTGATTTCAAAAACTTAGGAAGACCATTATGTCTATTTGAAACCATCTCAAATGCTTCAATACCATTCCCAATGACCAATGAAGAATCTTGATTAAACATGGAGTACTAGTGTACCTTCATCGTATTTACACATCCAACTATTATTAAAATTGTTAAAAGTATTTCGTAATAGTAAATTTTGTAAAAAATTAAATAACAAATCTAGGATGACCAAGTCACAATATATATCTAGGTCTTATTAATTCCTACATAGATATTCATTATCACCAGGTATGAATATTGAGTCTCACAATTTATAATAGCATTATAAATCATTCGATCACTTTCTTCAGAACATATCATTGTTTTTAATGAATATAATATCCATTAATCAACTAATGTGTAGTGATGCATACTATTCCATCAACATATTCAATATACTATTCCAGCATCTGTGTGGTTCATCTTTGATACTACAATGGAATACAACTACACTACTTTAGATGTAAAAAATGGGAAACCATATCACTCTTAATTTAATGGGTGGGTACTCAGTCTATATCCCATTTGTCTAATCTGAAAAACAACATAATCATTTTCATGATCTATTATTTACAAATGAAACAACACATAAGATAATAATTCGATGTCCATCTTGGGATTTTTTATCAATACATTGAAACACAAATAAAAAAATTATTCCCAATATTTTATAAGAAGGATAATTTTCATCTCCCTCTTAATGAAGATAAATTAAAATTAGAGGATTTTATTATCTATCAGTTTTTCATTCCATAAATAAAATGGAATTTCATTTCCACAATTAAATATCATTAATATAATAATAAATTTATAATTTTTTTCATTCTAAAATTTTCAAGCCAGGAATGATTACATTTAATACTATGAAATGAACCTTATATAGGTAATAAATATGCCTATATGGGCTTTCTAAATGTAGAACAATAGTGTGAATTTACTAAAGAATCAAATTTTTACCTTTACATTTCGTAATGTGGTACCATCAGAGCAAATGAATTCTTATTTTTTGAACTAACATATATTTTAGATTTGATTTTGAAACCACACACAAAATCAGATGAATAATTAAAGTAATAATGTGAAAGTAACTTCACATCATTATTTTTCTAAAAATAAAAAACCAATGATAATTTGAATAAAGAATAAAACAAAGCTTTCTTGACTGACTGATAAACATACCTTATTATATATCATATTCTAGGGATATAAATAATTTCATAATTTATATAACAGAACTATTTTAAGTCATTTTATTATTTGATTGAGCCCCCTCAAGGGAAACTATTTACATTTCACAATGGATTTTTTATATTGAAATATTCTATGTGAATTTATGTTAATAGTTGATATATAATACCAATTAAAATTTCAATACAATATAATGGATGGATATTTAGTATTATAGAATATGAAACAATCTAGGAAAATGTTCTTTCATGATTTACAGTTAGTTCCAATTTTTTAAATATAAAAACCAAATAATGTATAGGAATAAGGTGTTAATTTCACTTCTCTTTAGTTTTCACATTTTCATATGAGGTATTTTCCACATCCGATTATCACTTTTACATGAATATATAATGTGTATAATTATCTTTATGCTTACATATGTATTTAACTTATATATTTACATTATTTTTCAATGTTTTCTTGTTTTCATTCTGACATTTATTTTTTGATAAATAAATTTCTTCTAAGTAAATAACATAACATTTTTCTGATATGATGATTTCTTCCAACTGTTTATCATTTTTTTGGACTTCTTACCATAAAACTTGTACATCATTAGAGTCATGATATTCCTTCCATCAGGTGTGGACATTGTCATTATTCAAATTAATTTTGGAGATATATTCAATGTTACTTTTTTTTGTTTTATTTTTCACCCTCATATGACCTGGTAGTACTTGTAAAAAAATATAACCATGAAAAAAATATTTCACCATCCTTTGAGATTCCATTGGGAGGAAAAATCATAATCCCATATTCATAGATAACTTCCACCATTAAAATCATAATTTGTTTTCAATAATTTAAACCCTCTAAAAAATTTTATTATTAGACATTTTTAATGATTCATTATGTATCCTTTTATACCAAAATATTGGAATATTTTTTATTTATTGTTATATATTTCAACAATTTCTTCTTGAATCACCTTTTTTCAACACTAGTATTTTTTTTGTTGCATTAGAAAAACCTAACATCAACACTTTGTTTTTTATAAACTATTTTTGTAGATGATTAACATCGGTATAGTAATTGTGGATGATTATAAGGTACAGTAATTTATAATAGTTATGAAAAAACGCTTTTAATATTTAAAAAAATTATCAAGACTCTAAAATATATTTCTCTTAAGAATATTAATTCCATTTTATAAATTCTATACAACATGTTTATTTATTTACTTCTATATATCATTCTTTTATTCTTCAACTACATGTGTATGTTAACATATTATAAAAAAATAAAACATTATATTAAAATTTTTCCAAAATAACCATAAATAGCTTACTATTTTTGTCAAATCGCATAATGTATATCAAGTATTGATTTTTCTACATGTGTACCTTTATATTATTAGGTTTTTGTCCCAATGTTTTTGGGAAATATTTTTAGCTATGATGCACTTTGAATTTTATTCCTTCACCCTTCATGAAATTTGGGTTTTAAGAATATCTTACACATTCCAAAAATGTCCATATTTTGAATTTAATCTATCAGTAGTCAATAAGATAGATTCAGGGAAAAACATGTTTTTATGTGTTTGGGGCACCATTTTAATAATGATGAGATTGATGCTTCTCCACATGTTCTCATGATTTATTTACTAACAATACGAGTCTATCATAAATAAAAACGCAAATAATAAACCAATATTCCATCACACTTATCTAATGAAAATTGGGAGTTATCACCTTCGATTGATTCTATGTGAAACACAGATATTTAATCTTTCAATATCCTGTGAAACACATATCCCCGTGCCGAAATGAACCATGAAATAGTATACCATTACAACCTAACCATTAAATTGTTGTGTATGAATATTACTATCTAAATTATATTAAAAAAAATTATATATTCACTAAAAATAAATTTATTATCATTTAAAATAAAAATGATTTGTTTCTGAAAACTATATTTTTTTAAAATATGATTTATTTTCCCTTTAGAAACATAATTGAAAATTAATTTTCACAACATGTACAAATTTTATTTTAAAAAATGAACATCGTTTTTTTAACTCAATATATAAAAAATTTATTATGTATTTTTTTTATGTTTCTAAAATGTTTCATTTTTTGATGAATATAGAAAAATACAAAATTGAAATTAAAAACCACATTTTCATTTTAGTTATATTTAATGATAAATTTTATTTTTTATGGGTATTAAAATAAAATCAATTTAATTATATATATATTAATCCAATTTATTTCAAATTAATTAAATACATAATAAAATTTAATATAATGACCTTGTAAATATTTAACCATTTTCTCTTTGATAACTTGCATACACGTCGTGTCTAGAGGATTAATTTGAAAATAAATATTACCAATTATTTAAATTTTATTTGGATAAATGGACTATTTATTTTTAATCATTATATTATATTTTAAATAATATTTTTAATTTTGTTTTGTACCAAAATTATTAGTTAAAATTGTAAAAAAATAATTACCATAATTAAGGTTAAAATTGAATTTTATGCATTAAATTGTCCTTTGATACAATAAATTTTCCACAATCATTATAATTTTATTTAATACATCATATTTAGTATATAGAATAATTATTTATAAATTATATAATAATTATTAATTTATTTTAGGCCCAATGGTTAAATTACCTATTTTAATAAAACTAGTTACCATGGTGAACATTAAAACGGTAAAAGTGAGTAAAACTTAGGATAAGAAATGAAATATTTAAAACATGTGTTTTCTGTTTGGAGGAGATATGGATAGATAATATCATCCCTATCCTCAATTATTTTTCAATTTTAACACCACATTATTTGAATGTGACCTTCCGTTATTAAATACTTTTGGATATTTACAAAAATGACACTCCTCCTCAACGAAAATCACTATTTTTTATTTTTGATAAAAAGGATTTATGTTTGAGTGGGAACTTTTAAATTTACAAATCATGATGTAAAAATTCCATAAGAAAACATCCAAAAATTCGGCCAATGTACCTGAAAAATTAATGGTACTCACAAAATTCAAATTTTAAACAAAATCTGATACACCACTATCTCATTCCACAAACCAACTTCCAAATAAATAAGAAAAAATCAAACAGTAACTATCTGGTACTAACCACATTGAAATTTAAAATAAAATGTGCCATGTCACAAAATCATTCTTCCAACCTTGAAATGATTTACCTCATACCGCAATCCTTGATGCACCCAACCCCCATTGACATCCTCTGCACCATTGAGATCCAGCCGTCAAGGACCTGGCCATCTTTGTCACCGGAAAAACAGAAGTCTTGCACTCAAAAAAAATCACTAGTGAAGCATATGAACCTAACACAACATTAATCCATCAATGACACTAAGAGTCACCACAAAACATGAATACATAGGATTATGAACATTATAAACAAAAAATAGAAAAAACAAAACATCATTGGTGATGATCAAGAAAATAATCCCTGAACATTGTTGATGTCATGTTGATGAAAATAGAGGCTGAACCACACCACCATGATCAATGAACCACCAGAATGCTGATAAAGAAAAAAACCAACTAAGGGTCTAAAACACACAAATAGAATATTACAAGCATGATACATGACTTCCAATAACATGCATTGGTGCCACATTGCGGAGACATGCCCTTTACACTAAATGATACCATATTTTGTATACTAAAACCACCAAAAACACCTTCACACCTAAAACATATTGATTATATTACATTGGTATAGGTATATAATGAATAGATAAGAATTTAAGACAATATGATATACACTGATCATCAGAACCAACAGATCCAAAAGCACCGGAGTGTATTTCAGTGAATCTAAAGTGGGGTTTAACACAAATATTATAGTGATATGAGCATAGTAGAACAACAAATTAATAAGAACATAAAATCGTCATAGAATGATATATAAAAGTAGCACCAAAATCAAAGAGATGAAATAAATTCAAAAAAAATAAAAACCCAAAAAAATATAAGAACAAAATATAGATCCATCCTCTATGATGATTGATGCAAGGGGAATCAGTGGGGAGGAAAAAGGATAATATTCTTAAACAAGAATATTTATTCAATTTATTACTCCACCTCATTAAATTATTATTCAATAATACTAATAATATCACCATATTATATTCCATATATTATGATTTTTTATGTTGATAGAATTAACTACAACCTTAACCATGTCTACTAAATGGGTCATGAAAACATCATTATTGTGTATGGAAGACTTCTTCCTCACGAATCGATGACATTAATGTTATCAATACCACCATTCATGGATTGGTATGAGGATGGATATATAGTATTTATTTGATATTTATTAATTAATGATTCATATAGATCCATTGTATCTTGTATTACTTTTTATTTACATTACTTATGGGATATGATAACTTCTCCCATGAATACAGTGGATTGTCACCTCAAGAAGTGATGACATTAAATTATCACTAAATTATTACATGGAAGCTAATAAGGATTCTATAAAACAATAAATGTGAAATAAATTGAATAATTATAATATTAATGAAATATTTATAATTCTTAATAGATAATAAATATTTTTTTCTTACATTTTCACTCATTTAAAGATGATATCATTGTTCATGTACGTTTGGTCTACCGCCATGACAAAGCAATGTAAAAATAATTTAATCACCACACTACATAAATTATTAATATAATTATATATAAGTAAATTCTATTATATTAATATCATTATTAAAATATAAAATAGTACTTATGTTCATTCCATAATGATTATTTAATAATGGAAACATCACTGAATCGTATGTACAACATACGATCTCCATGATTTTATTGAACATAATTTCACAAATCTATCCATAATGATTTGTATTAAAATTATAATTGATAAATAAATATTAAACAATTTCATGATTATTATTCAAGATATGATGAAACTAGATAATATGATAATGAACCTAAACATTCAAGAAAAACCATGAATGAGAGATCAATGTAAATAACACACAAACTAACAAAAATAATGAAATATTGTTAAAGAAAGAGAAATAAGCTATGATAAAATAATTATATATGATATTATAAATATTAATATGGTTCATTTTATGTTAATAATTTTTTTTCAACCAATATATATGAGGGTAAATAAAATAAAATCAAATTTAAGCATGAGGTAAGAGACTTCGTCTCAATTTCCCATCTTTAATGGGAATTGTTATATTATACACCAAATTTATTTCATATGGAGTATATATTTACTATTTAACATGTATTAACATGATTAATTAATTAATAGTGTTATTGTATTTTTTAATTTTAATTATTTCATCTAAGGGTATTTGATTTAATATTTACTAAATTGTAATGAATTTCATATCACAATTTTTTTCATTGGGATATATAACTACTTCATCATATTAGATATTCTACAATTATGTGTTTTTTAAATTTTATGAATATCATGTTGTATTTAATTTTTTTTTTGGATTGAAAGTTGAAACATATTATATATTTGAATTTATTAATTTTTTACTTCAATGTTATAATCATTTTAAGGGAATATTTCACAATATCATTCTAATCGATATTGTATATTCATAAATTCAAATAGATGAAAATTATTTGATAATTTTATAATAAAACCATTTACATTTATCCAAATATGATTATTAATGATATTTTCATTTAATAGTAAAATTTTCTCAAACATCAGTTCCTAAAATAATTGATAAGTTATTTATAAAATATGACATGATTTCTCTATCCAATCAAATATCAGTTTTTCTCCAAAACCATTTATTAAAAAGATGATTTTAAAAATGTTTTTAATCCTATTAAAAAGTGGACGTTAATGAATTTTTTATCAATTGATGTTTTTTAAATTAAATCAAACAGAATGATCATGTGATTTTGAAATAATTCCATTTTACATTTTACCAAAAAAGATAAAGGATTCTTTTTTTAACAAGTATGATATGAACATAATTTCTAGGCATCATTACCACTCGATTAATCTTAAAAATACTTCATATTTTTAAAATATTATTTTTAAATAATGTTGTTTTCAAAATTTCTCCTGAACTTTTATATTTCAAAAGTAATTTTCCAAATGGAAAAAGATATTTTTCATAATTTTTTAAAGATATTTTTATGGTATTTCTATTCAATACTTAAATCAACAATTATTTATTACTAAAATATGTATATGTTGAATTTATACAATCCTTAATTTTCTTCAATATGAATTATAGCCATTTTTAGTATTTAATGTTATAAAATTTTCATTCTTAATTATTTTTTTTGTCATTAAATTTCCCAGGAAAGATACAATTCCTTATAGACATTAAAATTCCCCTAAATATCCATATAAAATATCATGGATTCTTTTGTTCTTAAAACATGTATTCTGTATATATATTATGTTCTTCATTGAATGTTATTTTTTTTGTAAATGGATATATTTATAAATATTTATTCTTTAATAAATATAGATATTTGATGATGAGTATAATTGTTTGTGAATTGAATTTATTATGCGATAAATGAAGATTTATTTAGACTTGAAAACAAATTTGGGGACCAATTATAGGTAGCCCCTAAATTCATCAGTTGTCTAAGGAGGGGAATCAGTAAGCTAGAATAATATTACTTGGCCAAACCATATGAATTTTTATATATTATTCATAAACTGTCTTGTGAAATTTCTTGATGGTTGATATATCATGCTCCTAAGACCTAGAATTCAGTAATTAATAATTCCATTTATTCAATATTTAGTTATTAATATCCATGAGTTTTTTATAAATATAATATCTATTAATTTATTTCATTCGCAGTTATTGGTTATATGGAATTTCTTTTTAATTATTTACCTTTCAATATGATTATTCCATATCCAGTTATGATAGTCATGTTGTTGAATAATTGAATTTATTTTCCATTATTTACCTATAAATACTTGTTAGTATACATGAGATTTTTACATTGATTTTTACATTGATACTTGTAAGTCATGGCTCTCATCTCAACTGCTGGAATACTTCATGGTTGTCCTCTCCCCTCAATGAACATGTTTCAGTGTCAGGATCTCTTGCACAACTTTCTATTGCTGATTTACATGATCATACGGCTGCTATTAACCTCATTCCAGAAAATTTTAGGCTGGAAATTACAAATTACATTTATGTGGATGTTGATATCATTTTTTGGAAACCTACACTTACTGGTTGTTTTTCTACTTGGGATTGCTATAACTTGCAGGTTGGTTTGGTTAATGCTCTGCCTGAATGGATTGAAGGCTTATGAAGGCCTTTTATACCGCCCAGTGACCTGCTGCTTCTCTGGAGGATTTGGAAAAACAGGTTTCCCCTCCAAAGAATGCTACAGCGAAAAGGGTTCAGCCTTGCTTCGGTATTCCAGTTTTGTTTCAGAAGCGATGAGACTTTGATTCACACCTTCATTCAATGTCAATTTGTTGATCGGCGTTGGGATCATGTGCAGTTGGATTTCCATTGCTCCCTTAATACTTTCTTTGTTGATTCCTTGCTTATGTCATCTTTCAAAACCGGTTCTAGCGAGCAAGTTAATTCCTTGCTCCTCTCGGCTGTTGTCTCGATTTTCTCATTTATCTGGAAATCTCGGAATATCATTGTGTTTAATAACATCAGGCCCTCTTTCAGAGAGGGTGTTCTGCTGATTCATCAAGCCATCATATTTTCCTTGACAATTAAAACTGGCTCCATGCATAATGATGTATCTGACATTATTCTCTTGAGAGCTCTTGGTGTTCGTGGCAGGGAACGGAAGCCCCGAATGGTTAAGTTTATCCGATGGATCCCACCTATCCGTGAATGGTTGAAGGTGAATGTTGATGGGGCGGCCTCTGGCGCACCAGGTCCTGCTGGCTGTGGAGGGGTCTTCAGAACTCATCGGGGCTTCGTTAAAGGTTGTTTCTTCCATTATGTTGGACATGCTCAAGCAATTGAGGCAGAACATTGGTTGATGATCAAAGCGATCAGGTATGTTGTCCATTATTGTTGGCATAAAATTTTTCTAGAGTCGGACTCTGCTATTGCTGTGAAGATTTTGAAAGATCGGTCTCGGAATGTTCCCCGGAGAATGATTTCCTCCTGGATTTCCTGCCTTAAACTTTCTGAACAGCTTTTCTTGGATGTCTCTCATGTCTACCAGGAAGCAAACCAAGTCGCTGATGTTCTCTCGAAAAGAGCCATTACAGAAGCTAGCTCCAGTTGGTCTTTTACCTTACCTCTTTATTGTGACTCCTTAGTCTGCAGGGACATGGATGGTGTCTTATATTCTCAGTTTTTCAAGAGTCCATGTATTTGAGCTTCTTTGTACTGTTTATTTCTTTTTTGTTATTATATTTTGTTGGGAGTAGGCCTCTTTCTTGTCTCTCAGACCTTATGGCAATTAATATCCATATTTATTAATCTTATGGATTCATGATTTTTTTCGTTATACATTACCCATATTGGTCATTTGTTCTCACCCTAATTATTTAACTTTTCCATGAAATACATGAAGTTTACTATGAATTATTTTCAGATATGCTATCGAGGGAATAATGATATTATTCAAAAAATTATATTATATTTTATATTTTTATGTCTAATGAAACACTCAAGTGTGTATCTAGTTTTCCAAAACTAGTACACTATTTGGTCCTCTATGATTTTATTCCTTCATTCTTTAGTCAATGTAATAAAGAAGTCACTTTTTGAAGGTTATAAGAGTCATGTTTACTATATTTGGTATCATATGAATTTTAATAAAAACATTGGGAACCATATTTAGGATAATATAAATATGAATCATTTCTCTATGATATACATTGAGGGAAAGTATATAATAACATCATAATGTTTTGGTAAGGTAAATATGTTGTGTTTTCACCTAGATATAGATCCAATTCTAGATACTATATGTGAATGTTTTTATGGAATATATATATATATATATATAGGGGTAATAAATCTAAAAATTGAACATTGGACTTGACATGATAATCACATCGTGCACAAAAACATGACATACTATACACCTTGTTTGACCCTCCTGAAATATATGATTTGAATAATTTACATTTTTATTTCCATTACTTATGATGAATTTCAGTTCACGAGGATCGTGAATGAAATATGTCAAACCTAAATTGTCATTGAATGAAAAGTATGTGTCTAAAAGTAATAGAAATACGTTCTATGGGTACAAACTAATGGAAAAATGTAATAAAATTCACAATAAAAAAGAAGAGTATGATGGAAGGAAATACATTTCATCATAGGGATCTATTTATAGTTCATTATATTAAGTGTGAAGAATATAGGAATTATATGAGGCAATACCACCTTATAAATTTGAAACCCTAGACCAATTGAGTACAACTATTGAAATAAAATGGATGAATAATTTATGCCCTAGGATTGAAAATTATATTGTAAAATTATTATACACAATGGATTCGTAGTCATATCAATTATGAAACACATAAGTATTATGTTAAATTTTGGAGTAATATATTTCTTCTTTAACATAAGAGTTATAGATAGCATTAAGGGTGTATTTGTTTTAGATTAATTGGATGTTGAGTCTAAAGAAACACTTTTTTTGGTTTTATGTGATGTAATTATACCATGATTAAGGAATTTTTGGGTGAAATCTAACACAATCATATTATTTAGATGAAATTTTATTAGATGAATTATTCATTTTAGTTTTGTACATATAAACATAAATGTATTGATAACCATTAAGGTTAATATTATAATTAATTAAATTGTAATATAGTCAAATAATATGAATAATATTTGTGAAAAAAATGTTGTATTGAAAACCCTAGTAAAAATGATTTTTAATGATTTTTTTTTCAAATATATCCTTTATATGATTTGTAAATGTTATAAAATCATTATTAATATAGTTTAGATATTGAAAAAAACACATTTATGGTGAATATATGTCCTATCATGCAAGGTAGCGGGGCTTGAACCAAAGAGAGAAGGATGATAAGGGTTTAGCCCATACCAGTAGCCTACATGATGTACTGATTAATATATCATTTTTTAGTCAATAAATTTGAAAAATAAATATTACTAATAATACAATGGTGTTAATTTTTATGTTTATAGAATAATTTATTATATCATTGTTGTTGTTATAGACATATTAGCTTTATTAAATAGTTATATATATTTATAAATACTTATCAATAATTTATGGATATTACAATCCATTAAAAGTGAATTATGAGATTATGAAAAAAGAATTAAATTTTTCATATTTATTTTTTTGATTTAGTGATGAGCATGCCCAGAAAATGGAATTGTTTATAAGAAATAAAGACCACAATTTTAAATATATTTCATTTTATTTTATTTTATTCATAGGTACTACTTTCAAAATTGACCAACATACATTGAATGTTAGATTAGAATCTTTGCTAGGGTGTTGGAAGAAATAGATATTGCTTCCAAGAAACCTGGAGTTATTGTTTTCAATGAAGATTAGTATAAAATAGATGTTCAGGTAGAATTTATGTGCATTCCACCATATTGCGATCTATGTAATATTTTTGGACACTCATTGCAGAAATGCAGGGTTGTGAAAAGCCAAGTTACCCACCAAAGTGATGATGGATGGACTGAAATGAGAAGGAATAACAAAGGCAGAATCTTCACTCTTAAAAATTAAGAGCTATACAAAAGTAAAACATAAATTTGTTTTAAGAAATCATATATTCTGGGAGAAGTCTTGGGTAGAACTAAGGCTGAACAAGTGGAATAATAAGAACATAAATACATTGATGATGGTATCCTTAGGGATATTGAAAGATTGGGGATGGATACCTGTATAAAATAATAGGACAAGAATCACTTATATCATCCAAATTACCTTTCCCTGGTTGAAACTAAGCTGCCCTAGAGGGATAATAAAAATGGGGTGACAATGTTAGATATCACTTAGGACTCCACCCACAAGTCACTGATGCATCCAATTACTCCACAACCAATTTTTCCCAAAAATTCAATGATGTCATAGATTCCAGAGACCCAAGATTTAAATATTTGGACATTAAATTAATTTTCAGGAATACATCATACATAAAAATTCTGGCATCCAAGGACCGTAATAGATTACTATCTTTTGAAAATCAGAACAAAATCATCTAATCATGTTGAAATATTTTCAACATCTCCTATAAAGATCTTCGATTTCTGTATTCTTACCTAAAAACTCTATTTATATCCTAGGGAAAACAAAAAATTTAATGGGTGATCTCAAATGCATAGTATAGTTATGCATGGAGACAATAAAACAAACCATATACATTTTAACATAAAATCATGAACATAATGTTTAAACATAATGATCATAAGTTGTGAAATAAATATTGGAGTACATAAGGAATGGATCATAAAGGAACATTAATCATGATAAAATAAAATGTGAATAAACCATTTAATTGTGGAAAGCATTAAGCACATGATATGATTTCTATAGTATCCATGGCATTGCTGCCAAGGCCATCAAAGTAGACAAAGCCTCTTACTGAATCAAGGTCACTCTCCATTCATGTTCTGTATCACTGAACCGGATTAACTTGTCATTTTACCCATTTTATCTCATGAGATATAAATCTATATCAAATTCATAGGAGGGAGATATAGGTCCCACCCATCTCATAATGAAACCATTCTTATCTGTGCCACAAAACAAACATAAATCATTCATCACAACCTAAAGAATAAAATGGGTTTCATAAACATCATCACATCATTACATAATCCATATAAATCAAATTGATATAATTTAATCATAATAAAAATCAAACCATGTAAATAATAGAGAAATTATACTTGAAAATAATTATACTAAATAATGTCATCTGAGATGGAAAATAGTTTTGAAAAAACACTTGAAATGACTTCTTGAAGAAAATATCATTTCTTAAAAAAATCAGTTTATTTTCACAAAATGAAATTAAATTTAAAAAAAGGATTCTATTGTAAATAATAATGAAATAATGTACAATATTAGTCATGATAATTAGGATTTATAAAACCATAAAAATTTTGTTCATGCTGTATAATTTAAAAAAACATTCTCCTCATACTCTTACTGAAAAAGTCAAAAAGTACCTCATATGGTAAACAAAAGAAAGATTACATCCATAAAAAGAATAAATGGCAAAAAGGGGTAAAAATGACTTTAAAAAACATGGAATAAATTTAAACATTTTATGAAAACATTTTTATGGACATGGATGAAAAATATAACCCCAGTAAATACTTACGTATAAGCAATCCCGGATAAAAATGAGATTGCAAAATTATCCCTCACCTTATGTCCAATTTCTTCAGTATGTATCTAAGACTCCTGTATAGTGGGTTTAAACATATTATTATCTGGTAACAGAATCATTATAATATTTCTGATATCATATATCATTCACTTATATCTTTATATTAGCCGTTCATTTTTCAATTCCATGTTAATGCAGTGTTTTGGGTAATATCGTTTCATTTATCGTACGTGTTTGGACTTGTTGTTCATGACATTATTATTAATTACATCATGATATACATACATTTAGAAAGTAATTCATGATTTATATATCATATATATTCAGTATATATATATATAATAGATAAATGAAATGAAATACACTGTTCATTGATACGGTTGGTCGTACGTACGCATTAACGCTGTTTTACATTCCTTATTGAAATGAATGGAAGTAAGTAGTTGACATATATATATACACACATAAATCCAATAGCTTTATAATGCCATATATTCTATTATTATTCATTATATATACATTATAATCATTCTTAAATTGTTAACATGTAGAATGAATCTCATCACGTCGTGGAGACGGTAATCTGTGTGTATGCACAAGCGATGATATCATTACCATATTTATTGAATGGAATTGGAGTGGATGATATAATATCCCAGAACATATAACATGTTATAATAATAATATATAGTTATTATTTACACCATTATACCCATCCAAGTCAGGTGGTGGTATAATAACATATTACACCACGGCGTGGAGACAGTATTCCGTACGTACGCACGCACGGTGATTTTGTTTTTTGTAGGATTGATAGAAGGTGAAATAGGGTTGTTTCATATTTTTAATTACATACCAGTATATAGATGATAATTATTTTATTACTTTATAATGAACTAACTAATTATGTGTATTTATAAGAAGAAAGAAACTTGAATGAATCAGTAGAAGATATTACCTCTTCTTCCACGTGCCTCTTTTAAAATTTTTCATGACGAACTAGAGTTGGACTTTTGAGAAGACAAGAACCTCAATTATATATCTAGAGAGGTTTAGATGATAAAATTTTAGGGTTTTGCAGAGCATTAACTCTCAAAATTGTGTAATGATGAGAGGGAGGAGGTTCCCTTTTATAAGGGAGGAGAGGGGCACCTTTGAAAAAAATAAAAATATTATCTTATAATAAATTCATATTCGGTTTATAATGGCTCCAAAGTTACTTATGTAGAGGATAGGGTGGTTTGGGTCTAAATACTCTCAACCAATAGGTTTTAAACACGTTTAGGCTACCATTTTAACATTATCATTTAGATTTAACTCTAAGTTAAATAATTTACCTTTTACTGTGTCTTCTTGTATTCTTATACTATATAGTTAATAAACTTAATATAAACTACAAATAGACCCCATATTGGTTAATTAATGTCATATATATTATTATATATGTCTTTGGGACTAAAATTATATTTTTAGGACCGTTATATCAATTAATAATATAATATATTTTTTTAAAACTCTTTTATGTCAATTTTAACACTATTTGGTATTTTGATTTGTCTAAAATTATAAAAGCATTATTACTTCGAAAAAAATTCAACTAACAAACCCTAATATGTTATATTAACCTATAAAATTAGATTAATTCATAAAAAGTTTCAAATTGAATTTATTTGGGTATTTATAATTTCAATTATGTTAATATTTCATTAATAAGGTAATTAATGCATCATCATTGTGTCAAAAATAAATTAAATTATTTAATGTCTAAAGAATATAAATTTAAACCCATTATGTTGGAAATCTTTTTATATTAATAATTAATATTTATTGTCAAATTTATCTTATGTATAACCCTATATTAAAAATAATTTACTTGTTAAACTTTTATTTTAACACTTTTAACTCGTCTCTAAATAAAATAATAATAAGTGTCCTAATCTAATAAAATTGCACCTAATGTGTAATAATTTATTCCTAAGGTTTTCTTTGGTCGAGTTACACTTATCCAATAGAATTTGGACACTTTTTAGGGTAATAATAATATCATTTTTACCCTTAATTACCCTATTTACTTTTAACTACGGTAAATAAAAGTAAAAAGTTACTATTCCCCAAAAATTATTATTTTTTTATTAAACCAAATTTTACTCCATGATATTAATCGTGTCTCTTGGATATTATAAAATCAACTCAAAAGAGTGGTAAAATTATATTTTATGTACAACTGCAAATGCTCCTAGGAGGTGGGTAAAAGACCGTAAAAAGTTCAATAAACAATTTATATATCTAAAATTATAAGAAAATGACTCCAATTAATTACATTGAACATATATAAGTATTATGTATCTATTTTGACCAAATAAAAATTTAAATAAAATAAATGATTATTTAAATAAAAATTTGGTTTTAACAAATAACTTAGTGTTTTTACTATTCATCAAAAATTGAATGTTTTCAGAAAAATACCAAGAATTCACCCTAGGATAATTTCGATATCCCGAATCCAAAAATAAAGTTCATTTTAAAAGATAAAATTTATAAAATTTCAAAAAGTGGGTATTAATATTCATAAATGCTAATTTATATATTATTTCAATAACATATCATTGTTTAGTGAAACTCGGTATTGCGTACAATGCTAGATATTGAGAAAGGTCTCTCTTGCATGTAATGTAAGGCAAGTTAGGGTTGTATGTAGGAAAATCTCCCTTTTGTGTTATGTATAACAAAATAAAAATTAATTTCTTTTAGACATTAAAAAAAATCTATAATAAATGTTTCATAGAATAATTTCCACAAAATGAACTTGAAATTGTGTGCATCACAAGCTAGAAATAGTGGTGTGTATACTACAAGCTAATACCGTGTTGCGTATAGTGAAATCCAATCTTGGTGAAGCATACAAAAAAAATAAATCAATGAAATTAGAAATAATAATTTTAATAAAATCTCGTGGTGTTACATTCTACCCCCATTAAAATTAATTTCTCTCTCAAAATTATTTGGGGTTATATATGGGTTTCTAATTAAAAGTTTTTTTCCTAGATACCCACAACATAAAAAGGATTACTAAATCATCATTTTAAAAAGGAATGTTAGAAACATCAAGAATACCCAATGTAACTCATTACTGGGTTTCCAAAAAGGTGAATATTGGTGAAAATATGGATATAGAAGAGAAATCTAACATTCAAGTTATGATAGTGAGTGGTAGAGAACATGGATCTGAAAAAGACAACAATCACAAAGCCATAAATTTGTGATGATCTAAGGTACCATATATTTCATTAGATATGAGGGAACTAGTACAATGTTTTTTGTATTCAATATCATTTCCCTAAAGTTAAAATTTTTGAATTAGAATAAATACTTACTTGATTTTGGTACAATCTCACCGTTGGACATTCCATGAACAATTTCCACTTCATATCATAAAGTAATGAAGTTGAATTTGTCATTGATGAAGTGTTAGCAGATCATGTGATAGAATGATGGGTCATTCCATCTATCTCAAACAAAAGGTTAGTAAAAGTAATCAAATATACATAAGTCCATCTATGGTGAGGTTAATAGTATATGATTCCAAAAATGGACTTATATTTTATCTATTATACGGTTTAATAAAATAAAACTAGTTTCACCTAACCAGGGACTTCTTTTAGGACAAAGGTAGTCAATAAAGGCATGTCGCACTTCAGTTGTGGGTTCGATTCCCGTATCCTTGTCTGACACGATGGGTTATCTCACATCCTGTAGGTTTTCCTTTTTTTAAAACTATACTATTATAAAATTTTAGAAAAAATGTTTTAGCCTTAAAAAATACTATATAATGTCTAACATAATCCATTCCAACCAATAGGATTATCAAAAATAAATCTATCCAATCCCATAGTATAATGAAAATTATTACTAGAAAGGTCATCTACCAAGCTTTTGAATACCATCATCTATCTCCCATATATCATAACATGTATCTTGTTGGTCACATTCCAAATATTTGAATACCTTAATCATGTATTTTGTTGAAAATTGAATACGCGTTGAACATTAGTGAAAACATGAATACTGTCAAAAGTTTACTCTTTCCAAAATCCCCAAAATTTTTATATACTCAAACAATGATATCACTTTTATCCTTATATCAGTCACGAGCTCATGAATACTATCAAACATATTATTTTATCATTATCCCTTCATTATGTGCATATCACCTGGTTTCCAAAAATATTTAAATAACTTATCTTGGTTACTGGTACTATATAATTATTGAAAACCACAATAAACCAAAACATAGATATTCCGATATTCCACAATACTATAAATGAGATTTTACAAAATTATTTTGGAATCCCATTACATAAACACATAATCATTACACTACATCATTGTCATACTCAACATCTACAATAGTGATCGCATGTGACATTCCTTTGTCCTTTTCCTTAATATTTGTATGAGGTCGATCATCATTAAATCTTAGATTAGGGAATTAGTTAGTATAATGCCCCATTTCATTGCAATTGAAGTATTGAAGTGTTAGTCGTGCATTATCTGTAGTCTTTTCTCTATTATCATAATTAGCTACCTTTTTCCCATTACTTCAACACTCACCTGCTCGATGACCTTCTTTTCCACACATAAAACATTTTATAGTCTCTTTAATACAATCTCCACCACACTTCTTTCCACACATTGAGCATAAAAAAACATTCATCTTTATTTCACCATTGTTTAGAGATTTTTCCATGTACTACATCTTTTGTTTCTTGTCAAATCCATGTGATGGGTATCTTACACCAACTTCCAGTTAGACCTTGATATCACAACTCACAATTTATTCTTAGCTACTAAAGTCTCTTATAGAATATTCCCTTCAAAGACATGGTTTTAAGACATAGAAGAATTGATCAACTTCACTTTCAGGTTGGATAATAAATCCAGATACATACCATTCATTCCTTGTAAAATTTACCTAGTATATACCAACATATTCATCATCCTTTTTTGTAAGCTCAAGGAAATCCTTTTCCATCTTTTTTCTATGAATATTAGGGAAGTACTTATTGAAGAAAAATTATTGAACTCGTCCCATTCCATTGATTCAATTTCATCTTGGGGATTTGTATTTTTAACAAGAGTCTATCATTGGTCTACTTTACCTTCTAACCAGTAAACAACCAAAAAGACTTTTTCATGCTCTAAACAGAAAAGTAATGAAAATATCTTTTCAATGGTATTAATCCATTGTCCATAAACAAGTGGAGCAGAAGACCCAATGAATGAAGGTGGACATTACCTCATGAATGACTCAATAGAATATTGTTCCTATCTCTGCACATTTAGATGTCCAGATGGATTCATATCTTGTGTAATTATAACAATAAGATTTTTCACGCTATCTCCCATAACATTGGCTTGTCTAGGAGGACAATCATTGCATTGTCCATTACATTGATCAACATTGTTCCTTCGAGTTCAAGCCATCATCTAAAACACAAAAAGAATAGTGTGTGGAAAAAACCATGATAGGGAAAACAACATAATAATGGGGAGTACCTCCAATATATAACATATTAGGTTTAATTATAAGATCATTACTATAATTCTAGGACTATTACCTAAACATATACTTAACCATAGGGACATCCCTAGACATACTTTATAAATATCTCAAGTGATCTCACTAAAGTTTTCGCATGCTTATTTACAAAGGTTAACTAAACCTTTCCTCGGATACCAAATATCAAGACCCAAGAATGAACTATATATACATTACATTACTTTTGCGAAATACTTAATACATAACAATAACTGACATCCAATACTGTAATAGTTTAGTGTCTTTGGATACTCGGAAAATAATATTCTAATCATGGTGAATGATCTTCCACTTTTGTTTTCATACCTAAAACCTTTCTTTATTTCCTGGGGAAAAGAAAACATATAAAGGGTGAGCTCAAATGCTCATTAAGGGTAATCATGGAGAAAATAAAACAAACCATATACATTTGAACATAAAAACATGAACATAATCTTTAAACATCAAGATCCTGAGTTGTGAAATAATTCTTGGAGTATGTACGACATAGATCATAAAGGAATATTAATCATGATAAAAAAGAATGGAAATAAGTCATGTAATTGTTGAAACCATTAAGCACATGATATGATTTCCATAGCAGCCAAGGCATTTCTCCAAAAGTATCATAGTGGACAAATTCCCTTATAGAATCGAGTTCACTCCTCATTCAAGTCTTGAATCACTGAAAAGGATTAACTTGTCGTTATAGCCATGTCTATCTCATGAGATATAAATCATTACCCAATAAATTATATGGAGATATAGGTCCCACACATCTCATAATGAAAGCATTCTTATGTGTTTCACAAAACAAACATAAATCATTCATCATAACCTAAAGAATAAAAATGGTTTAATAAACATCATCCCATCATTACCTAAACAATAAAAAACAAATGGATATCATTTCATCATAAGAAAAATCAAACCATGTAAATAATAGAGACATTATACTTGAAACATAATCATACTATATAATGTCATCTTAGATGGAAAATAGTTTTGATAAAACAATTGAAATGAATTCTTGAGGAAACTATTCTTTCTTCTTCAAAATCATTTTCTTTTCACAAAATGAAATTAAATTTTAAAAGAATAGTATTTTGTAAAAAATAATAATTAAATCTTTTAGAAGAAGATACATGAAAATTAAGTGTTATGGAACCATAAAAATCATTTCAAGCCGTATAAGTTAAAAAAACAATCTCCTCATACTCTTACCGAAAAAGTTAAAAAGTACCTCGTATGGTAAAAAAAATAAAGATTCCTTATATAACACAAAGTAAAAAAGTTGCAAAAAAATGAAATTAAAAATACATTTAATAACATTAAATATTTTATGAAAACATTTTTATGCACATGGATGAAAACTATAACCCCAGTAAATACTTACATATAAGAAATCCCAGATAAAAATGTGATTGCAAAATTATCCCTTACCTTATGTCCAATTTCTTCCATATGTGTCTGAGACTCATGTATAGTGGGTTTAAAAATATTATTATATAGTAATATAATCCTAATAATATTTATGATATCATATATGATTCACTTATGACATTATATTAGCCGTCCATTTGTCAATTCCACGTTAAAGGAGTGTTTTTGGTAAAATCATTTCATTTATCATACATGTTTGGACGTGTTGTTATTGATATTATTATTAATTATATCATGATTAACTTACTTCAGGAATGTAAATCATGATTTATATATCATATATATTCAGTATATTTATATATAATTGATAGAAAAATGAAATCAAAATACAAAGTTCATGGGGACGGTGGGTCGTACGTACGCATGAACGCTGTTTTCCTCTCTTTATTGACTTGAATGGAAGTACGTAGATGACAGATATATATATATATATATATATATAGATCCAGTAGCTTAATTATTTCATATATTTCATTATTATTCATTATATATACATTATAATCATTCATGAATGGTTAAAATGGATAATGAATCACATCGCGTCGTGGAGACGGTAATCTGTGCGTACGCACAAGCGATGTTATCGTTACCGTAATTATTTAATGGAATTGGAGTGGATGATATAATATCTATGAACATGTTACATGGTATAATAATCATATATAGTTTTTTAACACCATTATACCCATCCAAGTATGGTGGTCGTAGAAAAACATATTACACCACGTCATAGAGACGGTATTCCGTACATACAAATGCTCGATGATTTTGTTTTTCATAGGATGGATAGAAAGTGAAATAGGGTGGTTTAATATTTATAATAACTTCTAAGTATATAATTAATACTTGTTTTATTACTTTATAATGAAACAACTAAATAAGTGGAAGTATAAGAAGAAGGAAACTTGAATGAATCGGTAGAAGAGATTACATCTTCTTCGATGTGCCTCTTTTAAACTTCCACTTGAGAAACTAGAGTTGGTATTTTGAGAAGAGCAGAACCACTATGATATAACAAGACATGTTGAGAAGATAAATTGGCAGGGTATGGCAGAGAATCAAGGATCAAAATTGTTTAAATAGGAGAAGGGCACCTTTGGGAAAACATAAAATATTATTTTATAATAAATTCATATTGTGTTTATAATGGCTCCAAAGTGACATATTTAGAGGATATGGTGGGAATGCATCTAAAGACTCTAAATAAAATTGTTTTATAAAAGTTAATGTTACCATTTTAGCCTTATCATTTAGATTTAACTCGAAGTAAAATAATTTAACTTGTACCGTGTCTTCTGGTGTTTTTACACTATATTGTTAATAAACATAAAATAAACTACCAATTGAACCCCAACTGGTTCTTTAATGTCATATATATTATTATATAATTTTTTTCTCTAATACATAGATTTTTTGGGAAATTATATCAACTAATAATATAATATTTGTTTTAAAAACTCTTTTATGTCAATTTTTTCACTATTTGGTATTTTGTTTTTACTTAATTCATAACAGCATTGTTACTTCTAAAACAATTCAAATAACCAACTGTAATATGTTATATTAACATATAAAATTAGTGTAATTCATAAAAAGTCTCATATTACATTTATTTGGGTATTTATAATATCCGTTATGTTAATATTTCATTAATAATGCAATTACTGCGTCATCATTGTGTCATAAATAAATTAAATTATTTAATTTCTAAATAATATAAATAAAATACCATTTTGTAGGAAATATTTAAAAATTTCTAATGAATATACATATTCAAATTTATCTTCTGTATAACCCTTTATTAAAAGTGGTTTAGTTATTAAACATTGATTTTAACTCTTTTATCTCTTCTTTAAATAAAATAATAATAAGTGTCCTAATCTCATCCAAGTGGACCTAAAGGGTAATAAATTATTCTTAAGGTTGTTTTTGGACGAATTAAAATTAACCAATAGAATTAGTACATGTGTTAGGTCATTAATAATATCATATTACCCTTAATTACCCTTTTTACTTTTAACCGTGGCAAATAAAAGTAAAAGGTTACTATTCATCAAAAAATATTTTTATCGTATTGAACCACATTTTAATCCTTGTTATTAACCATATCTGTAACATCCCAAGTATGTAAGGAATAACAGATATTTTTATTTATGTCTATTAATGAATTAGATAGTGTTTTAGAGGCTTAAAATGAAAATAAATCCAATCTTAAGCATGAAATACACTAATATTTTTTAAAAGATTGTTTTACTTACTTTTGATAGCAAACCATTTATTAATCTATCTTTTGAAAATTTAATAATCCATGTTTTTAAAAATAATTTTATTCATTATGATTGGGACATAAAAATTTACTTTTTGTGAATTTTTGTTATTTTTCTGACAATGTTGATTTTTTAATGAATAGTGAAAAATTCTGCATTTTACATCAAAATTGCTTTTTAATATAATTTATTAGATTATATTTTGAATTGGTTTTATAGTTAAATTAGAATATATTTTTACCATTAAATCCAATGGTGGTCATTAGGATTAATTTCACTTTGGAATTGGGCATAAACTAATGCCAAACTTTTCATAGATATTGTTTCAAAAAAACCCGCTATTTGTTTTGACAACGGAATTATTTTTAAATCAATTATTGCAATTTCTGTGTTTTGAATTTGGTAAAATGGATTAAATATTTGTAATCATAAGATCCAAATTATGTAATCAAGAATCTTTTGTTTTTGGACATTATGAATAGTAATGACGGTAATTATCATTAATTATCTTGATTAATGAGTAATCGGGTTGTTAAGGATAATAAAATAATATCATAATAATAAAAAATGACACCAACATGTGTCATAATTCTACTGGTTTTGTAATGGCCGACCATGGGATGTCTTGTTCCAAACTTGAGGACCCCATGGAATCACTTTTGTGGAAAGTGACTTGTTATCTTTTTATTTTTTTTAAGAAAATAAATATAACAAGAATGTATCACCTGATTAAAACATTTTTAATTTTGTCTACATAGATTATATTTTAGAATATAAAAATTAATTGGAAAGCTAAAAATATTTCCTACATCATAGTATTTATTTCATAATTTTTATACTTTAAATAAATTAAATTATTTATGACATCGTGATGATGCAGTGATTACATCATTAATAAAGGATTTAAATAAAATGAAATGATAATTTATATTATATGACCTACACATGTCCAAAACCTATTGTATGGGTGTATTTCGAATCCTTATCACCATACCCTCGAGTTATATCAATGTGGGACCTTTTGAATCTGAAAATCATTTTCAAATAAAGTAATATTTCTTTACTTTCCAAGAGTGCCCCTCCTCTCCTTTTATAAAAGGCCCCCACTTCTACCTCCTTACGCACACTCCCAAAGCATTTGGCTCGGCCAACACCTGCCCATTTTGTTTCTCCACATCCCTCTCTTACTCCATGAAGCCTCGCTTTGGGCAGAAGTCTTCCCAAGGAAGCCTTTGAGCTCAAACCAAAGGGAGTTACCCGATTTTAAGGTAATGTCGTCACTTGAGTCCTTCTGTTTTATTTTGCTTCTCCAACCCCCTAAACTCTTTTAATTCATTTCTTTTGTAACAACTCCAGTATATTAAATATACTAGAATATTTTTATAAGAAGTATTCGAGCTACAATTACACACACCAACATCTAATGGTTAAAGGACATACTGTTTCCGTGGATGGTGAATTTATGACTCCCGAAACGATGATTGTTCAAAATTCTTTTAACACCTTCAAAGGTGGCCATTAAGATGTCACTATATTTATATATGATATATAATATGTTTATGTTTTCCTTAAGCTTCTGTATTTTTCATTTTGGTCATACCACTATGGTTTCCATTATGTGTAAACGCGATATCTTCATTTAAGGAAGTGCGGACTACCGCCCCCTCAAAGTGATTTGATTCGTTTGTACCATATGTGGGACTTATAAAGGATGGAGTTATGATATTATATATGATATTATACTGGAATTATAATATACCTTTATATCCTTATGATTCCATTCTATAAAATACGAAATTGAAATGAAAGTTGTGTTCACGCGTACGTACGACTTACCGTCTCCATGAACGGTGCATTTCATTTCTTACCTCTAAATGATTATGTAGTATTATAAATGTATATATATACTGGATATATATGATATATATGATATATAAATCATGATTATAACTCTATATATAATGTATACATGAACAACTTGTAATTATAAAGAGCATATTTTGACTCAAGTACCAATGATCGTTAAAACGACCGTTATTAACTAAAATAATTACATAGTGTTCATGACATGGTAATAAGTTATATGAAAGGAATAATGAACTTGAATAAGGTTCTTATGAAAGTAGAAATTAACTCATGTTTATTATTCAGGACATTAAAGAACGATCGAGTCAAGTCGGACCCGAGGTATGGGACTTCGTCTCAATCTCCTTTCATTGAGGCAGATTTTGTTTTATACAAAACCATCTATTATACGGTGTATAAACCCCTTTGACTTTTACGTTTATTCAAAAGGGATATTTTTTATACAAAGAATTTACTAAAAGACAAGAGGGAATGTTTTTGTCATACGTATGCGGCGACAACGACTTCTCCGTCGCTGTGACCATTATTTGAATTTCGGATTCCTCTACAAGCCATACCTTCTTTTTAAAAGATAAATAAATACCATGTTAAACTTTTATTTTATTTTGGTATTGAAAATGGTTTTCATAATTTTTTTATTATATCAATGTGTTGTATTGATATCATGTGATTGAAATGTGGAAATTTTGTGTTTCCTTTATGCATGTTTTATGTGATACGATTATGTTGAGGTTCGTGGGCATTATTATGAAGATGGGTGGTTCTATGATAAACTAAGGGCGGGTGAGCCCGATATAGCTCTCCAATGCATTGGGTAACGTGAAGGAGTGAAACGTTAAAGTTTCTCCAAATATATTTTAAGGAATATATTGTGATGGGTATTCCAAACATAACCAAGAGGGTTACTCCCTACATAAGAATGTTATGAATGCCTCTTGTTACCATTATGTCTTATGATTTCTATGATTTATACTTGATTTGATGAGGTATGTTAATGTGCTTATGTTTTATGGGTAAAGTATGATTTCATTCTTATGTATACATGTACCCATGTTTCCTTTCCATATATTTTTATATCCCTTACTATGCTTTTCATGCTCATCCCTCGTTTTTTTTGAAATGTTTTTCACAGGTCAAGGGAAAGGTACATGATATGATGATAGTGTCAAGGAAGTGTCAAGAAAGAATCCATGTTTTATTTTAAATATTTTTCCATTTATGGGAACGAAGAATACTATCTTTATGTAACCACTTTGTTTATATGTGGAATGTAATGAAAATTATATGATCTAATTCTCTAAAACTCTAAACCCAAAAAGATCCTCAATCTTTAATCTTGTAATAACTCAAGATTAAGTATGGTTTAAGTATGGGGCCTTATAGTTGGTATCAGAGGTCAGTTTAGATAACTTTAGGAGTTAGAATTCTATTAAATGATTATACAAAAATATTTTTTTGATATGATATATCAATTTAAGATTACCATGTTGCTTCATCTAAGACATGTTTTTTCAGAATGGTTTTTTGCAGAGGAAATAGGGAAGCAGTGCTAGGAAGGCATACAGAAGGAAATAACCTTCTGAATCAGCATCCCAAGATAGTCGGAATTGGAACTGAACTGTTTGTTGTAGTAATGGCTCAGTTGACTCAAGCGATAAATGGTGGTGGTATCCATACACGAGATCAGCCAGATCAACCACAGAGGAACATGTCAGTGGTGGAACATTTCATGAGACAACATCCCCCATCATTTAGAGGATCATCTGACCCTGTGCTAGCTGAAGGGTGGATTAAATCACTGGAGAATATTTTTGATGGCATGGGGTGTTCAGACAATCAAAAGGTTAGTCTTGGTATTTACCGTTTGGAGGGTGAAGTATATCAGTGGTGGTCAATGGTTAAAAATATCAGGGATGCTGATGAGATTGATGCTCTCGACTGGGATGAATTCAAAGGTATGTTTATTGAAAATTATTTTTCTAAGGCTGTTTGACTTAGGATGGAAAAACAATTCTTGGAATTGAGGCAATAGGAAGACTCAATGGCTACCTACGAAGAAAGGTTCACTCGATTGGAAAGGTATGCTCCAAATTTTATCCGAGACCTTGATAGTAAAATAAATCGTTTTTACTCAGGATTAAAGCCAAAATATCGAAGGGAATTAGCTTATTGTGAGTTTAAAAGTTATGAAAAGCTTGTTTTATGTGCTGAGAATGTGGAAATGGATTTTGCCGATGATTAAGTGTTCTATAACAACCAGCAGAAGAAGAGACCAATGTGGCAGGAGAAAGGGAAGAATTATTCAAAAAAGTCTGATGGTAAGAAATCTAAGTTTCCAGTTTGTGATAAATGTGGCAAAAGGCATGCTGGAAAATGTCTTCTGAATTCTGGATAGTGCTACCGATGTGGTAAGATGCGACATAAGGCTCGTGATTGCACTGAAATAGATCAAGGTGAAGGTAAGACCAAATTTGATTTACAGTTAGTGAAATGTTTTAAGTGCAATGAGATGGGTCACTATGCAAACGAGCGTCTAACAAAGAGCTTGAGTGATGGGAAGCAGTTAGACTACAAGTAGAAAGGGGTGGTGAAATCCTTTGCAACTACTTCAGCAGATGTCGGGCCATCAAATGAAGTTGTATCAGGTACTTTGTTTGTTTTTTCAGATTATGCCAGTGTGTTTTTTGATTTGGGGTCTACACATTCTTTCATCTCTGAAAACTTTTCTAGTAAAATTGGAATACCATATCAAGAAATGGCTCCTGAACTTTTGGTAAAAACTCTTGGGGGAAATGTTGAGGAAAAGAGAATTTATAAGAATCTTCCTATCCTTATCTGTGGAAAGAACCTACTTGAAAACCTTATTGTTCTACCTCTAGTAGAGTTTGATGTTTTCCTAGGTATGGATTGGCTCTCTATTTAACATGCTAAGATTGACTGTAGAGCTAAAGAAGTTTCTTTTCAGAAAGACTTTCAGTTTGTGTACAAGAATGAACCCTTAGTTTTGATAACTTATCAAGAGGCGAAGAAACTTGTAAAAGATGGAAATGAATGTTACCTTGCACACATCGTTGAAAATAAAGTAACTGTTCAGATTAATTATGTGCCAGTGGTAAATGAGTGTCCTGATGTTTTTCCAGATGAGTAGCCTAGAATAATACCAGATCGGGAAGTTGAGTTTACTGTTGACTTAGTTCCTGATGCTAAGCCAATTTCAAAACCCCCTTATCGAATGGCTCAAATTGAACTTTTATAGTTGAAGGAGCAATTGCATGATTTATTAAAGAGAAAGGTTTCATTAGACCTAGTACATCACCATGGGGTGATCATGTTTTGTTTGCTAAAAAGAAAGATAGTTCAATGAGACTTTGCATTGATTATAGAACCTTGAATAACATCACTGTTAAGAACAAATATCCTTTGACTCATATCGATGATTTGTTTGATCAGCTCCAGGGAGTTAAATATTTTTCAAAGACTGAATTGAGATCGGGGTACCATCAGCTGAAGGTAAAGAAAGCAGATGTTCTGAAGACCACGTTCTGTACAAGATATGTCCATTATGAATTTGTAGTAATGGATTTTGGGATAACCAATGCAGCTGCTGTATTCATGGACTTAATGAATAGAATTTTCCATGAGTTCTTGGATAACATTGTGGTGGTTTTCATTGATGATATTTTGTTGTTTTATAAAAGTAAATAGGATCATTAAAGACATTTAAGAGTTATCTTGCAAATGTTAAAAGAAAAGAAACTGTATGGAAAATTCAGTGTGAGTTTTGGTTGCAACAAATTTCTTTCCTTGGTCACATTGTTTCTAAAGATGGGATAACTATTGATCATGCAAAAACAGAATTTGTGGAAGACTGGCCAAGACCCACAAATGTAACTGAGATTCGTAGCTTCCTTGGTTTGGTAGGCTATTACCAAAGGTTTGTTAGAAATTTTTCACGGTTATCTAGTCCAATGAATAAGCTAACTCGGAAGGGTGTTAAGATTATCTGGACAAAATAATGTGATGATTTTTTTCAGTAATTGAAAAGAAGATTGGTGAATGCTTTAGTTTTGGCACTACCTTCCAGGAATGGTGAGTTTTTTATATATAGTGATGCTTCATTGAAAGGACTTGGTTACATCCTAATGAAAAATGAACAGGTAATTGCTTATGCTTCACGACAGTTGAAAACTCATGAGGTAAATTACCCTACACCTGATTTAGAATTAGCTGATGTTGTTTTTGCATTAAAAATTTAGAGGCGTCATTTGTATGGAGTAATGTGTGAAATATATACTGATCACAAAAGTTTATAGTATATATTCGCTCAGAAAGAGTTAAACATGAGATAGAGGAGATGGCTGGAATTAATCAATGATTGTGATTGTTAAATTCATTACCATCCGTGAAAAGCAAATAATGTGGATGATTCTTTGAGTCGAAAAAGTAATGCTTCATTAACAATATTGCATTTGGAACGTGATCATTTGGTTAAGGATTTGATGAAATTTGGCATAGAAGTTGTTGGTGCAGGAAGTTATTCTATTTTGTTTTAGGTATCAGTGAAATCTTCTCTATCAGACAGAATCAAGCAAGCACAGAAGCAAGATAGTGAGTTGCAGAAAAAGGTCGATCTGTTTCAAAAAGGTAAGTTGCATGAATTAAACATTGATAGTGATTGTGTTTTGAGATTTGTTAAGTGATTGTGTGTGCCTTGTGATACACTGTTGAAGAGAGAGCTGTTATGTGAAGCTCAGAGTTCTCCGTTTTCAGTTCATCCTGGTTGTACTAAGATGTACAGAGATCTGCGGGAGTATTACTGGTGGGATGGATTGAAAAGAGATATTGCTGATTTTACTGTGAAGTGTTTGACTTGTCAACAGGTTAAAGTAGAGTGGCAGTTACTGAATGGGATGCTTTAGCCTTTACTAGTGCCAGAGTGGAAATGGGAGAATATATCCATGGACTTCGTTGTGGGATTTCTGAAGACCCCTCGAGGTAATAATGAAATCTGGGTTATTGTTGATCGCTTGACCATGTCTGCTCATTTCCTTGCTATACGAGATACTTTTTCCCTAGATAAACTTTCCTACTTTTATCTTAAAGATATAGTCCGGTTACATGGAGTTCCCCTCTCCATTGTATCCGATCATGATCCCAGGTTTACTTCTAACTTTTGGAAGGGCCTTCAAAGGTCATTGGGTACTGAATTAAATTTTAGTACAGGATTTCATCCTCAATCAGATGGGCAGTCGAAATGAAAAATTCAGACCATGGAGGATATGCTACGAGCATGTTGGATGGATTATCAGGGAAGTTGGGACCAACATCTTTCTTTGGTTGAATTTTCATATAATAACAGTTTTCATTCCAGTATACAGATGGAACCATTTGAGGCGTTATATGGGAAGCGGTGTCGAACTCCAGCTTTCTGGGATGAAGTGGGTGAAAGGAAGTTTATAGGACCAGAATTCATAGAAGAGATGGCAGAAAAAGTTCAGCTGATTCAGAAATACATGAGAACATCTCAGAGTAGGCAGAAGAGTTATGCAGACAACAGGAGGAAGGATCTAACTTTTCAGGTAGGTGATCATGTTTTTCTCAATGTATCACCATGGAAAAGTGTGATGAGATTTGGTAAGAAAGGAAAGCTGAGTCCAAGGTTCATTGGACAATATGAAATTCTGGATAGAGTTGGATCAGTTGCATACCGGGTGGCTTTACCTCCGATTTTATCTCAGGTACACAATGTTTTTCACGTTTTGATGTTGAGAAAGTATATGCCAGATCCATCTCATGTTTTGAGTCCAGAGGCAGTTCAGCTGGAAGAGAACCTATCTTAGGAGGAACAACCGGTCCAAATTCTTGACCACAGGGAGTAAGTGTTACTAAATAAAGTGATTATTCTGGAAAAGGTTTTGTGGAAAAACCACATGATGGAAGAGTCAACATGGGAATCTGAAAATGCAATGAGGGATAAGTACCCCCATTTGTTCGATAAGTAAATAAATTGCGGGGAAACAACTTTCAAAAGGGGGGAAGTATTTAACATCCCATGTAAGTAATAAATAATAGATATTTTTATCTATGTCTATTAAAGAATTAGATAGTGTTTTGGAGGCTGAAAATGAAAATTAATCCAATCTTAAGCATGGAATACACTAATATTTTTTAAAAGATTGTTTTACTGCATTTTGATGGAAAACCATTTTTAAATCTATCTTTTTTACAATTTTATAAGCTATTTTTGTCAAAATAAACTTATTATTTATGATTGGGACATCAAAATATACTTTGTGAGTATTTTTGGTATTTTTCTAACAATGTTCATTTTTTAATGAATAGTGAAAAATACTACATTTTACATCAAAACAGCATTTTAATCTAATTTATTAGATTATCTTTTGAATTGGTTTTAAAGTTAAATTAGAATATATTTTTACCATTTAATCCAATGGTTGTCATTATGAATAATTTCACATTGGAATTGGGCATAAACTAATGCCAAACTTTTCATAGATATTGTTTCAAAAAAACCCGCTATTTGTTTTGACAACGAGAATTATTTTTAAATCAATTATTGAAATTTATTTGTTTGGAATTTGGTAAAATTAATTACATATTTGTAATCAGAAGTACCAAATTATGTAATCAAGACTCTTTTGTTTTTGGACATTATGAATAGTAACGACGGTAATTATCTTTAATTATCTTGATTAATGAGTAATCGGGTAGTTAAGGATAATAAAATAATATCATAATAATAAAAAAATGACACCAACATGTTTCCTAATTCTACTGGTTGTCTCATGTCCGACCATGGGATGTCTTGTTCCAAACTTGAGGACCCCATGGAATCACTTTTGTGGAAAGTGACTTGTTATATATTTTTTTTAAAGAAAGTAAATATAACAAGAATGTATCACCTGATTAAAACATTTTTAATTTTGTATAAATAGATGATATTTTAGACTATAAATATTATTTTGAATGATAAATATATTTCCTATATCATAGTATTTTTTTCAAAATTTTTAGACTTTAAATAAATTAAATTATTTGTGACATCATGACGATGCAGCGATTACCTCATTAGTAAAGGATTTAAATAAAATGAAATGATAATGTAAAATATATGACCTACACATGTCCAAAAAGTATTTTATGGGTGGATATCAAACCCTTATCACCATACCCTCGAGTTATATCAATGTGGGACCTTTGAATCCGAAAATCATTTACAAATAAAGTAACATTTCTTTACATTCCAATAGTGCCCCTCCTCTCCTCTTATAAATGGCCCCCACCTCTACCTCCATACCCACACTCCCAAAGCCTTTGGCTCGGCCAACCCCTACCCATGTTGTCTCTCCACATCCCTCTCTTACTCTTTGAAGCCTCAATTTGGGCCGATGTCTTCCCAAGGAAGCCTTTGAGCTCAAACCAAAGGAAGTTACCCGATTTTAAGGTAATGTCTTCACTTGAGTCCTTTTGTTTTATTTTGATTCTCCAACCCCCTAAACTCTTTTTATTCATTCCTTTTGTAAAAAATCCATTATATTCAATATACTAGGATGTTGTTATATGAAGGATTATATCTACACATACACACACCTAAATCCAATGGTTAAAGGACATATTGTTTCCGTGGATGGTGAATTTATGCCTCCAGAAACGATGATTGTTCAACATTCCATTAACACCTTCAAAGGAGGCCATTAAAATGACACTATATTTATATATGATATATAATATGTTTATGTTTTCTTTAAGCTTATGTATTTTTCATTGTTGGCTTACCTTTATGGTTTCCATTATGGGTAAACGTGATATCTTCATTTAAGGAAGTGCGGACTACCGCACCCTCAAAGTAATTTGATTCATTAATACCATATGTGGGACGTATAAAGGATGGAGATATGATATTATATATGATATTATACTGGAATTATAATATACCTTTATATCATTATGATTCCATTCTATAAAATAGGAAATTGAAAAGAAAGTTGCGTTCATGCGTACATACGGCTTACAGTCTCCATGAACGGTGCATTTCATTTCTTAACTCTAAATGATTCTGTAATATTATAAATGCATATATATACAAGATATATATGATATATATGATATATACATCATTATTATAACTTTGGATATAATGGATATATGAACAACTTGTAATTATAAAGAGCATATTTTGACTCAAGTACCAATGATCGTTAAAATGACAGTTATTAACTAAAATAATTACATAGTGTTCATGACATGGTAATAAGTGATATAAAATGAATAATTAACTTTAATAAGGTTCTTAAGAATGTATAAATTAACTCGAGTTTATTATTCAGGACATTAAAGAATGATCGAGTCAAGTCGGACCTGAGGTGTGGGACTTCGTCTCAATCTCCTTTCATTGAGGCATATATTATTTTATACAAAACCTTCTTTTATACGGCGTATAAACCTCTGTTAATTTTATGTTTATTCAAAAGGTATATTTTTTATAAAATGAATTTACTAAAAGACAAGTGGGAATGTTTTTGTCGTACGTATGTTGCGACAACGACTTCTCCACCACCGTGACCTTTATTTGAGTTTCGGCTTCCTCTACAAGCCATACCTTCTTTTTAAAAGAAAAATAAATACCATGTTATACTTTTCTTTTATTTTGGTATTGAAAATGGTTTTTATAATTTTTTTCTTATATCAATGTGTTTTATTGATATCTTGTGATTAAAATGTGGAAATGTTATGTTTCCTTCATGCATGTTTTATGTGATACGATTATGTTGAGGTTCTTGGACATTATTATGAAGATGGGTGGTTCTCTGATAAACTAAGGGTAGGTGAGCCCGATATAGCTCTCCAATGCATTGGGTAATGTGAAGGAGTGAAACATTAAGGTTTATCTAAAGTGATTTAGGGAATATACTGTGATGGGTATTCCAAACATAACCAAGAGGGTTACTCCCTACGTAAGAATGTTATGAATGCCTCAAGTTACCTTTTTTTTCTTATGATTTCTATGATTTATTCATGATTTGATGAGGTATTTTAAAGTGCTTATGTTTTATGTGTAAAGTGTTGGAACCAGGTTCTTCAAAGCATGATTTGGTGTATGGTTTGTGTTTGTTTTCAATCCACAGTGGAAGTTCAGGGTGTGTACCAACAAAGCGATCATACTGTTCAAGCAGAAAACAGTAGTGAAGGTGGGGCTGTTTCCCAGTGTTTGCCAAATATTTGGGCCTAAAAATCGGCCAATAAAGTAAATTGTTTTTGGCAAAGGTACTTGCGCTCCGTGCTCTTGGAGGATAAAAGACATGCGCGCCATATGTTTTTGAGGATCAGAACATCAAAATTTGGCTAAGGAAAGAAGGTCGAGCAAGTGTTGGTTGGGTCGCGCAAGTGAGTTGCGCGACAGAGTTTATTGAAGACAAGACTTGCGCGCCGTCGAGGGACTTGCGCGCCGCCGCGCAGGGGGTCTAATTTGCCCATAAATACTGGACCACCCCTCATCATTTCCAACGAAGTTCAAGGCCGAAAGATTGTTCGAGCTCTCGTCGCACAGGTGGTTGAGTCGCGCAGGTGGTTGTTTTGTCGCGCAAGTAGAGCTTGTGTGCTGGTGTTTGGCTGTGCGCCCAAGGTGGTTTGGAAGAGAAAGGAAGTGGACCGTGCAAGTTTGTAGTTGGGGAAGGAAGAGTCGCGCATCTTTGTTGATGACACTTGCGCGCTAGTGTGGACTTGCGTGCCGTAGTGGGACTTGCGCGACTATCTTGGAGAAGCGCGCCTGGTTTTGCTGAAGCCCACCGGCGTGTTTGGAGCTGCACGAAAGCCGAGAGACTACTCGGTTCATTCGAGGAAAAGTGATATTCTTCTTCTGGTGAGAATCGGACTTCAATAGAGAATCTACATACAACAAAGGATGCACTCTTATGCAAATGAAGAAGAGACCTTCACGTCTATAAACTGAGTGGGACTTCACCAACGGCAGTGAGCCAGGGGGAGTCAACGGGAGTGACCCGAGGGACACAGTGAGCTATCCCTGAACAATTGTAAAGGCAGTGAGCCTGGGACAGAGTGTCTGTACCCAAACTTTTGTATCCGCAGCTAGTGAAGCATAGTGGATTTAGGTACGACCGGCAACCTGTCGCCGTATGCTCCTTGGACGTAGCCCTTAGTGGTGAACCAAGTAAAAATGGATGTGTCTTCTTTGTGCATGTGAATGTTTTCATTTTGATCATAATCATCATACAGGTTCAACAAGTTCCTACCAACGTGGGAACACGGTCCAACACATTAAAAGAAATAGTGGTCACCCTGATTCACCCCTCCCCTCTCAGGGTGTCCCGGGGTCCTTCAAGTGGTATCAGAGGGAGGTTGCTGGTGTTGAATCTGACCTTCTTTATCATGGAAAACGCTGTCAATGTCAGGGGAGTCCCTCACTTCGAAGGAAGCAATTTCCAGATCTGGAAGAACAGAATGAGATCTCATCTAAGATCTCTTGGAATGGAAGTTCTTTTTTCTACTGTGCAAGGAATACATGTCACTGATCCAACAGGTCTGGCTATGACTAAAACAGACAGGAAACTTCTTGATGCAGATGCTAAAGCACAGAATGCTCTCACTGCAGCCCTTTCTGATCAGATTTACCTGAAGGTGATGAATTTCACCTCAGCAAAATCTATGTGGGATAAACATGAGAATATTTATGAAGGTGATAGCAAAGTGAAGGAGGCGAAACTACAAGTGCTACACAATCGGTTTGATGATCTGAAGATGCATCCAGACGAGAATGCAGACTCTTTCTTCAATCGAATTACTGAAGTGGTTGGAGCAATTCGGGGTCTAGGCGAAGAAATCAAAGACATTGATATTGTATAGAAAATATTAAGAAGACTTCCACCTCTGTATAATGCGAAGGTGTCAGCTCTTGAGGAAAGAGATCTTTCCAAGCTTTCTCTAGATGACTTACTGAGCAGTTTGGTAGCATATGAAATGAGAGTCAAACCAGAAGATGCTACGACTCAGGTGAGAAAGGAAATGGCATTCAAGGCCATGGATAAATTGAAAATCTCAATGGATAGTAGCGGTGATGATGACGAAGAGAATGAAATTCTTTCTCTCATTGCAAAGAAGTTCCAGAAGGGGAAAGGGAAATTCAAAGGGAAGTTACCTCTCGCATGTTTCTGTTGTGGATAAGTTGGGCATATTGCCTCTCAGTGCTTGAAGAATATCAATGATGATGACAGTGAAGATGAAAACTTCAAGAAGCCTCAAAGAAGGTTCTTCAAAAAGGGAGACTTCAAATCTGGTAAGCAAATGCAAAGGAAGAGTTTTGTCTGTGAAGAGGAAGAAGATGACAATGAATTCTGTGATGAAGAAGAACCAGAATTCAAAATTGGGAACCATGCTTCTATGATGGCCACTGTTGAAAAGTTAGAAGATAATGATGGTGAAAAACAACATAGAACTTGTGCAGATCCTGATGTGAAACATAAGGATGAAGTTAGTAAGCTTAAGATTAAATGTAAGAGCTGCAATAAGTGGAAATCAATTGTAGAAGAATCAACTGAATATGTTGATCAACTTGAAGCTGAAATTGAACGACTGGAAGAATTTGTGAAGGTACAATCTAAAATAATTGAAAGCAATGATGATGCAGTTGATCTGAAGCTGAGAATTGAAGAGCAGGCAAAGTTCATCAATGACCTCACATCCAGACTGGATGAAAAATCCAAGACTGTTGAGGGTCTTGAGGAGGAAGTAGTTACTCTAAGGAGTAAAATGGAGACAGAATCAGTTCCAAAAGAATCGAGGAAGAAAATACAGTTCGGAAGATTCTCAGATGCAGAATTACTTGCAAGAGCCAAGTGTGGTTCAGATGGGGTTGGAAAAGTCTTGAGTGATCAAAGACCTGCTTGCATGGGAAAGAGTGGAATTGGCTGTGAGGCTGAGCCATCAACTGCTGGAAGTGAAAAGATCTAAAAGAAAGACAAGATGAAAGTTTAACATGATGAAATGTTACCTAGAGTGCTGAAAAAGGAACCCTCAATACAAACTAAAAGGAGACCTGAAAATTATCCTCAAACATTCAAAAATGACAGACAGTCTTACTATTCTCCCAAGGAAGAAGGTATAAGGAGAAATTCAAGTGAGAAGACATTTCCTCTCATGAAGTGTCAGTTCTGTGGCTATCTGGGCCATACCATGTCTTATTGTGAAGAGGCAATAAGCTATCTGAATGGAGAAGATATAGATACTCAACAAAGGAGAACAATCTCATATCCTAATTCTCATAGAAGAAATAATTTCTATGGATATTGTTTTTGTTGTTCTAACTTTGGTCATAAGGCCGTTAATTGCAGGCAGAGAAGAGACATAGACACCTCATACCGAATTTCAAGACAAGTCAAGTCTCGTCACAAGACAGTGTTGCTCTTTTAAACAGGTTCTCACCTCTCACAGAAGACTTTGACTATGAAGAACCTGGGTATGCGGAAGAGATAGTTGAAAGGCCATCAGTCCTATATACTCAATCTAATGTCTCATGGAAGGAAAGGAAGAAGATTGAGAAATCAAACCTTGCAGAGGTAGCCCTCAAAGCTACAAAGAACAACTGTACCTGGATTCTGGATAGCGGTTGTTCATCTCATATGACGGGTAATGCCGGCCTACTAACGAATATCATAAAGAATGTTGATGGTACAGTAAGATTTGGTAATGATGGGGCTCTGAAAATCAAAGGAAGTGGAAGTACCCAATTAGCTAATGGAGAACTAAAGAAGACTGAAGTTCTTTACGTAGATGGCCTACGCCATAATCTCCTTAGCGTGAGTCAACTCTATGACTCAGGACTTATAGTTACTTTTAATCAGAAAGGCTGCACCATCAAGGGAAAAACTGGCAATTCACTTATGAAAGGATGCAGAACAGAAGGCAACTTGTATCAGGTTGATAGTGAAGAAAATGTATGTTACATGACTGTTGAAGAAGAAAATAATTTGTGGCATCGGAGATTGGGACACATCAATCAACAAGACATGGAGAAAATATCAAAATTGAGAATTGTCGTGGACATCCCCAACTTGAAGCGTGAGCGTGAAAAATCCTGTGATTCTTGTATTCGTGGGAAGCTGGTCTGCAGTTCATATCGGCCAAAGAAGAAAAAGGCATCTCACCTTCTTGATCTGATTCATACAGATGTTTGTGGGCCAATAAATGTTGCCGGAACTGATGTGATAGAAATTCATGAAGAATGTGGACATGAAGAAACTACAAATGCAGAAATAGAGGAAGCTGTTCAAAACACTCATCAATCACATAATGATGATGACTCAGAAGAAGAATCTGAAGAAGAAACTATGGCTGAAGAGAATACTACTGAACCTCGCAGGAGAAATCGAAGAGCTGAGATTGATCCATCCAACATAATTGGGGATAGGAGTGCACCCACTCAAACCAGAAGGATGAGGAATACCACGCAATCTGCATTTCTATCAGTTTTAGAGCCATCCTCATTCGAAGAAGATGCAAAATATGAATCTTGGGTGAAAGCCATGAATGATGAATTAGATCAGATTGATAAGAATCAGACATGGGATCTTGTCTAGAGACCCGAAGGTCACAATGTGATTGGTACCAAATGGATCTTCAAAAATAAGTTTGATGATCATGGAAGTGTCATCAGAAACAAGGCACGACTGGTATGTAAAAGATACTCTCAGATTGAAGGCATTGATGTTGAAGAAACCTTTCCTCCAGTGGCTAGACTGGAGTCAATCAGGCTTTTCCTTGCCATGGCACTCCAAAGAGGATATAAAGTATATCAAATGGATGTCAAGACAGCATTCTTGAATGGTGTACTCGAAGAAGAAGTCTACATTGAACAACCAGTGGGCTTTGTCATTGGTACCGATGAAACAAGGGTCTGGAAACTAAAGAAAGCTCTATATGGTTTGAAGAAGGCACCACGGGCGTGGTACTCACGGCTAGATTCATATCTCAAGAAGTTGGAATTCAAAAGAGGAGGAGTTGATCACAATCTCTATGTGAAGAATTTTCCAAAAGATCAATTCATGGTTCTTGTCTACGTTGATGATATCATATTTGGTGGCAGTAGGAAGAAATCAGTGGATGAATTTTCCAAACACATGAAATTAGAATTTGAAATGTCTATGAGTGGGAAGCACACATATTTCTTGTGGCTGCAAGTGATTCAAAAGAAGGAATACACATTCATTTCTCAGGAAAAATATGCAAGAGAGCTACTGAAGAAGTTCAATAGCAAGACTCCAAACCAATGTCAACTCCGGTTGCAGTTGGAACTAAACTTGGAAAGCATGAGGATGGGAACTCTGTTGATCCCACCATGTATAGGAGGATCATTGGCAGCCTACTGTACCTGACAGCGACAAGACCAGATATTGTCTTTGCAACATGCCTTGCGGCCCGCTTTCAGAGTAATCCAAAGGAGGAATATATGGCAGTAGTAAAAAGAATCATGAGGTACATTCAAGGTACACATAACTTCGGGTTATTTTTTGTTGCAGGCAGGGACAGTGAAATATCAGCATTTTCTGATGCTGACTGGGCTGGTGATGTCGTAGATAGAAAGTCCACTAGTGGTGGAGCTTTCTATATCGGGCAGAAATGTGTTGGCTGGTTGAGCAAGAAACAAGAAAGTACTTCTCTTAGTACTGCTGAAGCTGAATATATCTCCGCCACAAAATAATGCACTCAACTTCTTTGGATGAAGCAGCAGCTAACAGATATTGGTGATAAGGTGCAGCAACCAATGGTGATTTATTGTGATAACAAAAGTGCAATTGATCTTACGAAGAATCCGGTTCACCATTCTCATACAAAACATATTGAAATACGGTATCATTTTATCAAAGAAAAGGTTGAACAGGGCGTGATTAAAATGAATCATGTTGGAACTAATGACCAAGTGGCTGATATCCTAACCAAGCCATTGTCCGCGGCTGTGTTCGAGAAGCATCGGTTGAACCTCGGTGTTCGACCACCTCCTACTGCATAAGGAGGCTCCGGAAGTCCCCTCTCCCCATTTGTTTTAACTGTTTTTATCTGCTTATGGCTGTGATGCAGGTTTATGGGGGAGATACTATCCAGGGGGAGTATGGCTTCAGCTGAACGTTGAACAAACTTTTCGGTCTTTGGTTTTATTGTCAATGGGGGAGAAAGGAATAAATTCAAGGCAAGAAATTCTTCTGTGATGAGAAGTGTAGAGAATTTCAAAACACTAAGACCCAATTCAAGCTTTCACTCTTGTTTTCTACACCGAGCATTGCTCACGTAGACTTAGAGTGTTGGCTGAGTTGATTCTTGCGTTTTGGATTTGCTAATGGTTGGAGATCTATTGAATTTATTCTGATTTCCAACAAACCCAAAGGGGGAGATTGTTGGAACCAGGTTCTTCAAAGCATGATTTGGTGTATGGTTTGTGTTTGTTTTCAATCCTCAGTGGAAGTTCAGGGTGTGTACCAACAAAGCGATCATACTGTTCAAGAAGAAAACAGTAGTGAAGGTTGGGCTGTTTCCCAGTGTTTGCCAAATATTTGGGCCTAAAAATCGGCCAATAAAGTAAATTGTTTTTGGAAAAGGTACTTGCGCGCCGTGCTCTTGGAGGATAAAAGACTTGCGCGCCATATGTTTTTGAGGATCAGAACATCAAAATTTGGCTAAGGAAAGAAGGTCGCGCAAGTGTTGGTTGGGTCGCGCAAGTGAGTTGCGCGACATAGTTTATTGAAGACAAGACTTGCGCGCCGTCGAGGGACTTGCGCGCCGCCGCGCAGGGGGTCTAGTTTGCCTATAAATACTGGACCACCCCTCCTCATTTCCAACGAAGTTCAAGGCCGAGAGATTGTTCGATCTCTCGTCGCGCAGGTGGTTGAGTCGCGCATGTGGTTGTTTTGTCGCGCAAGTAGAGCTTGCACGCCGGTGTTTGGCTGTGCGCCCAAGGTGGTTTGGAAGAGAAAGGAAGTGGACCGCGCAAGTTTGTAGTTGGGGAAGGAAGAGTCGCGCATCTTTGTTGAGGACACTTGCGCACCAGTGTGGACTTGCACGCCGTAGTGGGACTTGCGCGACTATCTTGGAGAAGCGCGCCTGGTTTTGCTGAAGCCCACCGACGTGTTTGGAGCTGCACGAAAGCCAAGAGACTACTCGGTTCATTCGAGGAAAAGTGATATTCTTCTTCTGGTGAGAATCGGACATCAATAGAGAATCTACATACAACAAAGGATGCACTCTTATGCAAATGAAGAAGATACCTTCACGTCTATAAACTGAGTGGGACTTCACCAACGGCAGTGAGCCAGGGGGAGTCAACGGGAGTGACCTATGGGACGCAGTGAGCTATCCCTGAACAATTGTAAAGGCATTGAGCCTGGGACAGAGTGTCTGTACCCGAACTTTTGTATCCGCAGCTAGTGAAGCATAGTGGATTTAGGTACGACCGGCAACCTGTCGCCGTATGCTCCTTAGACGTAGCCCTTAGTGGTGAACCAAGTAAAAATGGATGTGTCTTCTCTGTGCATGTGAATGTTTTCATTTTGATCATAATCATCATACAGGTTCAACAAGTTCCTACCAACGTGGGAACAAGGTCCAACACATTAAAAGAAAAAGTGGTCACCCTGATTCACCCCTCCCCTCTCAGGGTGTCCCGGGGTCCTTCAAGTGGTATCAGAGGGAGGTTGCTAGTGTTGAATCTGACCTTCTTCATCATGGAAAACGCCGTCAATGTCAGGGGAGTCCCTCACTTCGAAGGAAGCAATTTCCAGATCTGGAAGAACAGAATGAGATCTCATCTAAGATCTCTTGGAATGGAAGTTCTTTTTTCTACTGTGCAAGGAATACATGTCACTGATCCAACAGGTCTGGCTATGACTAAAACAGACAGGAAACTTCTTGATGCAGATGCTAAAGCACAGAATGCTCTCACTGCAGCCCTTTCTGATCAGATTTACCTGAAGGTGATGAATTTCACCTCAGTAAAATCTATGTGGGATAAACTTGAGAATATTTATGAAGGTGATAGCAAAGTGAAGGAGGCGAAACTACAAGTGCTACACAATCGGATTGATGATTTGAAGATGCATCCAGACGAGAATGCAGACTCTTTCTTCAATCGAATTTCTGAAGTGGTTGGATCAATTCGGGGTCTAGGCGAAGAAATCAAAGACATTGATATTGTAAAGAAAATATTAAGAAGACTTCCACCTCTGTATAATGCGAAGGTGTCAGCTCTTGAGGAAAGAGATCTTTCCAAGCTTTCTCTAGATGACTTACTGAGCAGTTTGGTAGCATATGAAATGAGAGTCAAACCAGAAGATGCTACGACTCGGGTGAGCAAGGAAATGGAATTCAAGGCCATTAATAAATTGAAAATCTCAAAGGATAGTAGCGGTTATGGTGACGAAGAGAAAGAAATTCTTTCTCTCATTGCAAAGAAGTTCCAGAAGGGGAAAGGGAAATTCAAAGGGAAGTTACCTCTCGCAAGTTTCCGTTGAGTATAAGTTGGGCATATTGCCTCTCAGTGCTTGAAGAATATCAACGATGATGACAGTGAAGATGAAAACTTCAAGAAGCCTCAAAGAAGGTTCTTCAAAAAGGGAGACTTCAAATCTGGTAAGCAAATGCAAAGGAAGAGTTTTGTCTGTGAAGAGGAAGAAGATGACAATGAATTCTGTGATGAAGAAGAACCAGAATTCAAAACTGGGAACCCTGCTTCTATGATGGCCACTGTTGAAAAGTCAGAAGATACTGATGGTGAAAAACAACTGAGAACATGTGTAGATCCTGATGTGCAACTTAAGGATGCAGTTAGTAAGCTTAAGATTAAATGTTAGAGCTGCAATAAGTGGAAATCAATTGTAGAAGAATCAATTGAATATGTTGATCAACTTGAAGCTGAAATTGAATGACTGGAAGAATTTGTGAAGGTACAATCTAAAATAATTGAATGCAATGATGATGCAGTTGATCTGAAGCTGAGAATTGAAGAGCAGGAAAAGTTCATCAATGACCTCACATCTAGACTGGATGAAAAATCCAAGACTGTTGAGGGTCTTGAGGAGGAAGTAGTTACTCTAAGGAGTAAAATGGAGACAGAATCAGTTCCAAAAGAATCGAGGAAGAAAATACAGTTCGGAAGATTCTCAGATGCAGAATTACTTGCAAGATCCAAGTGTGGTTCAGATGTGGTTGGAAAAGTCTTGAGTGATCAAAGACCTGCTTTCATGGGAAAGAGTGGAATTGGCTGTGAGGCTGATCCATCAACTGCTGGAAGTGAAAATATCCAAAAGAAAGACAAGATGAATGTTGAACATGATGAAATGTTACCTAGAGTGCTGAAAAAGGAACCCTCAATCCAAACTAAAAGGAGACCTGAAAATTATCCTCAAACATTCAAAAATGACAGACAGTCTTACTATTCTCCCAAGGAAGAAGGTATAAGGAGAAATTCAAGTGAGAAGACATTTCCTCTCATGAAGTGTCCCTTCTGTGGCTATCTGGGCCATACCATGTCTTATTGTGAAGAGGCAAGAAGCTATCTGAATGGAGAAGATATAGATGCTCAACAAAGGAGAACAATCTCATATCCTAATTCTCATAGAAGAAATAATTTCTATGGATATTGTTTTTGTTGTTCTAACTTTGGTCATAAGGCCGTTAATTGTAGGCAGAGAAGAGACATAGACACCTCATACTGAAGTTCAAGACAAGTCAAGTCTCGTCAGCAAGATAGTGTTGTTCTTTTAAACAGGTTCTCACCTCTCACAGAAGACTTTGACTATGAAGAACCTGGGTATGCGGAAGAGATAGTTGAAAGGCCATCAGTCCTATATACACAATCTAATGTCTCATGGAAGGAAAGGAAGAAGATTGAGAAATCGAACCATGCAGAGGTAGCCCTCAAAGCTACAAAGAACAACAGTACCTGGATTCTGGATAGCGGTTGTTCATCTCATATGACGGGTAATGCTGGCCTACTAACGAATATCATAAAGAATGTTGATGGTACAATAAGATTTGGTAATGATGGGGCTCTGAAAATCAAAGGAAGTGGAAGTACCCAATTAGCTAATGGAGAACTAAAGAAGACCGAAGTTCTTTACGTAGATGTCTACGCCATAATCTCCTTAGCATGAGTCAACTCTGTGACTCAGGACTTATAGTTACTTTTAATCAGAAAGGCTGCACCATCAAGGGAAAAACTGGCAATTCACTTATGAAAGGATGCAGAACAGAAGGCAACTTGTATCAGGTTGATAGTGAAGAAAATGTATGTTACATGACTGTTGAAGAAGAAAATAATTTGTGGCATCAGAGATTGGGACACATCAATCAACAAGACATGGAGAAAATATCAAAATTGAGAATTGTCATGGACATCCCCAACTTGAAGCGTGAGCGTGAAAAATCCTGTGATGCTTGTATTCGTGTGAAGCTGGTCTGCAGTTCATATCGGCCAAAGAAGAAAAAGGCATCTCACCTTCTTGATCGGATTCATACAGATGTTTGTGGTCCAATAAATGTTGCCGGAACTCATGGAGAAAGGTACTTTGTCCTTTTCATAGAGGATTACAGTCGAATGGCATGTGTGATGGTCATTCACCGGAAACGACAGGTCCTTGACTGCATGAAAACATATCGGCGAATCACCGAGAATGATACTGGACGAACAATCAAAGTGTTGCGATCTGACAATGGAGGAGAATACACGTCCATTGAATTTGAAAATTATCTGGAGAAGCATGGGATACAACATGAGGTAGCTGCTGTGAGAACTCCACAACAAAATGGAGTTGTTGAACGAAGGAATCGACAGGTGAACAACATGGCACGAACTATGCTGATTGAGAGTCGTATTCCACGACATTACTGGAAAGAGGTTGTTCAAGCTGCAGTGTACATTCAGAATCGAACGGGACTTTATATGGGTGAGACGAAGACACCATATGAATTGTGGCATGGATGGAAGCCTTCTATAAAATACTTTTGGGTCTTTGGAAGTAAGTGCTTCATCAGGAACAAAGAAGGAAATCAGGGGAAATATGGTGACAACGCAGATGAAGGAATCTTCCTCGGTTACTCAATGAACAGCAAAGCCTACAAATGTTTCAACAATCATTTTGGAAGGATTGTGGAAATCAATGATGTTAAGATAATGGAAGAGAAAACCACAAATGCTTCACGGACGTCATATGCTGATATGATAGAAAGTCATGAAGAATGTGGACATGAAGAAACTACAAATGCAGAAATAGAGGAAGCTGTTCAAAACACTCATCAATCACATAATGATGATGACTCAGAAGAAGAATCTGAAGAAGAAACTATGGCTGAAGAGAATACTACTGAACCTCGCAGGAGAAATCGAAGAGCTGAGATTGATCCATCCAACATAATTGGGGATAGGAGTGCACCCACTCAAACCAGAAGGATGAGGAATACCACGCAATCTGCATTTCTATCAGTTTTAGAGCCATCCTCATTCGAAGAAGCTGCAAAAGATGAATCTTGGGTGAAAGCCATGAATGATGAATTAGATCAGATTGATAAGAATCAGACAGGGGATCTTGTCCAGAGACCCGAAGGTCACAATGTGATTGGTACCAAATGGATCTTCAAAAATAAGTTTGATGAGCATGGAAGTGTCATCAGAAACAAGGCACAACTGGTATGTAAAAGATACTCTCAGATTGAAGGCATTGATGTTGAAGAAACATTTGCTCCAGTGGCTAGACTGGAGTCAATCAGGCTTTTCCTTGCCATGGAACACCAAAGAGGATATAAAGTATATCAAATGGATGTCAAGACAACATTCTTGTATGGTGTACTCGAAGAAGAAGTCTACATTGAACAACCAGTGGGCTTTGTCTTGGGTACCGATGAAACAAAGGTCTGCAAACTAAAGAAATATCTATATGGTTTGAAGCAGGCACCACGGGCATGGTACTCATGGCTAGATTCATATCTCAAGAAGTTGGAATTCAAAATAGGAGGAGTTGATCACAATCTCTATGTGAAGAATTCTCCAAAAGATCAATTCATGGTTCTTGTCTACGTTGATGATATCATATTTGGTGGCAGTAGGAAGAAATCAGTGGATGAATTTGCCAACCACATGAAATCAGAATTTGAAATGTCTATGATTTGGGAGCTCACATATTTCTTGGGGCTGCAAGTGATTCAAAAGAAGGAATACACATTCATTTCTCAGAAAAAATATGCAAGAGAGCTGCTGAAGAAGTTCAATAGCAAGACTCCAAACCAATGTCAACTCCGATTGCAGTTGGAACTAAACTTGGAAAGCATGAGGATGGGAACTCTGTTGATCCCACCATGTATAGGAGGATCATTGGCAGCCTACTGTACCTGACAGCGACAAGACCAGATATTGTCTTTGCAACATGCCTTGCGGCCCGCTTTCAGAGTAATCCAAAGGAGGAACATATGGAAGCAGTAAAAAGAATCATGAGGTACATTCAAGGTACACATAACTTCGGGTTATTTTTTGCTGCAGGCAGGGACAGTGAATTATCAGCATTTTCTGATGCTGACTGGGCTGGTGATGTCGTAGATAGAAAGTCCACTAGTGGTGGAGCTTTCTATATCGGGCATAAATGTGTTGCATGGTTGAGCAAGAAACAAGAAAGTACTTCTCTTAGTACTGCTGAAGCTGAATATATCTCCGCCACAAAAGCATGCACTCAACTTCTTTGGATGAAGCAGCAGCTAACAGATATTGGTGATAAGGTGTAGCAACCAATGGTGATTTATAGTGATAACAAAAGTGCAATTGATCTTACGAAGAATCCGGTTCAGCATTCTCATACAAAACATATTGAAATACGGTATCATTTTATCAAAGAAAAGGTTGAACAAGGCGTGATTAAAATGGATCATGTTTGAACTAATGAGCAAGTGGCTGATATCCTAACCAAGCCATTGTTCGCGGCTGTGTTCGAAAGGCATCGGTTGAACCTCGGTGTTCGACCACCTCCTACTGCATAAGGAGGCTCCAGAAGTCCCCTCTCCCCGTTTGTTTTAACTGTTTTTATCTTCTTATGGATGTGATGCAGGTTTATGGGGGAGATACTATCGAGGGGGAGTATGGCTTGAGCTGAACGTCGAACAAACTTTTCGGTCTTTGGTTTTATTGTCAATGGGGGAGAAAGGAATAAATTCAAGGCATGAAATTCTTCTGTGATGAGAAGTGTGGAGAATTTCAAAACACTAAGACCCAATTCAGGATTTCTCTCTTGTTTTCTACACCGAGCATTGCTCACATAGACTTAGAGTGTTGGCTGAGTTGATTCTTGCGTTTTGGATTTGCTAATGGTTGGAGATCTATTGAATTTATTCTGATTGCCAACAAACACAAAGGGGGAGATTGTTGGAACCAGGTTCTTCAAAGCATGATTTGGTGTATGGTTTGTGTTTGTTGTCAATCCTCAGTGGATGTTCAGGGTGTGTACCAACAAAGCGATCATACTGTTCAAGCAGAAAATAGTAGTGAAGGTGGGGCTGTTTCCCAGTGTTTGCCAAATATTTGGGCCTAAAAATCGGCCAATAAAGTAAATTGTTTTTGGCAAAGGTACTTGCGCACCGTGCTCTTGGAGGATAAAATACTTGCGCGCCATATGTTTTTGAGTATCAGAACATCAAAATTTGGCTAAGGAAAGAAGGTCGCGCAAGTGAGTTGCGCGACAGAGTTTATTGAAGACAAGACTTGCGCGCCGTCGAGGGACTTGCGCGCCGCCGCGTAGGGAGTCTAGTTTGCCTATAAATACTAGACCACCCCTCCTCATTTCCAACGAAGTTCAAGGTAGAGAGATTGTTCGAGCTCTCTTCGTGCAGGTGGTTGAGTCGCGCATGTGGTTGTTTTGTCGCGCAAGTAGAGCTTGCGCGCCGGTGTTTGGCTGTGCGCCCAAGGTGGTTTGGAAGAGAAAGGAAGTGGAGCGCGCAAGTTTGTAGTTGGGGAAGGAAGGGTCACGCATCTTTGTTGATGACACTTGCGCGCCAGTGTGGACTTGCGCGCCGTAGTGGGACTTGCGCGACTATCTTGGAGAAGCGCGCCTGGTTGTGCTGAAGCCCACCGACGTGTTTGGAGCTGCACGAAAGCCGAGAGACTACTCGGTTCTTTCGAGGAAAAGTGATATTATTCTTCTGGTGAGAATCAGACTTCAATAGAGAATCTACATACAACAAAGGATTCAATCTTATGCAAATGAAGAAGAGACCTTCACGTCTATAAACTGAGTGGGACTTCACCAACGGCAGTGAGCCAGGGGGAGTCAACGGGAGTGACCTGAGGGACGCAGTGAGCTATCCCTGAACAATTGTAAAGGCATTGAGCCTGGGACAGAGTGTCTGTTCCTGAACTTTTTTATCCGCAGCTAGTGAAGCATAGTGGATTTAGGTACGACCGACAACCTGTCGTCGTATGCTCCTTGGACGTAGCCCTTATTGGTGAACCAAGTAAAAATGGATGTGTCTTCTCTGTGCATGTGAATGTTTTCATTTTGATCATAATCATCATACAGGTTCAACAAATTCCTACCAACGTGGGAACAAGGTGCAACGGATTAAAAGAAAATGTGGTCACTCTGATTCACCCCTCCCCTCTCAGGGTGTCCCGGGGTCCTTCAAGTGGTATCAGAGGGAGGTTGCTGGTGTTGAATCTGACCTTCTTCATCATGGAAAACGCATTCAATGTCATGGGAGTCCCTCACTTCGAAGGAAGCAATTTCCAGATCTGGAAGAACAGAATGAGATCTCATCTAAGATCTCTTGGAATGGAAGTTATTTTTTCTACTGTGCAAGGAATACATGTCACTGATCCAACAGGTCTGGCTATGACTAAAACAGACAGGAAACTTCTTGATGCAGATGCTAAAGCACAGAATGCTCTCACTGCAGCCCTTTCTGAACATATTTACCTGAAGGTGATGAATTTCACCTCAGCAAAATCTATGTGGGATAAACTTGAGAATATTTATGAAGGTGATAGAAAAGTTAAGGAGGCGAAACTACAAGTGCTACACAATCGGTTTGATGATCTGAAGATGCATCCAGACGAGAATGCAGACTCTTTCTTCAATCGAATTACTGAAGTGGTTGGAGCAATTCAGGGTCTAGGCGAATAAATCAAAGACATTGATATTGTAAAGAAAATATTAAGAAGACTTCCACCTCTGTATAATGAGACGGTGTTAGCTCTTGAGGAAAGAGATCTTTCCAAGCTTTCTCTAGATGACTTACTGAGCAGTTTGGTAGCATATGAAATGAGAGTCAAACCAGAAGATGCTACGACTCGGGTGAGAAAGGAAATGGCATTCAAGGCCATGGATAAATTGAAAATCTCAAAGGATAGTACCGGTGATGATGACTAAGAGAAAGAAATTCTTTCTCTCTTTTCAAAGAAGTTCCAGAAGGGGAAAGGGAAATTCAAAGGGAAGTTACCTCTCGCATGTTTCCGTTGTGGATAAGTTGGGCATATTGCCTCTCAGTGCTTGAAGAATATCAACGATGATGACAGTGAAGATGAAAACTTCAAGAAGCCTCAAGGAAGGTTCTTCAAAAAGGGAGACTTCAAATCTGGTAAGCAAATGAAAAGGAAGAGTTTTGTCTGTGAAGAGGAAGAAGATGACAATGAATTCTGTGATGAAGAAGAACCAGAATTCAAAACTGGGAACCATGCTTCTATGATAGCCACTGTTGAAAAGTCAGAAGATACTGATGGTGAAAAACATCTGAGAACTTGTGTAGATCCTGATGTGCAACTTATGGATGCAGTTAGTAAGCTTAAGATTAAATGTAAGAGCTGCAATAAGTGGAAATCAGTTGTAGAAGAATCAACTGAATATGTTGATCAACTTGAATCTCAAATTGAACGACAGGAAGAATTTGTGAAGGTACAATCTAAAATAATTGAAAGCAATGATGATGCAGTTGATCTGAAGCTGAGAATTGAAGAGCAGGAAAAGTTCATCAATGACCTCACATCCAGACTGGATGAAAAATCCAAGACTGTTGAGGGTCTTGAGGAGGAAGTAGTTACTCTAAGGAGTAAAATGGAGACAGAATCAGTTCCAAAAGAATCGAGGAAGAAAATACAGTTCGGAAGATTCTCAGATGCAGAATTACTTGCAAGAGCCAAGTGTGGTTCAGATGGGGTTGGAAAAGTCTTGAGTGATCAAAGACCTGATTGCATGGGAAAGAGTGGAATTGGCTGTGAGGCTGATCCATCAACTGCTGGAAGTGAAAAGATCCAAAAGAAAGACAAGATGAAAGTTGAACATGATGAAATGTTACCTAGAGTGCTGAAAAAGGGACCATCAATCCAAACTAAAAGGAGACCTGAAAATTATCCTCAAACATTCAAAAATGACAGACAGTCTTACCATTCTCCCAAGGAAGAAGGTATAAGGAGAAATTCAAGTGAGAAGACATTTCCTCTCATGATGTTTCCGTTCTGTGGCTATCTGGGCCATACCATGTCTTATTGTGAAGAGGCAAGAAGCTATCTGAATGGAGAAGATATAGATGCTCAACAAAGGAGAACAATCTCATATCCTAATTCTCATAAAAGAAATAATTTCTATGTATATTGTTTTTGTTGTTATAACTTTGGTCATAAGGCCGTTAATTGGAGGCAGAGAAGAGACATAGACACCTCATACCGAAGTTCAAGACAAGTCAAGTCTCGTCAGCAAGATAGTGTTTCTCTTTTAAACAGGTTCTCACCTCTCACAGAAGACTTTGACTATGAAGAACCTGGGTATGCAGAAGAGATAGTTGAAAGGCCATCAGTCCTATATACTCAATCTAATGTCTCATGGAAGGAAAGGAAGAAGATTGAGAAATCGAACCTTGCAGAGGTAGCCCTCAAAGCTACAAAGAACAACAGTACCTGGATTCTGGATAGAGGTTGTTCATCTCATATGACGGGTAATGCCGGCCTACTAACGAATATCATAAAGAATGTTGATGGTACAGTAAGATTTGGTAATGATGGGGCTCTGAAAATCAAAGGAAGTGGAAGTACCCAATTATCTAATGGAGAACTAAAGAAGACTGAAGTTCTTTACGTAGATGGCCTACGCCATAATCTCCCTAGCATGAGTCAACTCTGTGACTCAGGACTTATAGTTACTTTTAATCAGAAAGGATGCACCATCAAGGGAAAAACTGGCAATTCACTTATGAAAGGATGCAGAACAGAAGGCAACTTGTATCAGGTTGATAGTGTAGAAAATGTATGTTACATGGCTGTTGAAGAAGAAAATAATTTGTGGCATCAGAGATTGGGACACATCAATCAACAAGACATGGAGAAAATATCAAAATTGAGAATTGTCATGGACATCCCCAACTTGAAGCGTGAGCGTGAAAAATCCTGTGATGCTTGTATTCGTGCGAAGCTGGTCTGCAGTTCATATCGGCCAAAGAAGAAAAAGGCATCTCACCTTCTTGATCTGATTCATACAGATGTTTGTGGTCCAATAAATGTTGCCGGAACTCATGGAGAAAGGTACTTTGTCCTTTTCATAGAGGATTACAGTCGAATGGCATGTGTGATGGTCATTCACCGGAAACGACAGGTCCTTGACTGCATGAAAACATATCGGCGAATCGCCGAGAATGATACTGGACGAACAATCAAAGTGTTGCGATCTGACAATGGAGGAGAATACATGTCCATTGAATTTGAAAATTATCTGTAGAAGCATGGGATACAACATGAGGTAGCTGCTGTGAGAACTCCACAAAAAAATGGAGTTGTTGAACGAAGGAATCGACAGGTGAACAACATGGCACGAACTATGCTGATTGAGAGTCGTATTCCACGACATTACTGGAAAGAGGTTGTTCAAGCTGCAGTGTACATTCAGAATCGAACAGGACATTATATGGGTGAGACGAAGACACCATATGAATTGTGGCATGGACGGAAGCCTTCTCTAAAATACTTTCGGGTCTTTGGAAGTATGTGCTTCATCAGGAACAAAGAAGGAAATCAGGGGAAATATGGTGACAACGTAGATGAAGGAATCTTCCTCGGTTACTCAATGAACAGCAAAGCCTACAAATGTTTCAACAATCGTTTGGGATGGATTGTGGAAAGCAATGATGTTAAGATAATTGAAGAGAAAACCACAAATGCTTCACGGACGTCATATGCTGATGTGATAGAAAGTCATGAAGAATGTGGACATGAAGAAACTAAAAATGCAGAAACAGAGGAAGCTGTTCAAAACACTCATCAATCACATAATGATGATGACTCAGAAGAAGAATCTGAAGAAGAAACTATGGATGAAGAGAATACTACTGAACCTCGCAGGAGAAATCGAAGAGCTGAGATTGATCCATCCAACATAATTGGGGATAGGAGTGCACCCACTCAAACCAGAAGGATGAGTAATACCACGCAATCTGCATTTCTATCAGTTTTAGAGCCATCCTCATTCGAAGAAGCTGCAAAAGATGAATCTTGGGTGAAAGCCATGAATGATGAATTAGATCAGATTGATAAGAATCAGACATGGGATCTTGTCCAGAGACCCGAAGGTCACAATGTGATTGGTACCAAATGGATCTTCAAAAATAAGTTTGATGAGCATGGAAGTGTCATCAGAAACAAGGCACGACTGGTATGTAAAAGATACTCTCAGATTGAAGGCATTGATGTTGAAGAAACCTTTGCTCCAGTGGCTAGACTGGAGTCAATCAGGCTTTTCCTTGCCATGGCACTCCAAAGAGGATATAAAGTATATCAAATGGATGTCAAGACAGCATTCTTGAATGGTGTACTCGAAGAAGAAGTCTACATTGAACAACTAGTGGGCTTTGTCTTGGGTACCGATGAAACAAAGGTCTGCAAACTAAAGAAAGCTCTATATGGTTTGAAGCAGGCACCACGGGCGTGGTACTCACGGCTAGATTCATATCTCAAGAAGTTGGAATTCAAAAGAGGAGGAGTTGATCACAATCTCTATGTGAAGAATTCTCCAAAAGATCAATTCATGGTTCTTGTCTATGTTGATGATATCATATTTGGTGGCAGTAGGATGAAATTAGTGGATGAATTTGCCAACCACATGAAATCAGAATTTGAAATGACTGTGATTGGGGAGCTCACATATTCCTTGGGGCTGCAAGTGATTCAAAAGATGGAATACACATTCATTTCTCAGGAAAAATATGCAAGAGAGCTGCTGAAGAAGTTCAATAGCAAGACTCCAAACCAATGTCAACTCCGATTGCAGTTGGAACTAAACTTGGAAAGCATGAGGATGGGAACTCTGTTGATCCCACCATGTATAGGAGGATCATTGGCAGCCTACTGTACCTGACAGTGACAAGACCAGATATTGTCTTTGCAACATGCCTTGAGGCCCGCTTTCTGAGTAATCCAATGGAGGAACATATGGCAGCAGTAAAAAGAATCATGAGGTACATTCAAGGTACACATAACTTCAGGTTATTTTTTGCTGCAGGCAGGGGCAGTGAATTATCAGCATTTTCTGATGCTGACTGGGCTGGTGATGTTGTAGATAGAAAGTCCACTAGTGGTGGAGCTTTCTATATCGGGCAGAAATGTGATGGATGGTTGAGCAAGAAACAAGAAAGTACTTCTCTTAGTACTGCTGAAGCTGAATATATCTCCACCACAAAAGCATGCACTCAACTTCTTTGGATGAAGCAGTAGCTAACAGATATTGGTGATAAGGTGCAGCAACCAATGGTGATTTATTGTGATAACAAAAGTGCAATTGATCTTATGAAGAATCCGGTTCAGCATTCTCATACAAAACATATTGAAATACGGTAACATTTTATCAAAGAAAAGGTTGAACAAGGCATGATTAAAATGGATCATGTTGGAACTAATGAGCAAGTGGCTGATATCCTAACCAAGCCATTGTCCGCGGCTGTGTTCGAGAAGCATCGGTTGAACCTCGGTGTTCGACCACCTCCTACTGCATAAGGAGGCTCCGGAAGTCCCCTCTCCCCGTTTGTTTTAACTGTTTTTATATTCTTATGGTTGTGATGCAGGTTTATGGGGGAGATACTATCCAGGGGGAGTATGGCTTGAGCTGAACGTTGAAAAAACTTTTCGGTCTTTGGTTTTATTGTCAATGGGGGAGAAAGGAATAAATTCAAGGCAAGAAATTCTTCTGTGATGAGAAGTGTGGTGAATTTCAAAACACTAAGACCCAATTCAAGCTTTCTCTCTTGTTTTCTACACCGAGAATTGCTCACGTAGACTTAGAGTGTTGGCTGAGTTGATTCTTGCGTTTTGGATTTGCTAATGGTTGGAGATCTATTGAATTTATTCTGATTGCCAACAAACCCAAAGGGGGAGATTGTTGGAACCAGGTTCTTCAAAGCATGATTTGGTGTATGGTTTGCGCGCCGTGCTCTTGGAGGATAAAATACTTGCGAGCCATATGTTTTTGAGGATCAGAACATCAAAATTTGGCTATGGAAAGAAGGTCGCGAAAGTGTTGGTTGGGTCGCGCAAGTGAGTTGCGCGACAGAGTTTATTGAAGACAAGACTTGCGCGCCGTCGAGGGACTTGCGCGCCGCCACGCAGGGGGTCTAGTTTGCCTATAAATACTGGACCACCCCTCCTCATTTCCAACGAAGTTCAAGGCCGAGAGATTGTTCGAGCTCTCGTCGCGCAGGTGGTTGAGTCGCGCAGGTGGTTGTTTTGTCGCGCAAGTAGAGCTTGTGCGCCGGTGTTTGGCTATGCGCCCAAGGTGGTTTGGAAGAGAATGGAAGTGGACCATGCAAGTTTGTAGTTGGGGAAGGAAGAGTCGCGCATCTTTGTTGATGACACTTGCACGCCAGTGTGGACTTGCGCGCCGTAGTGGGACTTGCGCGACTATCTTGGAGAAGCGCGCCTGGTTTTGCTGAAGCCCACCGGCATGTTTGGAGCTGCACGAAAGCCGACAGACTACTCTGTTCATTCGAGGAAAAGTGATATTCTTCGTCTGGTGAGAATCGGACTTCAATAGAGAATCTACATACAACAAAGGATGCACTCTTATGGAAATGAAGAAGAGACCTTCACATCTATAAACTGAGTGGGACTTCACCAACGGCAGTGAGCCAGGGGGAGTCAACGGGAGTGACCCGAGGGACGCAGTGAGCTATCCCTGAACAATTGTAAAGGCAGTGAGCCTGGGACAGAGTGTCTGTACCCGAACTTTTGTATCCGCAGCTAGTGAAGCATAGTGGATTTAGGTACGACCGGAAACCTGTCGCCGTATGCTCCTTGGACGTAACCCTTAGTGGTGAACCAAGTAAAAATGGATGTGTCTTCTCTGTGCAAGTGAATGTTTTCATTTTGATCATAATCATCATACAGGTTCAACAAGTTCCTACCAACGTGGGAACAAGGTCCAACACATTAAAAGAAAAATTGGTCACCCTGATTCACCCCTCCCCTCTCAGGGTGTCCCGGGGTCCTTCAAGTGGTATCAGAGGGAGGTTGCTGGTGTTGAATCTGACCTTCTTCATCATGGAAAACGCCGTCAATGTCAGGGGATTCCCTCACTTCGAAGGAAGCAATTTCCAGATCTGGAAGAACAGAATGAGATCTTATCTAAGGTCTCTTGGAATGGAAGTTCTTTTTTCTACTGTGCAAGGAATACATGTCAGTGATCCAACAGGTCTGGCTATGACTAAAACAGACAGGAAACTTCTTGATGCAGATGCTAAAGCACAGAACGCTCTCACTGCAGCCCTTTCTGATCAGATTTACATGAAGGTGATGAATTTCACCTTAGCAAAATCTATGTGGGATAAACTTGAGAATATTTATGAAGGTGATAGCAAAGTGAAGGAGGCGAAACTACAAGTGCTACACAATCGGTTTGATGATCTGAAGATGCATCCAGACGAGAATGCAGACTCTTTCTTCAATAGAATTACTGAAGTGGTTGGAGCAATTCGGGGTCTAGGCGAAGAAATCAAAGACATTGATATTGTAAAGAAAATATTAAGAAGATTTCCACCTCTGTATAATGCGAAGGTGTCAGCTCATGAGTAAAGAGATCTTTCCAATCTTTCTCTAGATGACTTACTGAGCAGTTTGGTAGCATATGAAATGAGAGTCAAACCAGAAGATGCTACGACTCGGGTGAGCAAGTAAATGGCATTCAAGGCCATGGATAAATTGAAAATCTCAAAGGATAGTAGAGTTGATGATTACGAAGAGAAAAAAATTCTTTCTCTCATTGCAAAGAAGTTCCAGAAGAGGAAAGGGAAATTCAAAGGGAAGTTACCTCTCGCATGTTTCCGTTGTGGATAAGTTGGGCATATTGCCTCTCAGTGCTTGAAGAATATCAATGATGATGACAGTGAAGATGAAAACTTCAAGAAGCCTCAAAGAAGGTTCTTCAAAAAGGGAGACTTCAAATATGGTAAGAAAATGCAAAGGAAGAGTTTTGTCTGTGAAGAGGAAGAAGATGACAATGAATTCTGTGATGAAGAAGAACCAGAATTCAAAACTGGGAACCATGCTTCTATGATGGCCACTGTTGAAAAGTCAGAAGATACTGATTGTGAAAATTAACTGAGAACTTGTGTAGATCCTGATGTGCAACTTAAGGATGCAGTTAGTAAGCTTAAGATTAAATGTAAGAGCTGCAGTAAGTGGAAATCAATTGTAGAAGAATCAACTGAATATGTTGATCAAATTGAAGCTAAAATTGAACGACTGGAAGAATTTGTGAAGGTACAATCTAAAATAATTAAGAGCAATGATGATGCAGTTGATCTGAAGCTAAGAATTGAAGAGCAGGCAAAGTTCATCAATGACCTCACATCCAGACTGGATGAAAAATCCAAGACTGTTGAGGGTCTTGAGGAAGAAGTAGTTAATCTAAGGAGTAAAATGGAGACAGAATCAGTTCCAAAAGAATCGAGGAAGAAAATACAGTTCGGAAGATTCTTAGATGCAGAATTACTTGCAAGAGCCAAGTGTGGTTCAGATGGGGTTGGAAAAGTCTCGAGTGATCAAAGACCTGCTTGCATGGGAAAGAGTGGAATTGGCTGTGAGGCTGAGCCATCAACTGCTGGAAGTGAAAAGATCCAAAAGAAAGACAAGATGAAAGTTGAACATGATGAAATGTTACCTAGAGTGCTGAAAAAGTAACCCTCAATCCAAACTAAAAGGAGACCTGAAAATTATCCTCAAACATTCAAAAATGACAGACAGTCTTACTATTCTCCCAAGGAAGAAGGTATAAGGAGAAATTCAAGTGAGAAGACATTTCCTGTCATGAAGTGTCCGTTCTGTGGCTATCTGGGCCATACCATGTCTTATTGTGAAGAGGCAAGAAGCTATCTGAATGGAGAAGATATAGTTGCTCAATAAAGGAGAACAATCTCATATCCTAATTCTCATAGAAGAAATAATTTCTATGGATATTGTTTTTGTTGTTCTAACTTTGGTCATAAGGCCATTAATTGCAGGCAGAGAAGAGACATAGACACCTCATACCGAAGTTCAAGACAAGTCAGGTCTCGTCAGCAAGACAATGTTGCTCTTTTAAACAGGTTCTCACCTCTCACAGAAGACTTTGACTATGAAGATCCTGGGTATGTGGAAGAGATAGTTGAAAGGCCATCAGTCTTATATACTCAATCTAATGTCTCATGGAAGGAAAGGAAGAATATTGAGAAATAGAACCTTGCAGAGGTAGCCCTCAAAGCTACAAAGAACAACAGTACCTGGATTCTGGATAGCGGTTGTTCATCTCATATGACGGGTAATGCTGGCCTACTAACGAATATCATAATGAATGTTGATGGTACAGTAAGATTTGGTAATGATGGGGCTCTGAAAATCAAAGGAAGTGGAAGTACCCAATTAGCTAATGGAGAACTAAAGAAGACTGAAGTTCTTTACGTAGATGGCCTACGCCATAATCTCCTTAGCGTGAGTCAACTCTGTGACTCAGGACTTATAGTTACTTTTAATCAGAAAGGCTGCACCATCAAGGGAAAAACTGGCAATTCACTTATGAAAGGATGCATAACAGAAGGCAAATTGTATCAGGTTGATAGTGAAGAAAATGTATGTTACATGACTGTTGAAGAAGAAAATAATAAGTGGCATCAGATATTGGGACACATCAATCAACAAGACATAGAGAAAATATCAAAATTGAGAATTGTCATGGACATCCCCAACTTGAAGCGTGAGCGTGAAAAATCCTGTGATGCTTGTATTCGTGGGAAGCTGGTCTGCAGTTCATATCGTCCAAAGAAGAAAAAGGCATCTCACCTTCTTGATCTGATTCATACAGATGTTTGTGGTCCAATAAATGTTGTCGGAACTCATGGAGAAAGGTACTTTGTCCTTTTAATAGAGGATTACAGTCGAATGGCATGTGTGATGGTCATTCACCGGAAACGACAGGTCCTTGACTGCATGAAAACATATCGGCGAATCGCCGAGAATGATACTGGACGAACAATCAAAGTGTTGTGATCTGACAATGGAGGAGAATACATGTCCATTGAATTTGAAAATTATCTGGAGAAGCATGGGATAAAACATGAGGTAGTTGCTACGAGAACTCCACAACAAAATGGAGTTGTTGAACGAAGGAATCGACAGGTGAACAACATGGCACGAACTATGTTGATTGAGAGTCATATTCCACGACATTACTGGAAAGAGGCTGTTCAAGCTACTGTGTACATTCAGAATCGAACCAGACTTTATACGGGTGAGACGAAGACACCATATGAATTGTGGCATGGATGGAAGCCTTCTCTAAAATACTTTCGGGTCTTTGGAAGTAAGTGCTTCATCAGGAACAAAGAAGGAAATCAGGGTAAATATGGTGACAACGCAGATGAAGGAATCTTCCTCGGTTACTCAATGAACAGCAAAGCCTACAAATATTTCAACAATCGTTTGGGAAGGATTGTGGAAAGCAATGATGTTAAGTTAATCGAAGAGAAAACCAAAAATGCTTCACGGACGTCATATGCTGATGTGATAGAAAGTCATGAAGAATGTGGAAATGAAGAAACTACAAATGCAGAAATAGAGGAAGCTGTTCAAAACACTCATCAATCACATAATGATGATGACTCAGAAGAAGAATCTGAAGAAAAAACTATGGCTGAAGAGAATACTACTGAACCTCGCAGGAGAAATCGAAGAGCTGAGATTGATCCATCCAACATAATTGGGGATAGGAGTACACCCACTCAAACCAGAAGGATGAGGAATACCACGCAATCTGCATTTCTATCAGTTTTAGAGCCATCCTCATTCGAAGAAGCTGCAAAAGATGAATCTTGGGTGAAAGCCATGAATGATGAATTAGATCAGATTGATAAGAATCAGACATGGGATCTTGTCCAGAGACCCGAAGGTCACAATGTGATTGGTACCAAATGGATCTTCAAAAATAAGTTTGATGAGCATGGAAGTGTCATTAGAAACAAGGCACGACTGGTATGTAAAAGATACTCTCAGATTGAAGGCATTGATGTTGAAGAAACCTTTGCTCCAGTGGCTAGACTGGATTCAATCAGGCTTTTCCTTGCCATGGAACTCCAAAGAGGATATAAAGTATATCAAATGGATGCCAAGACAGCATTCTTGAATGGTGTACTCGAAGAAGAAGTCTACATTGAACAACCAGTGGGCTTTGTCTTGGGTACCGATGAAACAAAGGTCTGCAAACTAAAGAATGCTTTATATGGTTTGAAGCAGGCACCATGGGCGTGGTAGTCACGGCTAGATTCATATCTCAAGAAGTTGGAATTCAAAAGAGGAGGAGTTGATCACAATCTCTATGTGAAGAATTCTCCAAAAGATCAATTCATGGTTCTTGTCTACGTTGATGATATCATATTTGGTGGCAGTAGGAAGAAATCAGTGGATGAATTTTCCAACCACATGAAATCAGAATTAGAAATGTCTATGATTGGGGAGGTCACATATTTCTTGGGGCTGCAAGTGATTCAAAAGAAGGAATACACATTCATTTCTCAGGAAAAATATGCAAGAGAGCTGCTGAAGAAGTTCAATATGCAAGACTCCAAACCAATGTCAACTCCGATTGCAGTTGGAACTAAACATGGAAAGCATGAGGATGGGAACTCTGTTGATCCCACCATGTATAAGAGGATCATTGGCAGCCTACTTTTCCTGACAGCGACAAGACCAGATATTGTCTTTGCAACATGCCTTGCGGCCCGCTTTCAGAGTAATCCAATGGAGGAACATATGGTAGCAGTAAAAAGAATCATGAGGTACATTCAAGGTACACATAACTTCGGGTTATTTTTTGCTGCAGGCAGGGACAGTGAATTATCAGCATTTTCTGATGCTGACTGGGCTGGTGATGTCGTAGATAGAAAGTCCACTAGTGGTGGAGCTTTCTATATCGGGCAGAAATGTGTTGGCTGGTTGAGCAAGAAACAAGAAAGTACTTCTCTTAGTACTGCTGAAGATGAATATATCTCCGCCACAAAAGCATTCACTCAACTTCATTGGATGAAGCAGCAGCTAACATATATTGGTGATAAGGTGCAGCAACCAATGGTGATTTATTGTGATATCAAAAGTGCAATTGATCTCACGAAGAATCCGGTTCAGCATTCTCATACAAAACATATTGAAATACGGTATCATTTTATCAAAGAAAATGTTGAACAAGGCGTGATTAAAATGGATCATGTTGGAACTAATGAGCAAGTGGCTGATATCCTAACCAAGCCATTGTCCGCGGCTGTGTTCGAGAAGCATCGGTTGAACCTCGGTGTTCGACCACCTCCTACTGCATAAGGAGGCTCCGGAAGTCCCCTCTCCTCGTTTGTTTTAACTGTATTTATCTACTTATGGCTGTGATGCAGGTTTATGGGGGAGATACTATCTAGGGGGAGTATGGCTTGAGCTGAACATTGAACAAACTTTTCGGTCTTTGGATTTATTGTCAATGGGGGAGAAAGGAATAAATTCAATGCAAGAAATTCTTCTGTGATGAGAAGTGTGGAGAATTTCAAAACACTAAGACCCAATTCAGGCTTTCTCTCTTGTTTTCTACACCGAGCATTGCTCACATAGACTTAGAGTGTTGGCTAAGTTGATTCTTGCGTTTTGGATTTTCTAATGGTTGGAGATCTATTGAATTTATTCTGATTTCCAACAAAGCCAAAGGGGGGGATTGTTGGAACCAGGCTATTCAAAGCATGATTTGGTGTATGGTTTGTGTTTGTTGTCAATCCTCAGTGGAAGTTCAGGGTGTGTACCAACAAAGCGATCATACTGTTCAAGCAGAAAACAGTAGTGAAGGTGGGGCTGTTTCCCAGTGTTTGCCAAATATTTGGGCCTAAAAATCGGCCAATAAAGTAAAGTATTTTTGGCAAAGGTACTTGCGCGCCGTGCTCTTGGAGGATAAAAGACTTGCGCGCCATATGTTTTTGAGGAACAGAACATCAAAATTTGGCTAAGGAAAGAAGGCCACGCAAGTGTTGGTTGGGTCACGCAAGTGAGTTGCGCGATAGAGTTTATTGAAGATAAGACTTGCGCGCCGTTGAGGGACTTGCGCGCCGCCACGCAGGGGGTCCAGTTTGCCTATAAATACTGGACCACCCCTCCTCATTTCCAACAAAGTTCAAGGCCGAGAGATTGTTCGAGCTCTCGTCGCGCAGGTGGTTGAGTCGCGCAGGTGGTTATTTTTTCGCGCAAGTAGAGCTTGCGCGCCGGTGTTTGGCTGTGCGCCCAAGGTGGTTTGGAAGAGAAAGGAAGTGGACCGCGCAAGTTTGTAGTTGGGGAAGGAAGAGTCGCGCATCTTTGTTGATGACACTTGCGTGCCAGTGTGGACTTGCGCGCCGTAGTGGGACTTGCGTGACTATCTTGGAGAAGCGCGCCTGGTTTTGCTGAAGCCCACCGGCGTGTTTGGAGCTGCACGGAAGCCGAGAGACTACTCGGTACATTCGAGGAAAAGTGATATTCTTCTTCTGGTGAGAATCAGACTTCAATAGAGAATCTACATACAACAAAGGATTCACTCTTATACAAATGAAGAAGAGACCTTCACATCTATAAACTGAGTGGGACTTCACCAACGGCAGTGAGCCAGGGGAGTCAACGGGAGTGACCTGAGGGACGCAGGGAGCTATCCCTGAACAATTGTAAAGGCAGTGAGCCTAGGACAGAGTTTCTGTACCCGAAATTTTGTATCCGCAGCTAGTGAAGCATAGTGGATTTAGGTACGACCGACAACCTGTCGTCGTATGCTCCTTGGACGTAGCCCTCAGTGGTGAACCAAGTAAAAATGGCTGTGTCTTCTCTGTGCATGTGAATGTTTTCATTTTGATCATAATCATCATGCAAGTTCAACATGTTCCTACCAACGTGGGAACAAGATCCAACACATTAAAGGAAAAAGTGGTCACCCTGATTCACCCCTCCCCTCTCAGGGTGTCCCAGGGTCCTTCATAATGTATGATTTAATTCTTATGTATATATGTACCCATTTTCCCTTTCCATATATTTTTATATCCCTTACTGAGCTGTTTTTGCTCATCCCATGTTTTTTTTGAAATGTTTCTCACAGGTCAAGGGAAAGGTACATGATATGATGATAGTGTCAAGGAAGTGTCAAGAAAGAATCCATGTTTTACTTTAAATATGTTTCCATTTATGAGAAATATGAATACTATCTTTATATAACCACTTTGTTTATATGTGAAATGAAATGAAAGTTCTATGATCGAATTCTCTAAAACTCTAAACCCAAAAATTTCATCAATGTGTAATCTTGTAATAACTCAATATTAAGTACGGTTTATGGCTGGGGCCTTATAGTGTCTCTCTTATTTTTAAAATTTTAATCACAGAAGCAGTAAAATTAATTTTTATGTAAAATTTCAAATTCTCCTAGGAGTTGGGTAAAAGAGGGTAAAAAGTTTAATAAAATTTTTATATATCTAAAATAGTTATAAAATTACTCCAATGAATTACATTGAACATATATATGTATTATGTATCTATTTTTACCTAAAATAAATTTCAATAAAGTAAATAATTATTTAAATAAAAATTCTATTTTAACAAATAACTCAGTGTTTTCACTATTCATAAAAAATTAAATGTTTTCAGAAAAATACCAAAAATTCTTCCACGGCTAATTTTGATATCCCGAATCAAAAAATGAAGTTCATTTTGAATGATAAAATTTATTAAATTTCCAAAAGTTGGTATTACTATTCATAATGGCTAGTTTATATAATATTTTAATAACATATCGTTGTTTAGTGAAACTCGGTATTGTGTACAACGCTAGCTATTGAGGAAGATCGCTCATGCGTTTAATGCAAGGAAGTAAGGGTTGCGTGTATGGAAAGCACCATTTGGTGCTGCGTATAACATAATCAAAACTTATTTCATTTATACATTAAAAATATATAAACATAATGTTGTGTAGAATAATTCCCACAAAACAAACTTGAAATTGTGTACATCACAATACAATTAATAGTGTTACGTATACTACAAGATAATACAGTGCTTCTTATAGCGAAATCTAATCTTGGTGAAGCGTACAGAAAAAATACATCAAAGAAAATAAAAATAATAATTCTCATAAAATATCAGGTTGTTACACAGATAGTATTGAGAAGGCCAAATATTGAAATATTGGACCTAGATAGATTGACATGGAAGCTTCAAGTTTACAGGATGGGAACACAAGTTAGAATTCACAAACTGATTTAAATTTACTCATTGAAAATCCTATGATAGTGTGCACACTCCCTGTGCAGAAGTTATGCTCGGTAACTAGTCCATTAAAAGGAAAACAAACTAAAACCATTAACTCAGAAGTAAAATTAGGCATTCCAATAGTTAGGCCTATTGTTACTCCAATTATAAGTAAGCCCATCGATTTAAAATATGAACACATAACAACCACCATGAATCATACTGCACCTGAAATTAATAATATTAAAAATTTAGGTGATGCTAACATTTCATATGATTTTCTTATGAGTAAGCAGAAAAATAAGACCGACCTGATCTCTTCAAAAATTTGTATGTCGTCAAAGGGGAGAAATGGTTTAGGTGTTCTGAAAAAGAAAAAGGGGGTCTTTTTAAAAAAATCCAGGTTTTAGTAGATTTTTTATTTTGGAATTGTCAGGGAATTTTGAACCCTGACCCACATATTGTCCTTAAAAGATTTCTTTTGGATCATAAACCTAGAATTTTTTTTTTCTAATCCAAAAGTTATTTTCACTCTGATATTTCATCATCATTTTAATTAGGTTTATAATTTTCAAGGAGCCTGTAAAAATATTTTTGATACTTACTCTCTTTGAAATTTTTTATCATGACTCTCTTCAAAATGATAATCCTTTTAAGTGCTCTGATCAAATTTTTACTTGTGATTTCACCCTTGATGGTATACATATTTTTTGTACTATGATTTATGTAAAAATTAAATACCAATATCATGGGACTCTATAGCATGATCTTTTAGATATGGATAACAACATCCATGATCCTTGGTTCATGATAGGTGATTTTAATGATATTCATACTCCAAGTGAAAAAATTAGTCCTCCACACTGACACATCTCTTCAAGAGAATTTAGATCAACAATATAAGATGGTAGCATTATTAAAATCAATATTACATGTGATAAATTTACATGGTATAGAATACAATACAGTAGGGTAGTGGCCAGATAATTAGATAGATATTTTCCAAACCACTTGGCATTGGAATATTATGATAGCATATATTGCATTACTTTTTATAAACTAAATTCAGACCACCATCACATTCTTGTTAGTATTTTCCCTAAAATTTTTAAACCCATTCATCAATGTGGATTCAATAATTCTTGGTTTGCTGAAATGGAATGCTCCAACCTCCTAAAAAATATTGGGATTCTATGAAACATCCCCATGACATTTTTTCCTATACCAATAATCTAAGGCACCTCAAACTGTGTCTTAATGGTTGGTGAAAACTAAATCTAAACAAATGAACATAGATATTTCCATTATTGAGGATGAACTTAATAAAATTCAAAATACATGAACCAATTATAATATATCTATTGTCCCCAAAATTGTAATCAACATCTCTCTGAAACTCAACTCTATCGTTCTCCTTAATGATAAATGCACAAGAATTTATTCAATACCAAATTGCTTTTAGATGGTGATAGAAACACCGAGTTCTATAATTCCCGGCGAAGAATTCAAAAAGTTTGTATATATTAAAAAAAATTAATAGACCATGTATTAATAAGGAAATCACAGATGAGTTCATCCCGGTTACAGTAAATGTAGTAGGGAATAATTTATTTTTGATCATCCCTCTTGACCAAGAAATGAAAGACACTATCTTCAGCCATAACTCTGACAGTGCTCTGGGTCCCGATGGATTCAACAGTGGTTTTTTTTCAACAATTATCGGAGGTCATTCATGTAGAAATATGTAAGCTATTTAGATGATTTGTTTCTAATTATCTCATTCCTCAGGGGCTTAATGCTCAATTCCTTACCCTAATTTCTATGGTGTCCAATGATTCTGAAATTCATCTATTTTTTCCTAATCCTCTCATCAACTATCTTTACAAAATTATTACTAATCACGTCACCAACATAATTTCTTCTATGTGTTCTAAAATTATCTATTGGAATCAATTTCGGTTTATCAAGGTAAGTTCAATATAGGATTGTCTTTTCCTCACCTCAGAATGCATCATATCTATATATAATGTTACTAGAGGTGGCAATATTGCGATTAAACATGATATTAGGAAATCCTCTGACACCATTTATTGGAGATTCATTTTTTAAATAATTGATGCTTTTGGGTTTACTGACACAATCATCAGTAGAGTTAATTCCTTATTTACATTGTCCTTTATTTCCATTCTTGTTAATAGATATCCTAAAGGATATTTCAAATGCACCGAGGGGGTTAAGAAATGTGATCCCTTCTCATCAATTTAATTTTCCATCGCAGAAGACTATCTTAGAAGATTGCTCGTGTTCATTGTAGCTAAAAACAAACATAAACCTATCCAAGTGGCAATAAATTTAATTGTTCCTACCCATATCTTATATGTGGATGATATTATCTAATTCATACAAGGTGGAAAAAGAAATATTGAAACTCTAAAAAATGCTTTAACCCACTATGAAGAAATCTCTAGACAATCTATTAGCAGGAAAAAATCAGTAATCATCTTTAGAAAAATCATTACTATTATTAAGAAAAATAACATAATCAATATTATAGAAATAAAAGAAGGATCCTTCCCTTTCACATACCTGGGAGTTCCTATTTTTTGGGGAAGACCTAAATCCACATACATCTCCCCAGTTTTTGACCAGGTTATCAATCAAATATTTACAAGGAAAGGTAAATACCTCTTCATTGCTAGCAGGATATGACTTTTGAAATCCATCATTATCTCTATAATCATCTACTCATTGATGGTATATAATTGGTCTTCTAGTCTCCTTAAAAAATTAATTTCAACATTAAACATTTTGTCTGGACTGACATCATTATAGAATGAAAGCATGTTTCCATCCTCATGTCTAGCTTTTGCAGACCTCTTTAAAAGGGTGGCCTTGGAATAAAAAATCTAAATCTATTTAATGAGGCCCTCTTAGAAAAAATCACACGGATATTAATCAATTACAACTCCATATCCACTTCATTTCTTAAAATTAAATTCCTCATGAAAGTAAAGATGGGAAATTTGATCTATGTTAACTCTTCAATCTAGACCATCCATTAGACTTTCTTTTACTAACATCAAGAATTATTCTTGATGGATGGTTAGCGTTGATTCTTCCATGAATTTCTGGCTAGACAATTGTACTGGAAACACCCTTATATCCATGTTAAATTCTAATGTACCACTTGACAATACCACTTGCACTATTAAGAATGTTCTACAATCTCGTAATTTTAATCTCCGAGATAATATCATACATGTTTTGGATAATTACCCTTTTTCTAACTCTGATGATTTAATCAACTTTGAGCCCTACCATAATAGTATTCTTGACTCCAATAGTTTTTATAAACACATTAACAAAGAATCTGATCCTTGCTTTCCATTGTTGAATTTGTTTGGCCAGCCTTGCATTAACCCCTCGAAACTTAACCTTGTTTGGCGTATTTCCCACTACCGAATTCCTACTAAGGGTTTTATACAGTATTTTGGTATCTAAAATTTCACTAGATGTCTATTAAGTCAAAAAAATATAGAGGATACAAATCATATTTTTGTTTCTTGTTCTATAGCTTTGGACCTTTGGAATTATATTTCTGACATTTTTTAATGTAGATCATTATCATTGGAATCCATTTTATCCAAAATAAAACAATGTGTTAAACTAGATCATTGACATCAAATGAGGAATATCTTCCTAATAGTTGTTAATGACCTTTTCCACATGATATGGTATGATAGAAATGATAGTATTATGAACAATTACTCATTTAATCTTAACGATGGTTGAATTTGGATTCTCACTACCATTAGAGAAGCGGCTTCACTTCAGAATGCTTCTTTTGACAACAATGTTTGAGACATTATGATCTTTTGTCATCTTAGAGTCAAAGGTCTCTACAGACATCCAATGCACACCATTGAATTGTCCTAGAATGCTTGGATCCCTGGATGGATTAAAATAAATGTTGATGGATCCTCTAAAGGAAATCCAAGACCAGCAGGATGTGGTGCTATTTTTAAACTTGGGTATTGTCATGGATGATTCTTCAGTAGTTGTGGTTCGGTCTCCTCTTTAGAAGTCAAGATGTTGGCAGTGATCCATATAGTTTATTTTGTGAAACAAAAAGTCTATCACAACATATAGATTGAAAGTGACTCAACAACCATTGTTCGGGCTATCTAGAATGGTGTGGTACACCATGCATGGCCGCTTACCACCCGTTGGATGAACTGCCTTGCCTCATTACTGGATACCAGTTATATCATCACTCATGTATTTCATTAATAATACATGGTTTCCGATGGTCTTTCCAATAAAGGGATCATGCACAATATCACTAGGCATGATGAACTTCATATCGATCTTCTTCTGCTTTATGAAAAAGATTGTAATAATATCCCCTCCTTCAAAATCATGTAGTTCCTTTTATTTGTTCAATATATGGATCCCTTACTATAAAAATAATGGATGAAATTAATTTAAGTTGGGGATAATGTATCAAAGGTACATTCTTAAATAATATCAATCTATTTTATAATTTATGTGACAACAAACACATGTATTACATAAACAAAAAATATATTTCATTAAATTAAATCTCTCTAATTACATGACGAACATAGAACCCTGATTATAAATGAACCATAATATAGTATACCTTTATAACCAAACTATTAAATTAGTAGACATGAATAATAATGAATAAATTAAGAAATATATGGTTATCTATTGATTATAAATACAATAATAGAAATTTTTAAGGAAAATATATGTTTTCTAAAAATATATGTTCTTTTTAAAGATGGATTAAGCGCACATTACTGATAAAATTTAAAATTATATAAAACCAAATTTTAAAAATTTACTTCTCAAAATTAAAAATAATATTTTAAATAATCATATCAAAATTATCTTAGGGAATAATTTTTGGTTTTTATGAAACGTTTTATTTTTTGATGAGTTGTGAAAATACTAAATTTTAATTGAAAACATCCTTTCACTTTAAATTAATTTAAATGATAAATTATATAATGATGAGGTTTTATAGTAAAATTAATTCATTTTTATATCTATTTATATAAATTAGGTCATTTAATTATTATAATATTGAAATTATTTATCAAAAACTACTAAAAGTTTAAACAATTTCTCTTTGAAAATCTGCTTTCTCGTCACCTCTGAGAGATTATTTTTAATGTATAATTTTCCAAATTATTTAATAGAATATATATAATTGTATTACATATTTTTAATTATAAAATTTTATATCAAATAAAATGGTGAAATTATTTCTTCCATTTAATAGTTAGTGAACGTAGATAAAGATTAATTTCCATGGTTAAGGTTAAAATGGGGTTTTTCATGTTACATGCACTTTGGTAAAATTTAATTTTATACAAAAAATGATTTTATTTAATAAATTATATTTTATACTTATCATAATTATTTTATATTGTATAATAAGGATAGTTTTTTAGTATTAATGTATAAATTAAAAATTTTTAAAGAACAAGTTATTTTAGTGAAAATTAAAAATATAAAAGTCAGTAAAACACTATGTTAAAATAATGGAAAATTTAAAACCACTTTATTGTTGTGGTAGAGATTTTTATATAAAATATCACCCATATAATCTAGTATTTATGTGTTTTTGAGCCACATGAGGTCAGTGTGACCTCCCATTATTGAATACTTTTGGATTTTTACAAAAATTACACTCCTCGTTAATTATAAAAAGGCCACCCCTATTCTATCTTATTCACACCTTAAAACCATTATTAATTAAAAATACCTTACAAAATAACTTCTACAACTCCCTCCTATAATCCTATAATAATATGTTTTGGAATAAATAAAACAAATAAATACTTTGGTTCAGACCTAAGGAGAATACATGAAGTAGATTTATCATTCCTCAATGTGTGTTTTCATTTTAGTTATTCTCACAACTCCTTCAATTATTATTGAACCATTATGATATAATAACCAAATTATCATACATATAATTTTATTTTTATTATGTTATAGTAATTACCTAAGACCACCGCCAATTCCATAAAATTGGATTTTAATTCATTATATGTGTGTACAATGGACAAATGCCTCGCTAACCGATGTCATTCATTTTATTATTACCAAATTAATTTGTTGAGTATGATGATGTATATAAAGTCTATATTTGATATTTATAACATAATATTAACTTTTCAATTATTATATCAAATATACCATTATTTGTTCCATTACGAAGTGGATATGATGGCGTTGCGGAGGTGCGCGGTGGATTGTCTCCTCACGATACAATGTGATAAATTTTTCACTGATGCATTTAGTGGAAGGTAATATAGAAAATTTAAATTAATATTATTGATATTAATGATATAATAATGATATTCACAACATAATTATCATTTATAAAAAATAATTTATAAGTTTATGTCATACCATTACAGTCACTTAAAGATAATAATATCATTCATGTATTTGTGGAGTACCACCATCATAACTAGATGTGACTCTCTTTTCATCACCACAACACATTGATAATTCATATAAGTATACTAAAATAAATAATACAATATTATGTTCATTTTGGAAAGGTACATTTTTACTTACCTCATTTCCATAATGATCATGGAAAAATGGAAAACGTTAGTTAGGCGTTTGTACGACATACCATCTCCATCATCATAATGTAATCCATTTCTAGAAAATATATTTCATGATTAGAATTGATATTATAATATATGCATACATATTTTAATTAAATCACTATTATTATTTTATAAATTATTATAAAATATAATATTAAATTGAATTCAATAATTTATGACAAAGCATGGAAGAGAAAAGTATGCAATTAAAAACTGAAACAATGAAAATAATGATAGAATTTAATGAAATATTGATAATAAAGAATAAATGGATAATATATGAAATTATAAATGTTATTATTGTTATAATGAAAGTTAAAAATATTTTAAATAATTCTATACCGAAGGTTAATGTACATACAATCTAAAAGAAGCATTAGGTAAGTGACTTCATCATTATTTACCTTCATTGAGACATATTTCTGACCTTAATTAATTTTATGTAGATTATATAATAAACATTTTTAGATTAATATCATGCTTCAGTAAATATTCATTATATTTTATGTTTCAATTTTATTACTTCAGTTTCGGTGGTGTTACATATGAGTTTCCAAGTGGTAAATAATTTATTATCTAAAATAAGATTGATTGGGTTATGCTGAGTATTATTAATATATGATATTCTATGGTTAATTATGTAATGAATTTCGGTTATAATATGTTGAATTTATAATTTTTAAGTATATTTAAATTTTCTAAAAACAATATAGTAATTTATTAATCCTCACTTAATCGTTATGATAATTTTAATAGTTTAATGCATAATATCATCTAATCAAGAAATTATATTCATGAAATTTAGTCAAACAAAATTATTTTATCATTTTTAATATACACATTGTGTTCTATCATCCTATCGTTATTCATGAAAATTTCAATTAATAGTATAATGTTATCAATATTTTCTACGTTAAATAATTGAGAAAATGATTTTATGAAAATCTATATTCATTTCTATCTTCAGTAAAAAATATGGTTTCTTCCAAAAAAAAATTTCAAAAGTTTTTTTAACCAATTTAAAAATTATATATTAATGAAATATGTAGCCATTTTTACTTATTTGCAAAAAAAAATTGAGAGGAATCTTCATTTAATTTTCAAAACTATTCAAATTTTTATTTTACAAAAAATTTCAATAGAATATTTATTTTAACGTATATGACTTGAATGGAATTTTTATCCATCATGACCAATCAGATGTTTTACAAGTACCATTATGATTTTAAAATATTATTTTTAATGTAATGTATTTTCAAAATGTTTTTGTGGAATTTTATTTTTAAAAATTGATTTTCAAAATTACAAGTATATTTTCCTCAAGCATTTTTTTAAAATATTTTAATGGTATTTTTATTCATCAATGAAAATAACTCTTTATTATTTCTACATTGAGTATATGTTGTGTTAATACCATAATTATTATCTCATTATATGTTTTATTGTCATTTTAAAAATCTAAGGTATTGTAATTTACATCCTTGATTCATTTTTTAGTTCATTAACATTCCGTTCAATTATATGCATTCTTGTATACAATAAATTTAACCTAAATATCCATATGATTTATCATGGATAAATTTATTTCTTAAAACATATATAATTTATACATATAGTTTTATAAAATGATAGTTAAATTTTGATCATGGTAAATTTTGATAATTTCATATTCAGTACTCAATATAGATATTTGATGATAAGGAACGTTATTTATGAATTAAATTGATTATTTTATATATTTGGAATTATTTGGATATAAATACATGGGTGGGTTCCAACTATATTTTTCCCATCAATGAATTAGTATTTTCATGAGAAGAATCAGTATGACATCATTAAATTAGATGGTGAAACCAGATATGTTTGTACCAAATAGTTTTAAACATTTTATGAAAGTTCATGATGGTAGAGGAATTACTTTCCTCACACATTGAATCCAATAATTATGTTTTTCATTCCATTAAAATTCATTAATTATATTCCTTGATTTTTTAGAAATCATTTAATCTCTTCATGCATTTTATTCTTAGTTATTGATTATTCAGAATGTTTTTTAAATTATTGTGTTTTCCATTTCGACTATTCTTTATCCAGTTATTATAGATGTGTTATTGATTAATTTACATGTGTTTTAAATTATTTAACTTTTTTATTTATTATTATACATTATATTTCACATCGATACTATATCTAGAGGAAGTAACATCACTGTTTATTTATTACCTAAAATCTATGTTCATTTACCTAATATTTTAGAGTGATTATGCTTGTTGAATCATGAGTTAATCCCCTATAATTAACAATTATTGAGAATTTGAGGTCACCATTATATTTTCCCTTTCCCAGGAATCCAGGATGTGTATGATGAATGATATTCCTGAATATGCAAGAGGGAATAATTATATTCTCACAAACAATTCGGTGTCATTTTTGTTTTCATGTTTAATATAAAATTTAGGTATATATCTACATTACCAAGACTAAAAAACGATTCAATATATAATAATGAGATTCCATGTATCATATGAAAGTGCAATAAATTAGACAGTAGGTCTGGGGTACTAGAGTCAGGGTTGCTACATAGGGATAGTAAAATTGTATTTTTTATAGAAATTTAATGTTGAGAGAGTCGTTCAAACCCAAAAATAATATTCCCATGATTTCTTATCAACATCCCATCTTCTATATACATTCATCATGAATATTATTTTCCACTTGTATAGAAATACCTTTATCCTTTCTCATTATACTTTTGATTTTGAGTTGATCACATTTGACATCCATAGGGATCTTATATATCTTCTGAAATGGATGGATCAACTCGCTAATAGATGTATAGGTCTCGGATGAGCTTATTAGGGGTTCCACGTCACTGGGGTTTCCACCTTTCACCAAATTCCTTTTCTCTGTCTAAGATAGGTGGTGGATCCTCTTTTCAACTCTTCTACTTTGCATGCTCTCGGTGTGTGGGTCATATTTTAGTGTAGTCTTTGTTTGACTTCATGGGCTCAACCACTTAGCTATTATCATCATTAATTGCATCTATTAATTCCCCATCCCCTAATCTGAATATGAATTACCATGAATGTACGATGAAGGTATAGTGGTAATGTTCTAGCTACTGTAGTATGAGGGTTTCATCCTCGTTTATACACCAGTGGTGGGTTTGTTGGGAGCTTCATTGTGTTATTTGAGTGTAGTCATGAAGGTGGTGAAGATATTGTGGTTCTAGCTTGTGATGGTGACATTCATCATGCATGTTCTAGAATTCAGGTGGTTGAAAATTTGTTGATGATGTTTTGTTCTGTGATTTACGACTTGTGTACTTGTTTGGGATACGAACTGTTATGAATTATTCTATTTCTTACAGTGATGATTCTGTGATGATCTGTGTGATTTTGGATTTGGTTTTGGAGGACTGAATTTGGTTGAAGAGTACGTGAAGGTGTTATGGTGAAGGAGGTCTTGGTCTGTGTTGGATTAGCTCTGTTGGTGTTGAATATTTTCTCTTGTGGTTTGTTTGTGGCACTACAGTATATGGTTTATTGATGAATAAAGGAGTTCTCGTAAATGGGATCACTCTATAAGAGGTCATAGAAAGTTGTTTTCACTACGTTATCACTACCTAGAAGTGTACATTTGAGAGGGTATGGTCAACTTCATCAGTCCCAGGATCACCCACATGGAATAGCTCACCAAGCCACATTTATATGGTGGTAGTTGATCCTACATATTTTATATTGGGGAGGGGATTCTCTATGGAAACATGAATTTGTTTGTTTTTTTCTTTGGGCCCTTGGTCAATGGGAAATTATTATTGTTTTAATTCCTTGATTTCATCTAGGGTTCCCCCTCAACCTTAATATGGGTCCATGTTAATAAAAAATTCTGATTCATTCAGGATGGGTCAACACAGAAACTCCATCATTTAGAACATTAGTCTCAATAATTATTCATTGGAATTATCCATCAATCAATGAAATATTCTCCATGTGTAGTGAAACCATTCTCATTCAATTTAAATTGTTTTTGGAGGCATTTTCATCTGCCAACACTTTTAGTCATTTTCACTTTCTTGTCTTCTTAGGCCATTCTATTGGGTGATTTTCATTCATTATACACATAATATGAGAGAAAATATATACATAAATATCAATAATAAATTGTTAAAATAAACATTGTATTTATAATATAAATAGAAACATTATTTATATATAAGTATCTTTAGGTAATGGTGATTATTTTCATATAATTAATATTTTCCTCCTTTCCCTGTAATATTTTTTCAATGTCATAGAAAAAATAGTAGATTTTATAAAAAACAGAATATATAATTTTTCTATAATCATACACATTCCATCAAACATATAATACTTTTACATTATCACCATTTGACCAAAATTTAAATGCATCTATAATTTAGATCCAAACAGTGAATAATCGTTCCTCGAGTACTATCAGAAATTATTCTAATGATCATTGAAGTCACCTGAGAGTAGGCTAGGTGAATCATTAGAAGGGTAATTTTTAAAATTAACCAAATCTTGTGTAATTCATTGACATCCAATAATAATAAATTTATTTTACTCGTTATAAATACTATATATATTATAGTTTCACTAGGAAATCAATACCTCAATAAATTCAATACAATATGTAAATGATTTATATAGTATTTTTATATGGTTCCGCTCAAATGTCTTTTCCCGTTAACAAATCATTTCTCAAACATGACATTTCATATCAAATTTTATGTACTATAGTTATTCTTGGATATTCTATAGTAGGATTCATGAACGTCTATTCCTTTTTCTCAAAACTATATTCACTAATATATTGTGCTCAAAAATCAACATGAATTTATAATGGTTCTACAAAACTCAAATTCATGTCATGAGTCAATATCCTTCTTCTAATTGATGGACCTTGAATTAAAATTATTAATTAAGATTATTAACATATCTAAACATTAGAAAATAATAATAATTTCATTTAGAACCAATGTTTTAATATTTTTTTATTTAAATAATATCTCTAATGTATTCATAATTTATTCATTAAATTTTTATCAAAGATATCCATTTAAAAATATTCCATTTGAAATTTCAAACATAAAATTGAGTAATGATATTTTAATTCAATGTTTAAAAAAAATCATGATTGGATCATGTTTGTATAATAGAATTATATTAAGTCAATATATGGAAAACTAATTTATACATTAAACATAATTTCCACAAATATTTATAAACTTCCAATTTAAAAAGACATTAAATCATATAAAATTCTTCTTCCTATGAATATATTCTCTATGAATGATGATCAAATTTTATTGATTATTTGGATTGTATTAGAAACCCATATTGATATTTGGGAGAGATAAATACATATTGAAATTTCTATGCAATATCCAAATTATTTTTGTCTTAGAAAATGAAATCTTGAAATCTCTATAATATTTAGTATATTTTAATATAAAATATTTTTCATGTATTTCTTTATATATAGAGCAATCATTATATCGATGATGCTTATATAGCTTGATCCCCTAGGTTGATTATGTTTATTTGGATGAAAATTATTATTTTTTCTAGGTGGATCTAATATTACAATAAAAAATTGAAGGTTACACAAAATATATTGAATAATATTTTACATGAAATGTATGATGTGTACTCAGACATGTTTGAACCACTAGTAAGATTTTCTTATCTTTACAGACTCCTGTTTTATGTTTACATATGTGGAGAATCACATATACATAGGATAAATGAATCTTATTCATAATTATATTTCCTCTAGAATTATTTATACATGCCATAAAATCAGGATTACAAAGAAGCATATAGCTTCTTACATTGGGCTAAAAATGGCTTAGATGATATCCACCCAGCTCTATATCATAGAAATGTTTTCCTTGGTCTCTGAGATGATGGTTATGTTGAATATCTATAAAATTTTAATTTCACCTTTCAACATAAAAATAATTTACACATCATATTATCATTATATACTCCTAAAATAAACCATTTTAAATTTTTTACACTTCAATATACCTTTTGGAATATTTGAAACTATCTCAAACTCTTCAATTCCATTAACAAAAACCATTAAAGAATATTGAAAAAAATATTTTCATATTTAAGGATATTTACTATAATTGTACTTTAATACTTAAATATACAAATATTAAACATTAAAAATGTGTTTTATAACAATGACTTCAATGATCAAAAGTTAAAGTACACTTGTACATATTCTTTACAACATGCACTGAACAGATATTTCCATAAATATATATCCTCAAAATCTCCAAGTATCTAGATTAAATATTCATTTTCCAAATTATTGTAGAAAAATATGTATCAATATAATCAGTACACATCATTCTTTATAAGGAATAATAGTTTTATCAATCAACTTATTTTTAGGGATATATACATAGAATCTGGAACATTCGACACCCTCTACCAAAATATGATTGGTCAATTTTTTTAATTAAAATGGTAAAAAATAATAATTATATAATAATAAAATATATATTTCTTAAATACTCAATAAATAATGGGTGGATTTACATTCTTTCAACAAATTTTCCATGTTTAATGACAATATATATATTGACATGTTCTATTTTCCACAAAAAAACAACACAATAATGGGTTGTAACACCCTAAAATCCATAATACATTAATATTATAATATCTTATTCAAAATGAAAAAACATTACTAAAACAATAAATAATATGTTAATGTAAAAATGGAATTTTATAATTTAGTTATTAAATTAAAATGTATAAGAGGAAGTTATAATATTTTGAAATCTATTAAGAGAAATTAATGAAATGGAATAGGTTAAAAGATATTTTCCATAAGGAAATAATTTTTATGTGCATGGGAATGATGTAGATACAATATGGTTTCCTTAATTTCAGGAATAATCCCTAATCAAACAGTTACCACATGAGAAAAATCAAATGCATGAAAATTTCAATATTATTGAAATTTCAGAAAGATCTATTCTAATAGAATCACCAACCTAGACTGCCAAAATAGATTATATTATTCTTATATATGAAGTAAATATAATGAGAGTATATATTAATTAAAATTAAGTCTATTAAATTACACAATTATTAATGTGAGAATTAATTTACCACACGTATTTTACACAATTTTCATTTATATGTTTAAGAATAAAAGAGTATTTATTTATACAAAAAATATTTTTTCTTTAAATTTATAATTTAAAAGATAAATTTAAAAATTTTATAGTATTTATTTTATTAAATTATCATAATTTCAAAATATGTCATTACAATATTTACATATAGAAAATTTGTGAAAATTTTATAAAATAATTGATTTTTTAGAGAATAGTGAAAATTATATTTTTTTACCAAAAATATGAAATTTATGACATTATATAGAAGACCATAATTGTTAAAAAATATTTAGTTGATTAAATATATATTTAATATTTGAAACCACACAATTTAAAATTACTATGTTGAAATTATAATTCATATGTTTAACAATTTAAATATATATTAGTAATATTTCCAGTTCAAACATCTTTTAAGACTTCTAATTTAACTAAATATTCTTTTGATAAAATATATTTATTTAGATATTTTAAAACCACCTAAAATATTTTTTGAAAAAATATAATACAATTAATATCCTTAAAATTAATGGAATTGATAATTTTAACACATACAATTTTTATTCATAAAACAAACCTGTTCTAAAATGTGTTTTTTCATGTAACATTCCCTAACTCTATAATTATTTATACTTACTCCTAGAAATTTTATCTTATTAAATGTATCCAATATTTGTATTCATTAAATATAATTTATTTATTATTTTAATTATATATATATATATATAATTATTTACATAGGTAAAAATTAGTTACGATTATAAAACAAAATATGGTAAAAGTAATAAATCTAGGGATAATGATATTGAAACATATTTCATATGGATTTTTTGAGTTATGGTAAAAAATATATCATATACCTTAAAATTATTGTCTATTGTTTGAGGCACATGACCTGTTAAACATATGTTCCCTTTATATTAAGTAGTTATAATTAATATAATTTTATTCTTGCCACTTATGAAAGAGGAATATCACTACTCTATCAAGACCACTCTAAAAGTTCAGTTTACAGTTGAAACAATGTTATATATCATTTCACTATAATACATATATTATTTAATAAGATTATTATTTTATGATACATTCAAGATTCATTTATTCCCAAAAAATTATTTCAATAGAATGTTCAAAAATCAAAAAATAAATATATACCAATCTCTAATATTTTTCCTTTTTTATATTTCCCCTCAAAAAATTAATTCCATTATGAATTTATAACATCATTAATACCTAGATATTATATATTTTATTAATATGTCATATAAATTATCAAATATATCGTCTTTTATCCTAATAACAAATAAAATTATAATCCTGAATTTATGTAGACAATCAACTCTACAACACAACCCATTCTATTTTTCATAACCCCATTATAATTCTATTAAAAAATATAAATTTTAAATGTAAGTTTGATATTTACTACATGTTTTAGCTTCTAAATAATAAACCATTTTATTCATTTCATCCAACTCTATAAAAAAACACCATCAAGTATATGTTTAGACTAAAGTCTCCGAAGAATGTTGTATTCTGTATTTCACTATTGTCACTCATGATTAGTTAATATATTTGGTATATGGGATAAATATAAAATGATAGATTTTATTATGGTTTTTCTATATCAAATTGGCCATCAGGTTAAAAAACTGAGAAACAAACAAAAATTATAAATTCATCATTCCAAAAATGAATATACTATGAGAAGAAAATGATATCTTCATTTATTTAATAACATCATATATGATATATTATTGTTCTATTTATTTATATTTAATAAATATAACACAAATAAATACTAAATATTTTCATTATTCTTTTGGAATATATATATATATATCAAAATTAATCACTTCATAGCCATCCATTAAATATGGTATGTCCTTATTTATGTGTGTTTTACCACCTACTTTAACAATGATATAAAGTAATATCACAGATAAAAATTGGTATGAAACTTTTCGTGACATATATTATAAATAAGGGTATAACTAATATTTTTTCTATAATGTTAATAATAAAATTTAACACATTATTTAGGAGAACCCCCACTGTTTCCTAAGAATCATCAAAACATGCTCAGTGCCAATTTCACTTTTACATATCATAAAAAATTGAAGTAAATTAAAATATTTTTAAATGAAATTAATTAATAAAATAAAGATAATTGAATAATTTATGAATGATTAAATTTGTTTCAACACTAATGAACAATATCTCTATTATAAAAAAGGATCAAAATAATCTTGTGTACACATGCCAAATATTACATATTGATTAATACTCACTAATATACCTATAAATAATAATTATAAATGAAATATATTTTGTGTTATAGACATTAAAAAGGATATTAAATTGGGGATTATGATATTTACATTTTTATATTGGATTCTACAGAACATTTGAATAAGATAGAATATTATGTAAGTGGTTTTTGTATCTAATTTAATTTGATGAGACATATTTTTTATTGTTCATTATTACCAATTTAGTATAGTTTTGTTACTACATAATGAATTGGAATTAAAAAATCATTTAATTATTAAAAACATAAGGAACGTACCATTTTATTTCTTTAAATATCCTTTCATTTAATAACTTATGTTGGGGTTTTTGTTAAAATTATTCTCAAATAGTAAAGGTTTTCTTGTCTCAATTATGACACATTAAGAAATTTTATATTTTATTAAACTTAATTACTTTTATATAGAATTATATTCATTTAATTTACTTTAATTAATTTCCATATATTTTTCTATTTCATTTTATATCAATCCAAATAACGTTACATTCTTTATTTGATTTTTGATTGAAGTGTTACCCAGGATGTATGGATTCTTCATAATCCAATACCCTTTTATTACATTGTAATGATTCATCATGAAATTATTTCTTATAGGTTTAGATTTTATTACCATAATACTTAATTTCAAGGGAAAAAATCAAAATCAATATATAATATTTTCTTTTGGGGTATAATCTCAAAGAAAACATATTAATTATACTTTCATTATTATTCATCCACTACGTATATTTGTGAATTGTTTGGAATTAATTTTTGATTTTAAACACTATATATTTCTGTAATTTTTCAAAATAGTGTTCAGCAAGATTCCTTGATTTTAATGATTCAAGAAAATATTGAATTTATCATATTATATTACTCGATACTAGGTTTGATGGAGAAATTCTTACATAGTAATCCTTTTTATTTATTGACTAGGTATATTATTGAGTTATCTTTATAAAATTACTAAATCTGGTGTCCATTATAGGTATTTTCACATAGATATATATACCATTTGTTAATTTGGAAAATTCATGACTTATTTATATACCCCTTACTCTATATAGTTTTACTCTGAGGAATTCAAACATATAAAGTAATTATATTTTTTATTAGAGAAATATTAAAATTTCATATTCATATTATTTTAATATATATGTTATTTTATTAATAATCAATGTTTTAATTAATTTTATATATTATTATTTCCAAATAATGATGGAAGAGTTTGACACAATTAATGGTGGGTGGGGCCCATAATATCCAATAGATGTCTAAATAGTCATTTTGATATACACTAGTTTGGGTATTTTTGTGTATTCCTAGACAAAATATAATATTTGGATGGTACAAGGTCATAATAGCATGATCATGATGTATAAGACCATATTTTATTGGCTTATGGAAAAGAATTATCTACCAAGCATTATATATTTCATCTCTAAAAAACTATATATTATTATAAATGTGATCTAAATATTTCTATTATTTTGTATTTATATATTATTCTTTCAGTTTCATTCTATTATGTAATAATATGTTATTATCCAATAATATGATATTATTTATGTACATTTTATTCCACCTTATGATTATTTATTGATATATCATATGTTTACCAATAATGAGTGTTTGAGATCACCCCTTCTTATATTAACATTTCCCGAGGTTATAAAGAAATTTGTCACAAATGATATTTCTAGAGGAGTGGATTATGTGGGGAATGTTTGGGAGATTTTGAAGTCTTGTTATATATTTTTAAATTTCATAAATAGTGGAAAAATCATCAATTGGGTTGGACATTTTTATTTATTTATTATGTTATTGTTTTTTCTCATCCTCTATATATATAAATTAAAAATACTGTGGGAATGAATTGTATTGCAATGTTTTCATTAATTCATGAAATCACAAGATAGCTACTTCTAAATCTAATATAGTTGGAATTATAGATGGTTTTAGATGACAATGGAGATTATGATTTTATTTGTGGATTTTTATATTGTTTTATTATTATTTTTCATTGTAATTTTATGATTATGGAAATAATTTTCTATTTGTTGATTTAATATTGAATATTGTGTATTTATTTATTAATTAGGAATATATATCATTAGTGAAAACCCAAAGGATAATCCTGTGGCATGTTTAAAATTATAATATTATATCAATAAGTTTTGATAATGTATAAATTTTGTAGTTTCCATGGAATTAATATTCACTTGGGTTACTAGAAAGTGGATATAGCTATGGAGCATATGTACCTAGGGATAATCACTCTTAAAAATGATGTTTTGGAATTATCTTAATATTACCTATTGTTTCTTAAATTGTATGTTAGTTAGGAACTATTTAAATTGGGGAAATAATCCTAAGTCCAAGAGAGAAAATATTTACCAACATTTGGAAAGACAATGGCTATAAACAATAAGTCTATAAAATCAAATCTTATAAAGATGATAATAATTTTTTAATATTTACGTTATAATTTCTTATATCATGTTATTAACAAATTATGGATATTGATTTTTAAATGAAAATGACATCATTGTATGTTTATTATTAAATACTCTTAAATGTTTTTTTATGTTGCTTAATTATTTAGAAAGTTATTTTTCTAATTTTATTTTGAATTAGAAATGGATTGAATAACATTGGAGAATTTTCATAATTATTCTTTTATTAGGAAACCTCACTACAGGTCCTATGTTAACCCATGTCTATATCTCAATGTTGACTGTTAACTTCATATGAAACTTAATTTTATTATATAGGTTTTGATATCTTTTAATTAGATTCATAGTTTCTAAAATTTTAATATAGGTAACCTATTATAATTTAATCCTTAGATCTTACTTGTCTTGTGGAGATATGAAATTTTTGACCTTATGAATAAAAAAGTACACGTACATAATTTTTTTAGGGGGGTGGTGTTGCACATCAATTGTCAAAATAATTAAAAATTATAATATCCTATTTTAAACTAAAAAAATTAAAATACTTTAAATTTAAATATAAAAATGTTAATTTATAAAATGTATACTAAAATATCATAGTATAATATGATATAAACATATTATGGAATCTACTAAAAAAGGAGGGAAATAACATGATGTTGTGGAATAACACTTTGTGAAGCTCAATTACTTGATCATGGGATGGATGTTTCATTACAATGGATTTTATTGTACCAATTCCAACCAAAACAAAATATATTACGGAATGAGTGGAATTCTATACATGAATGATTCAAACACATAGAAAATTTAATGATATCTATCCAAGAAGAACCACCACCCTGAACTGATAGAAGAGAATATGTTATTATGTGATCATTTATGGAGATCCTAAGTGGATATATTATAATAAATTAATATAATATATTCATGAAATTATTAATGTAAAAATATTTTTATAACAAGTAGTTAACACATTTCTCAGTTTGATATTTAATGAAAATGAAATTTTTCTTATATATAATTTTTATTATTATTATTTAAAATATAAATTTTAAAATTTTAAATTCTTTTTATGAAATGAAATTTATGTTATAGTTTTTTATATCTATTTATTCTTAGGGAGAAAGTTGATAATTTTCTAAAATAATTTATATTTGAGAGAAAAAATAGTTTTTACCATAATAATGAATTTCATGTCATTAATTCCACGAAATAGATGTCTACAAAACCATTTAATTGTTAAAAGAATTGTATTATTTATAAAAGAATAGAATTTAAATATTCAATATTAAATTTACAAAATGACTATTTATCATTTTGTTGGAATATGTAATGTATTCCAAAAAAGAAGTTTATTCTTATAATTTAAATAATAATTATACCATCAAATTTGGTTTTGGATTGATTTAAATTATACATAACTTTAATTAGTTTATAATAGACTAATTTTTAAAAATATACTCATTTTAATTGATAATTTTACAATCAAATCAATTTTATACTAAAAAATAATATTTTTCATAAAATTTCTATTAAAATGTAACATGTGGTGACGATAAAATAGATTTTTTCTCAGAAATAAACATTTTAAATGATGAACCATATTTAATATTCGGAGTATGTTAATACAATGTATATAATATATTGAAAATTTTATTTTAGTAATAAAAATGATTTACTTATTTAAGAACAATTTACCATCATAAAAAAATTGTAAATTTAATAAATATATGGGTAAAGAGCCTGAAAAATATTTATATGATATCTATAAATGATTGGATCAAAAATTATCCATTATATATACTCTAAAGCTCAATTTATGTTCATTTTTTGATAAACATGACTTGTTAGACATATGAGGTTACCCAAGGCACAATAAAGGTTGGAAATATATGCAATATAAACTTTTTGGGTTCAGATTCATTTAAAAAAATGAATCCTAAAATACCACATTACTCATATTACTCAAACAATCACATTCAATTAAATATAGTCATGATGATCTAAATAAAATGTCAGTATAAATGGTAGCATATTAATTTGAGATTTCTGATTTGATCACTCACCATCATCATGTTATGGATCAAATGAATTGGGATATACTTACTCTAGATAATCCAGATATGGTCCTAAATCATCAATCTATGATTTTTTAGTTCTATGATTATTAATCAATGTTCTTTACAATTTTCCTTCGATCATAGGAAAAAATTTTACTAGATCAAGAATATGATATCGATAAATAAAATTCTACTATTATATTGTCACGCTTATAGAAGAGAGAGGGTTGTAGAGATCTAAAAAATCATCAAACTATTGTATTTTCCAACTCATGAGATTGATATTCACATAAAAACTTCAGTAATTATATCAATAAATACACATTGTTCCTTTGGATGTTATAAGCATCATTTTTTTCCCTCGCACACACTTATAAAATAAATAAAATTTTAATAAATTGCACATCAATTTTTTCACCCACTAGTAACATATTAACATGTTCTATGATGAAATATGAAATATTTACTAGGTTTAGTCACCCATTATTAATTTATAAAACCGTGAACATTTTATTTCCGTCTAAAAAAATATATATTCTTATATTCTCTTGCATGATCAAAAAACATGTGAAAACATGAGAAATAAATTCAATATTAATTATTCAAATATTTAATAATAATAATGATTCATTTTTACTCCTGATTTATCACACTCAATAATTCACTACCCCATATGGGGGCCCACATTATTAGACAATTTTATTCATTCAAATATCTATAACTTGGGGATACACATAGTGTACGACCCTTGGGGTCCTGTTCTCAATATCATCGAGTTTGTATCATATATGAAGATATGAATCTAGAAACCCCAACTGCTTCATATGAGATAAATAATTTCATAGCTATGAATACCACCAATAAAAATACTTTGTGCTATATACTATCATTGTATCACAATTTCACATAATTTTGGATTCATACGTGGGTCATCTATAATGACTTGGATTTTTGTAATTCTTTTTTTAGAAAATTCTTGGGAAAATTAAGAGACCTAGCACTGAGATGGAGTGCTATTTTGGGGCCCAGTGTGATGGAAAAAATCTATCAAAAAGTGTTATGTTTTTTAAATGCATGCACATATGAATTTATTGAAAAAGTGTAATAACTTCTAAACGGATGCCCAGATTAGAAATTTGAGGACATTGTCGAGCTCAGAGCAGTGGCATTACCCTGTGTGAAACATACCTTTATTTGGCACGTGTCTTCTTTTGAAAAATCTGAAAAGTACGTAACCATAAATAAAATTATTTACTTTTAAAATCCAAATTTCTCATAAATGTTAACTTTTATGTGAAATTTGAGACCACCATTCAGTTCGTAATTGGGTGTTTTCAATAGTTAAGGACTAACATCGTCCAGTGTGGGCCGTGTGTGAGACACTGTTATTGGACACAGCCATATTTAAAATATTTTCAATGTAACCATTCTTTGATGTTTTGCAACGAAGCAGCAGTACTACAACATAGAGACTCAGTGATGCTGCTATGCGGAAACATGTGTAATAGAGGAATGTGTTTAAAGCTGAAACATTTCTTTCTTCTTTAATCGTTGACAGGGATAAAATATTAGATTAATGACACTGTATAGCTCCCCTCTAAGGGATGGATAAGAGCTTTGGCGATTTTCTCTCATTAGAGAAGATCTAGGATCACGAAAGAGCTTTCAAATCGAGAATTTAGGCATCGGGGTGAACCCGGTGGACAGTGGAAGGGGCCACTGTTGACAGGAAACTGGTGCCTATGGCAGTCACATGCCAGTGCGGTAGAGGATAACTTCCCATGATAGGGGTTGTGGTAGCCTGCAGTGGAATCTGTAGAGATGGTGGGATGGTATAGCCCACCTCGTTGACTTTGTTTTCTCCCATGTCATCTGTCCCCACTTGGATAAGCCGCATGAAAGATGTTTTGTCTGTGTGAGGGAACATTACTAGATGAGTGTGGTGTTCCCAATCACGTTGGATGACATGGCACATGGTTGGGCCAGATTCTAGAGTAGACGACCCACTCGATATGGGTTGGACCTAGTGAACTTGGCTGCTGAGGGACCGACAGGTAGGACCACACATCCCAAGAAGCCATTTTCCAGTATCTCAATAGTGTTGAACTGATGTTCTGATCCCGTTTGTGATGGACCAGACCAAACAGGATTGGGTCTGGTCGGCCGAAAGAGGTCAAGTCTGGTGGCCTGACTAAGTAAGGTTAAACCTAGACCCAACAATCCCATTTTTACAAAAATGGGCATATCATTCAAATGGATCATCTGTTTGATGAACAAACTATTATTTTGGGACCCATTAGATGGGGAAATCCTTTTGAGATGGCTTGGTGTGTTTTCAATTTCACCATCATGGGCTGGTATCAATCCCTTTGTCTTTTCTATGATGAACAGATGCAAGATCTCGATCCCATCACATAGGATGATAGAAGATATTTTGATCATACCCTTGGTATTGTTTATGATGGTTTGATACAGGATCCCATTAATTTCATAGTGGATGAAGAATGTTTTGAAGATAGTTTCTCATCCCAACTTCCTCAGTGACTTCGTAGGCCAGGGCATGTATCACACTAAGAGGCATGGTCGATCCTCACATCTCATTATTTTACCTTAATTAGGGTTTTTGGATATGGTTTGACCAATATTTATGTGGGAATATATCCCCACTCTATGATTGAATTTACATTTGGGACAAGATGTATTACAATGATCCCTTGGTACATGACCCCTATCTATGTATCAAGATCAGATTAATTCCATCATGAATTGACCTGAGTAGTTCAATTCAGGTAGTTCACAGTGTGTTCTCATTATGAGGGGCCCAAATTAGAGGTACCTCTTTGAGACTGTCATCGATGACTTCATAGCTCAAGGGGTGAGTTATCCCAGAACGACCCAGCCTTGAGAAAAATCCTGTTACCAAAAAGAATTTTTGTGATATTGATACTTCTTGCCTTTGCGAGATCAGACATCTCATGGAAACATGGTGATGTATTGAGAAGATATGTTATCTGATAAAATTCTGGATGAATTTTTCTATGCATTTTATAGCTGGTGGAATGAGTTGGGAAATCTCTCGTAATAAAGCACATTATAGGTGGAACCATATGTCTGGCAGTGGATGAGACGTTGAATCTTAGAATCCTTTATGAGTATACCTGGATGTTCTTGTTATATGTGTTGTTGAAATATACCAAGGTTGTTCTGACTGTATCTTTTTATTGATTTTTCCTTTGTGGTATTCTACTTTGGGTTTTGGGGTTCCCTACTGAGTGTTGTTTTACTCACCCATGCATAGGCTTTTCATGCACATGTCATGTCTCGTACAGATGGTCAACTATTTAGAAGTGGTCTAGGTAGACCAAGACTAGGTGTGGACTAGTGTGATCAAAAAACTCGAGGAGTGTTTTGGTGGCTTACAGGTAGAATTCCAGTTACATAACTTATAGTTGGATCAGGCTGGGTTTTCTATATACGAGATTCATAAATTTTGTTGTATACTCTTTCATTTTGGTGGGCTTGTATTGCATCCCAATTGTACACTATATATTTAGTTTTTGTCATAATATGTTATTTAGGAAGTTGTTTGCGTGAATCCTTTATATTTAATTTTTATACATTCCATTTTATTTGGCTTGTATTTGTGTGACTGTGGGTACATGTTCTTAAGAAAATGCTTCCCAATTGAAGGATATTCCTACATAGTACTAGTTGAAAGCCCCTAACCTATCAGATGTGGGAATGGGGTAGTGATGGAATGGTCATTGATGGGTGGGTAAGGATAGAGTGGTATCAGAGGATTTTAGTTATACTTTAGGACCGAGAGTCTATGAGATTTGTTTGGGAGAAAATGTAATGTGTTTTGAGTTCATCTTTTAGAATAGGGACTCCAGTGTTGGGTTGGCAACCAACACATCCATACACTATGAATCTAGACACATTATTTCCAACTAGTTACATGAAAAATATTGTTTCAGGTGAAAAAAATAAATATACATGCATCATATAAGAACGGTTCGTGTTTTCCATTCCCTTCATGATTCATCTCCCAATGCATACTCTTATTATCGTGATACATCATGTTTTCCTCAGGATGTGTTCACGACACCATTCATTGAGGTTTCCACAATAGGATTTGGAGTTTGTCTGGATTCTTGACCAGGCCTCCCAAAAGCGAGCTAGTCACAGAGTAGTTTTTCTTCACGATGATCATCAGTTGATGGTTTCTCCAGATGATCAGTTTGCAGACCCACCTCAGGTGGTTCAGGTGGATGTATCTTGTTATAATGATTTGTGGATGACTGTTTTGGTAATGGATGATTATGCACATTGTTTGAACTTGTATCACAACCTTCTAAGGTAGAGATCACCTAGGATATAGGGTTAGTATTACCTACCGATAGTGGGTGTGCAACATAAGTTGCAAAACCATAGGTTCTGTCGGTTGTTCCGCTGGTGTGCTAGTTCCCATTATGAGAGGATTTTTTATACATTTCATAAAATAAAGAATATCACCCAATATATGCCCACCATTCATGGTGTAGTCAGAGAGTGGGTTAATGAACTACAATGAATTTAGAAGTGGTAGGGGAAGATAAATCTGTCAGGCGGCGGTTGTGGCATGAAATCTTGGGAAGTAGTAGAAGGGGGAAAAAATTTTCTATGTTACCACCACCACTATTAGGTGGTCTATACCCTGACTATGGGAGTTGGAGGTCAAGGGAGTTTATAGTTACATGATTTCAAGACATATTACCCTTGGACTCCATGAATGGTTCATGGTATGATATGTGTCTTTCTACTTGAGATGCTGCATTGATATACACTTGTACCAGTTATTTTCATTCCATCAAATATTTTTATTTAATACATATAGATTCTTGTTAATGCATTAACATTATCCTCACATTTATAGATTCATATTGGTTCAGACCCAATGACCCCAAACTTGTTCCAATAGTGTGACCTGAATCTTGGAAGAAAGATTTTCTATTGGGTTTTCCTGGAAGTGGCGTTGAGTCCTTAAAATTTCATACTTTTTATGTATTAAATACATATTTCATGCGTTGATTGATAATTTTAAGAAAAGTTTGTGGTTCTACCATGGTGAGGAAACTAGATATCCCATTATCAGAAAAGGTGAAAATTTTCTAGCTCTTAATTGACTGGGGAAATGGATAGTGTAGCCGATTTCAATTCATTTGGCTACCTCAAACCTTAGTGTAGTGGTTGTTATGAGTCTAATAATTTCTTTTAATGATGGTGGATTATGAGGAAATATTCTTTGACTAAGTTCCATGTTATCCTCTTCATCGAGAGCTAGACATATGTGTTGTTCTACACCCCGGGGTGGCACTGATATTTACACCAATATTTGAGATTGCTCTTGAAAAGCATCACGAAATGGAGGTGATGATGGGGGACATATAGAGTAATGACTTACTGTGAAACATAATTTCACCATGGGAAACACCATGTGATCTTCTTTGATGACATCATAGGGTACTCGGTGTCTGAGGATGCCCATTAAAAACACTTAAGAATGGTCATGGACATGCTCTGAGATAACCATCATCAAGAATTCTCTTGAAGTGTAAGTTTTGGATTCATAAGGTTTCTTTTTTTGTGAGATATCGTTTCATAGGATGGATTTTCAGTGGATCCAATGATGGTTTGTAACACCCCAAGCTTCCACGGTACGTTTCCCTTCGAATAATGCGATATCGTGTGTTGTACGCAACCTCGTGTTCTAACACACACCACAACTAATTAAACTAGCCGTTGTGAATAGTAATATCTACTTTTTGAAATCATATATATTTTATATTTCAAAATGGAATTCATTTTTGGATTCGGAATATCGAAATTAGCCTAGGGTGAAATTTTGGTACTTTTAGGATAACTTTTATATTTTGATGAATAGTGAAAATTACTGAATTTTAATTAAAAACAACTTTTTTAATCAAAATAATTAAATTTGATAAATTATGAATTTGAGTGGTTTTAAAGTATATTTAGAATATATTTTTTACTATTTAATTTAATGTTTGTCATTGGACATAATTTCACAATTAAACCAGACATAAACAAGTGTCAATCTTTTGATAGTTATTATCTCTTAAAAACACGCTTTTTATTTTAACAATGGGAATTAATTTTAAATTAATTTCTGCCACTTCTGTGTTTTGAATTTGGAAAAATGGATTACATATTTGGAATCAGGTTGTCCAAATTATTTAAATAGGTAACTTTTATTTTTAGACATTTTGAATAATTACTGCAGTAAATATTTTATTTAACATAGTTAAGGGTAAATCCGGTAAATAAGGGTTAAAAAATAATATTATAATAATACTAAATTACCCTAAAACATGTCTTAACCCTATTGGTTGATACATGGTCGACCATGGGCATCTTTGGGTCTATTTTGGGACCCCATGGATCCACTTGTATGTGATAATGACACATTATTTTAATTAAGTTAAAATGAATACAAAAATGACACAAGCATATATCTTTTAGCAAAACAATTGTTACATAGGGTTATATATGTTGTATTTTAGATTATAAATATTCATTAGAAAGATAAAAATATTTCCGACATAATGATATTTTATTTATAATTTTTAGACATTAAATAATTTATTTTATTTATGACACAATGATGATGCGGTAATTACTATAATATTGAAAAATTAAAATAATTGATATTATAAATACCCAAATAAATATAATATGAAACTTTTAATTAATTAAACTAATTTTCTAGGATAATATGATATATTAGGATTGATTTAATGGACTTTGTTCTAAGTAATCAATCTGTTATGAGTTTCTGAAAAATCAACTATTGAATAGTGTCAAAATTGACATAAAAGAGTTCTTAAAACAAATATTATATTATTAATTGATAATAAAATCCTAAAAATCTAAGGTTCGGCCAAGAGACTTATATCATGATAGGTTCATCATTAAGGGACCATTTGGGGGTCGCTTGGATGTATATAGTAAGTTTATTAACCATATTATATAAAAATACAAAGAGACATTGTAAAAGTGAAACTAATTAACTTAGAATACTTAAAGATAAGGTTAATATAAGTACCCAAACCTGTCTAAATTCTATTGGTTGAGTGGTTTTCGACCTATCCCCACCTTAAACTTTGAATAATCAACTTTGGAGCCATTAGAAAAAGAATATGAATTTATTATAAATTAATATTTCTAGCTTTTCCAAAGGTTCCCCTCACCCCTCTTAAAAAAAGGAACTCATCCTTCTCATTTCTTCACACCTTCAAAGCCTTTTTGTTCGGAAAAACTCAGCCTAAATACTCTCCCAACATCCCTCAATACAACCTAGAGGCCTTAGTTTGATCAGAAAGCCAGCCTAAGGAGCCCTTTTGATCAAATCAAAAGGAAGAACCCGGAGAAGAGGTAATGTTTTCACCATCCCTTTTCAAGTTCCTTTCTTCTTCCACATCTTCTTTCTTTGTTCATACCATTCTAAAATAATAACTCCAGTATCTCACATATACTGTGATGTTATTATAAATATGGTACAATCATATTCAGTATTCTATCCACCCTTTGAATAACATGTCACCTTACGTGCGTACGTACGGCTTACCGTCTCCACGTCGTGGTGTAATTGTTATTCAATATTATATTATTTGGATGGGTATAATAATGATGTTTAACTCAGGTAAATAATAAATATAACATGTTAATGATCCTGTATATATGATATACCATCCATTTATATATTATTTTAATATCAAAAGAATGATATTGTCGCTCGTGCGTACGTACGGACTACCGTCTCCACTAACGCGATGAGATTCATTCTCCATCGTATCCATTCAAGTATAATTATCATTTGATGATTTAAAAATGATGTTTAAGGACTTGATATAATTCTGGATATGAATAAGATACAACAAACATGGCTTATGTAACAAAACATATAAAAGAAAATGAGTAAGTTAACACCCGAAACGACGATAATTCTAAGATATTATTAACAAATCAATGTTAAAAGATCATATATGATATCATATTAATATATATGATTCTTGTATAATTTAGTAACAATTATTTCACCATTATACATGAGGTTAACCTACCCCAACCAAGGAAAAGTACAAGGTAAGGGTTATTTCACAATCTCTTCATTATCCGAGGTTGTTTATACGTAATAATCTACTGGGATTTCTTTATCATCCACATCCATGTTTCTTCGAAATGTATTTCAAAACATATTTATTATTTACAAGAATATGGGTTAAAGTCATTTATAACCTTTTTTGACTTTTTATAAGAGGATTATAAAGGAATCTTTCTGTCGTTTTCAAAACAAGGTCGTTTTTAACCTTTTCGACAGAATTAAGGTATGAATGTTTTTTTAACTTATACGGCGGTTGCGGCTATTTTCCGCCATTATAAAATCTTCAATGCTTCCCTTACAAGATTATAAGAATATTTTCAAAGAAAATGTTTTATTTTATATGGATCTTAAATGATTTCAAATTAAAAGGAGATATTTCTTTAAAAATAATTTTGATTTCATCTATGTCAACATCCTTTGATGGATTTTAAGATTTTTTGATGTTGATTTATTATGATACAAAACTTCTATATTGTATTGAAGGTTTTGTGATATGTTTGACTGTGGATGTGATATTTTTATACCATTCCTAGTTTATGGTGAAAGTATTGACATTTCGTATGCTAGTTTTAATACGAATGTTTATGTTATGTTTAAACCTTTTCATATGGGAATGCATTGGACTTAATATGTGATGGGTGGAGCCCGCTATAGCTCCTCGATGCATCGGTAGGTCTCATGAGACAAACTAGTGTCTTGGCACAAGGCCTTGACAAAATCATATTTGTAGTCATGGCATGAGGCCTTGACTATGTGGTTATGATAGTCTGGCATTATGCATTCCATCATTATGAAAGTGGTCATTGATTTTGCATGTGATTATTCGATTAGTAGAATTACCATGTGAATAAGTAAATGGAATTATTTCATTTTATTTATGCCATACTATGTTAAATGTTCATGTTTAAAAGGCTTTTGTTTTAGTTATACATTGCCTTAAATGTTTATTCTTATTTATGAAAGTTTCCGCTATATTGTTATCCTTACTGGGCATTTGAGCTCACCCCTTTTCTATGTTTTATTCCTCCCAGGAAGTGAAGAAGTAAATTATGAATGACCTTCAGGGATGTTATGTGGGGATATGAGTGTGGATAATGGAGACATTATGTTGTTGTTGTAGTTTTTCATCTTATGATGTAATGTAAAACTTATGAATATATCTAGTGTTTCCAAGGCTACTAAACCAATCGGTCTTTCGAGATTTGATCTTTCTTGTGATCATGCCAATGTTATAATAATGCACCGACTCTGGGTAACTAGGGTTGGGGAGTTACAGTTGGTATCAAAGGAAGTTTAGTACAAACCTTGGAAGCTAGATTTAGATAAACTCTGATTAGAGCACGCAATCCTAAGATGAACGTTGAGGATTAGTATAGAAGAACTTCCTAGAATTTTGGTATTGTAGAGATTTTGTGAGTTTTCCAAGCAATACATCCCTGTCTGGATACGTGCCGGTAGAGGCGGCTCTGGCACAGATGTACCTAGGGGTAAAACCCGAAAACACCACTTTGAGCTAGACTCGAACGGGAACTGGTGCATGACAACGGGCCTTGCTGCACTCTTGGTTACGACACTCCCAGGGGATATGCTTAGGATAACTCTCATTTTCGTTAAAAAACATTATGAAGGGTTTATGAGTATATACTTCCTCAAAGAAAACATTTTTATGATTATGGATTATATCCATAAATAGTTCGATTTATGTTAAGTGTTTTAAAAGTATGGGATTATGTATTTTGATTCATAAACTGATCTAGTTTATGCCATTGTTTAGAAATGGTGCCTAGTGGAAGAAATGGAAACCGTATCAATGCACTCGCTCCATGTAGGGATTGCCCTCCTGCTCAAGATAATTATAGTGGGGATGGTGATGCAACTGGTGCCGATCAGCTAATCACCATACTGGGACAACTTACTCAGGCTATGAATAATAACCTTACCCGTATGGAGCAACCTGATCCGCAGCGTGGAGGATCAATGTTAGATCGATTCATGAGGCAACAACCACCAACGTTCAATGGGAATACAAATCCCTTAGTAGCTGAGCAATGGATATTTTCCCTAGAGAAAATATTTCAGGCTTTGGGGAGCAGTGAAAGGGAAAAAGTTATCATGGCAGTTTACCGCCTCACTGGAGATGCTGATCAATGGTGGTCATTGATTCAAAACCTGAAGGAAGATGATGAAGTATCAAATATGGAGTGGAGGGAGTTCAAAGATCTGTTTTTAGAAAAATACTTTCCTCGCGACCATCGAGCAGATATGGAAAGGCAATTTCTGAGTCTGAGACAAAAGGAGGATGAGAATGTCACAAAGTATGAGGCTAAATTTACAAGGTTAGCGAGGTATGCTGGAGATTATATTCGCAACCCAAGAAGTAAGATTGATCATTTCTTTGATGGGTTAAAACCATTTCTCCGTCGAGGATTAGTCTCACAATCCTTTTCATCGTACGAAGACATTGTCTCATGTGCTATCAAGACCGAAAAGAAATTCTCTAAGTCTTATGACTTTAAAGCAAAGCAAGAGAAGAAGAGACCTGCTGATCAATCTGGGAATGGAAATAAGGGGAAGAAGGGAAAGGTTGAATATCCATCTTGTGGTAAATGCCGGAAGAAACACCCTGGTGCTTGCTTGAAGGGAATGTGAGTCTGTTACAAGTGTGGTGAAAAAGGCCACCAAGCTCGTGATTGCAAAGGGAAGAAGGAAGCCACCAACGTTCAGTGCTACAATTGCAGGGAGATGGGGCATTATGCAAATGCATGTCCTAAGCGTTAGGAGAACTTACCTCAGAAAATGCCAAGGGATCAAGGCCAGGCTTATGTTATCACTACTACAGAGGTAGAAGCTCCAAAAGACGTAGTGGCAGGTAATTTAATGGTTTCCTCAAGTATAGCAAATGCATTATTTGACTCTGGATCGTCGCATTGTTTCATATCATCCTAGTTTGCTAAGAAAATTAGATATTTCCAATTTTATTTAACAAGGGAGTTGTCAGTTAAAACTCCTAAGGGAAGTATCATTGCAACAAAGTTTTGTGAATCAGTCCCCATTAGAGCACATAAATGTTCGTTATCTGCTGATCTCATTGTCATACCTATGATTGAGTTTGACATAATCCTCGGTATGGACTGGCATTCGGACTATGATGCGTAGATTTATTGTAAGAAGAAAGAGGTTACGATTCTTGATGATAATGATAAGGAACACCTTATCTTTAGAGCAGAATCGTCACCACCTAATTCTTATTTAGATCCACCCTCAATAGCTCAACTAAATTCAATTATTGGGGAGGAAGAGAATGAAATAGTCGCGGGTGAGGAAAGGAATGTTCAAATAGAGGATGTACCTGTTGTGAAAGAATTTGTAGATGTATTTCCGGAAGATTTACCTGGACATCCTCCGGAACGGGAATTTGAGTTTTCCATTGATTTAATTCCTGGATCAAGGCCTATATCGAAGACCCCTTATAGAATGGCCACTGTAGAATTAGTTGAACTAAAGAAACAACTAGAGGAATTGAGTAATAAGGGATTTATTCGCCCTAGTGTTTCTCCATGGGGAGCCCCTGTTCTTTTTGTTAAAAAGAAAGATGGATCTATGAGGTTATGTATCGACTACCGGGAGATCAATGCTATAACGATAAAGAACAAGTATCCCCTACCTCGTATTGATGGTTTATTTTACCAACTACATGGAGCTCAATACTTTTCAAAGATTGACCATCAATATGGATACCATCAGTTATGTGTAAAGAAGGAAGACATTCCGAAGACAGCATTTTGAACCAGGTACGGGCATTACGAGTTTACTGTAATGCCTTTTGGATTGACTAATGCACCCTATGTATTCATGGATCTGATGAATAGAGTTTTCAAGGAGTATCTCGATGAATTTGTGGTGGTATTTATTGATGATATCTTGGTATACTATAAAACCTACGAAGATCATGAAAATCACTTGCGCATTATCTCGAAGACTCTGAGGAGGCATGAATTATATGGGAAGTTTACCAAGTGTGAATTCTGGCTTCAGGAGATTTCTTTTCTTGGACATATTGTCTCTAAAGATGGAATCTCTGTTGATCCTTCTAAGACCAAGGCAATCCAAGAATGGCCAGCACCTACGAGTATAACTGAGGTATGCAGTTTTATTGGTTTGGCAGGTTATTATCGACGTTTCGTCCAGAATTTTGCACGATTGGCTAACCCATTAACGAAGCTCACACGTAAAGGGGTTAAATTTGTTTGGACAAAAGAGTGTGAAGAATGTTTCGAAGAACTGAAGAGAAGATTAGTCAATGCTCCTATATTGACTCTACCATCGGGGAATGATGGGTTCATTATTTATAGTGATGCATCAAAGAAAGGACTTGGTTGTGTCCTTATGTAGAATGATAGAGTTATTTTCTATGCATCACGACAGTTGAAAATTCATGAACAAAACTATCCTACTCATGATCTTGAGCTAGCAGCTGTGATCTTTGCTTTGAAGATATGGAGGCACTACCTCTATGGTGAAAAATGTGAGATTTATACTGATCACAAGAGTTTGAAGTATATTTTCTCACAAAAAGAACTCAACATGAGGCAAAGGAGATGGCTTGAATTACTCAAGGATTATGATTGCACGATACACTACCACCCGGGGAAAGCAAACAAGGTGGCAGATGCTTTGAGCAGAAAAGACCATGGTGTTTTGAACATGATGAGAATTGAAAGGGATCCAATTTTCATGGATCTAGTGAAGATGGACATGGGAATAACCAGGGAAGGTGAAACATCAATGCTTTTTCAAATGGTGGCCAAACCATCTTTACTAGAAAGGATTAAGAGTTCTCAGACCGATGATGAAGAATTTCAGAAGAAGATTAAAGCTGTAAATGATGGGAGATTGAGAGACTTTGTGTATGAAGATGGGATTTTGAAATTCGGGAAGAGACTTTGTGTTCCCGATTTACCTGATCTAAAAAGGGAATTGCTGGATGATGCTCATAGTTCCAATTTCTCTATACACCCTGGGAGCACCAAAATGAATAGAGATTTGAAGGAACATTTTTGGTGGGACAACATGAAAAGAGAGATTGCTGATTTTGTGTTATGATGTATGGTTTGTCAACAAGTGAAAGCTGGAAGGCAACAGCCTGGAGGAGTCATGCAACCTCTTCCCGTACCAGAGTGGAAATGGGACAATATTATGATGGACTTTGTCATGGGGCTACCAAAGACTCCTAGAAGGAACGAGGAAATATGGGTTATTGTTGATCGTCTTACCAAGTCAGCACATTTTCTTGCTATAAGAGAAGATCTACCCCTGGAACGTCTAGCAAGACTATATATTAATGAAGTTGTGAGACTTCATGGAGTACCCATATCGATTGTTTCTAATCGTGATCCCCATTTTACTTCAAGATTTTGGAAAAGTCTTCAGAAATCCCTGGATAATGAACTTCATTTGAGCACTGCTTACCACCCTCAGACAGATGGACATTCAGAACGGACTATTCAGACCTTAGAAGACATGTTGAGATCTTTCTCACTTGATTTTCAGGGTATGTGGGATCAATATTTACCACTGGTAGAATTTTCTTATAATAATAGCTTCCATTCGAGTATTCATATGGCACCATATGAAGCGTTATACGGAAAGAGATGTCGTACACCAACCTGTTGGGATGACGTTGGTGAAAGAAAACTTGTAGGCCCAGAACTGGTGGAGGAAACAGTGGAAAAGGTGAAAGTAATCCAAAATCACATCAAAGCAGCTCAAAGTAGGCAGAAGAGCTATGTCGATAATCGAAGGAAGGATTTTGAATTTCAAGTCGGTGATCATGTTTTTCTGAAGGTATCTCCGTGGAAGGGAGTCATACGTTTTGGTAAGAAAGGTAAATTGATTCCCAGGTACATCGGACCTTTTGAAATTCTAGAACAAATTGGGGTTGTAGCTTTCTGATTGGCAATGCCGCCAAGTCTCTCCAATGTTCACGATGTGTTCCACATATCTCTGTTGAGGAAATACATGCCTGACCCAACGCATGTACTCACCTATGAAGAATTAGAACTGGAACCCGGTCTATCTTATTGCGAAGAGCCCGTCAAGATTCTTGATACGAGAGAACAAGTGCTGAGAAACTGGACGACGCGTCTGGTAAAAGTTCTGTGGAGAAACCATAAGATGGAAGAGGCAACGTGGGAACCTGAGGAACTTATGATGAAGAACCACCCGAGTCTTTTTATGCAGTAATACCCTAGAAATTGCGAGGACACAATTATTTGAAGGAGGGGAGAATGTAAAACCCCAAGCTTCCACGGTACGTTTCCCTTCGAATAATGCGATAGCGTGTGTTGTACGCAACCTCGAGTTCTAACAGACACCACAACTAATTAAACTAGCTGTTGTGAATAGTAATACCTACTTTTTGAAATCATATATATTTTATATTTCAAAATGGACTTCATTTTTGGATTCAGAATATCGAAATTAGCCTAGGGTGAAATTTTGGTACTTTTCGTATAACTTTTATATTTTGATGAATAGTGAAAATTACTAAATTTTAATTAAAAACAACTTTTTTAATCAAAATAATTAATATTGAAAAATTATGAATTTGAGTGGTTTTAAAGTATATTTAGAATATATTTTTACCATTTAATTTAATGTTTGTCATTGGACATAATTTCACAATTAAACCAGACATAAACAAGTGTCAATCTTTTGATAGTTATTATCTCTTAAAAACACGCTTTTTATTTTAACAATGGGAATTAATTTTAAATTAATTTCTGCCACTTCTATGTTTTGAATTTGAAAAAATGGATTACATATTTGGAATCCGGATGTCCAAATTATGTAAATAGTTATCTTTTATTTTTAGACATTTTGAATAATTACTGCGGTAAATATTTTATTTACCATGGTTAAGGGTAAATCCGGTAAATAAGGGTTAAAAATAATATTATAATAATAATAAATTACCCTAAAACGTGTCTTAACCCTATTGGTTGATACATGGTCGACCATGGTCATCTTTGGGTCGATTTTGGGACCCCATGGATCCCCTTGTAAGTGATAATGACACTTTATTTTAATTAAGATAAAATGAATACAAAAATGACACAAGCATATATCTTTTAGAAAAACAATTGTTACATAGGGTTATATATGTTGTATTTTAGATTATAAATATTAATTATAAAGATACAAAGATTTCCTACATAATTATATTTTATTTATAATTTTTAGACATTAAATAATATATTTTATTTATGACACAATGATGATGCAGTAATTACTTTAATAGTGAAAAATTAAAATAATTGATATTATAAATACCCAATTAAATATAATATGAAACTTTTAATGAATTAAACTAATTTTCTCTGATAATATGATATATTAGGATTGATTTAATTTAATTTGTTTGAAGTAATCAATCTGTTATGAGTTTCAAAAAAATCAACTATTGAATAGTGTCAAAATTGACATAAAAGAGTTCTTAAAACAAATATTATATTATTAATTGATATTAAAATCCTAAAAATATAAGGTTCGGCCAAGAGACTTATAGAATGATAGGTTCATAATTAATGGACCACTTGGGGGTCTCTTGGTTGTATATAGTACGTTTATTTACCATATTATATAAAAATACAAAGAGACATTGTAAAAGTGAAACTAATTAACTTCGAGTTAATACTTAAAGATAAGGTTAATATAAGTACCCAAACCTGTATAAAAATCTATTGGTTGAGTGTTTTTAGACCTATACCCACCGTAAACTTTGAATAATCAACTTTGGAGCCATTAGAAACCGAATATGAATTTATTATAAATTAATATTTCTAGCATTTCCAAAGGTGCCCCTCACCCCTCTTATAAAAGGGAACTCCTCCTTCTCATATCTTCACACCTTCAAAGCCTTTTGGTTCGGCAAAACTCTGCCCAAATACTCTCCCAACATCCCTCACTACAACCTATAGGCCTTAGTTTGATCAGAAAGCCAACCTAAGGAGCCCTTTTTATCAAATCAAAAGGAAGAACCCGAAGAAGAGGTAATGTTTTCACCACCCCTTTTCAAGTTCCTTTATTCTTCCACTTCTTCATTCTTTGTTCTTACCATTATAAAATAATAACTCCAGTATCTCACATATACTGTGATGTTATTATAAATATGGTACAACCATATTCAGTATTCTATCCACCCTTTGAATAACATGTCACCATATGTGCGTACGTACAGCTTACCGTCTCCACGTCGTGGTGTAATTGTTATTCAATATAATATTATTTGGATGGGTATAATAATGATGTTTAACTCAGGTAAATAATAAATATAACATGTTAATGATTCTGTATATATGATATACCATCCATTTATATATTATTTTAATATCAAAAGAATGATATTATCGCTCGTGCGTACGTACGGACTACCGTCTCCACGAACGCGATGAGATTCATTCTCCATCATATCCATTCAAGTATAATTATCATTTGATGATTTAAAAATGATGTTTAAGGACTTGATATAATTCTGGATATGAATAATATACAAGAAACATGGCTTATGTAACAAAACATATAAAAGAAAATGAGTAAGTTAACACCCGAAACGACGATAATTCTAAGATATTATTAACAAATCAATGTTAAAAGATCATATATGATATCATATTAATATATATGATTCTTGTATAATTTAATAACAATTATTTCACCATTATACATGAGGTTAACCTACCCCAACCAAGGAAAAGTACAAGGTAAGGGTTATTTCACAATCTCTTTATTATCCGAGGTTGTTTATACCTAATAATCTACTGGGATTTCTTTATCATCCACATCCATGTTTCTTCGAAATGTATTTCAAAACACATTTATTATTTACAAGAATATGGGTTAAAGTCATTTATACCCTTGTTTGAATTTTTATAAGAAGTTTATAAAGGAATCTTTCCGTCATTTTCAAAACAAGGTCCTTTTTAACGTTTTCGACAGAATTAAGGTAAGAATGTTTTTTTTAACTTATACGGCGGGTGCGGCTATTTTCCGCCTTTATAAAATCATCAAAGCTTCTCTTACAAGCTTATAAGAATATTTTCAAAGAAAATGTTTTATTTTATATGGATCTTAAATGATTTCAAAATAAAAGGAGATATTTCTTTAAAAAGAATTTTGATTTCATCTATGTCAACATCCTTTGATGGATTTTAAGATTATTTGAAGTTGATTTATTATGATAAAAAACTTCTATATTGTATGGAAGGTTTTGTGATATGTTTGACTGTGGATGTGCTATTTTTATACCATTCATAGTTTATGGTGAAAGTATTGACATTTCGTATGCTGTTTTTAATACAAATTTTTATGTTATGTTTAAACCTTTTCATATGGGAATGCATTGGACTTAATATGTGACGGGTGGGGCCCGCTATAACTCCTCGATGAATCGGTAGGTCTCATGAGACAAACTAGTGTCTTGGCACAAGGCCTTGACAAAATCTTATTTGTAGTCTTGGCACGAGGCCTTGACTAGGTGGTTATGATAGTCTGGCATTATGCATTCCATCATTATGAAAGTGGTTATTGATTTTTCATGTGATTATTCGATTAGTAGAATAGCCATGTGAATAAGTAAATGGAATTATTTCATTTTATTTATGCCATACTATGTTAAATGTTCAAGTTTAAAAGGCTTTTGTTTTAGTTATACATTGCCTTAAATGTTTATTCTTATTTATGAAAGTTTCCGCTATATTGTTATCCTTACTGGGCATTTGAGCTCACCCCTTTTCTTTGTTTTATTCTTCCCAGGAAGTGAAGAATTAAATTATGAATGACCTTCAGGGATGTTATGTGGGGATATGAGTGTGGATTATGGAGACATTATGTTTTTGTAGTAGTTTTTCATATTATGATGTAATGTAAAACTTGTGAATATATCTAGTGTTTCCAAGGCTACTAAACCAATCGGTCTTTCGAGATTTGATCATTCTTGTGATCATGCCAATGTTATGTAATAATGCACCGACTCTGGGTAACTAGGGTCGGGGCGTTACATGGTTGAGGAGATGTTTGATGAGTGATCCCATCATGAGGATTCCATAGGAGGGTGTTTGGTGAGTGGTGTTCTTTGGTGTGTCCGGAACTGGGCATAGTTATTCCCTAATGCAGAGGAAACTGGTGATGGCCTATGGTTCAAACTAGTTTAGACTGAATGTGCATAACTACAAAACCATTGATATTGATTTAGCAATACTAGTCGTCACATTGAATATGTGGTGATACTTCATGGTGGGAAAGCGATTCATCATCTACATTGACCATAAGATTCCCAAATATGTCTTCTCGTAGAAGGACACCAGCTTGATATAGAGAGGATGACTAGAGTTACTCCAGTGCTATGACATAATTTTCTATATACTCCTATGAAGAGGTACATTGATGAATATTACCTCAGTAAGAATCGAGTTAGCAGTTTATAAATGATGCATCGGAGTGGATAGACTCATTACAGTTATCCTTCATGGATAATGATGGACCAGCTTATCTCCATTTGTTTGTTGTTACACATCCACATATAAAATCACTTAGGGAGGAATGTCTTGGGGATAAAAATTGTGAGTCATTATGTGCTCAACTGTCCCCAGGTAATACCCTTGATGGATATTCAAATGGTGGGGAGCACATCATTCTTTTTAAAGGATGAACAGATGTAACATTGGATTCCTATTCCAGCATGATGAATTAGGATATTCTTGTGGGTTTCAAGGTGGAAACTATGGGTGATTAAATGGGTTGAATCTCAGATTACCTATAGATATAAAATATAATTTCTTGTTTTAATCAGTTTCATGGTTTTTTAAATCACTATGTCAAGCCCTTAATGCTTGGAATGGGTTTGTCCTTCACTTTCTTGGTGTACCAAGAAGAAAGTTGGAGGGAATATTGAGGGACTTCCTGAGGGGTTTGCCACATTCTTCCACATTACATTATACAATCTGGGCGATCATTTACCGACTCAAAAATTCGACACAAATCCTAACTACACAGGAGTAGAGTTTAGTATAGAGCTTGGTATGCCTCTACATGCAAGAAATAGTTTCACTCCATAGAGATTCATTGATGATCGTATCTGATCATGATTCTCGTTTTACATCCCAGTTGGGAAAGAGATTACATGAGTATATTGTAATGAATGTGTGGATCATCTAGGAATGGATGATGAATGCATCGATTCGTCTCACAATTATTCTGTAGAGGGAAGCCTCCTTTAGAGTTTGAGTAAGGAGACCATGTATTCATTCAGATCTCACCTCAATGAGGGTTACATAGATTTTTCCAGGGTGGCCAGCTATCTTTAAGGATAATAGTCCATATTTCAGATACTATGTTTATTTGGAGTGGTAGCAGACCACTTGGATCTACCCCACAGTAGGACCAGGTACACATCATCTTTCACCTGTCACGGCTGAGGAGATTTATGTATAACTATATTCATGTCATAATTTATGGAGAGATAAAATTTGACGATGGAGTGACTTGGGTTGAGTACCCATGGAGGATAGATGATTTTTCATGGATGATATTTTCCCTTGGTGTGTGTCTAGATGTATCACATTTATTTAATGAAGAGTACATGGGAGAGAGAGGGTCAGATTCATGCCATGTACTCTCTCATTTTTGGTTGAGTATACCTTGTTCTGATTTTTGAGGTTGTAAATCATTGATGTGGGGATTATTTAATGACTTCTTTTTCCTGATTATATTTTTAGAATATTCTTCAGAAAATTACGAAATCAGGCGCTAAGAAAACATGCGATCCTGAAGCCCATTGTGCCGTGAACAATGTACAAAAAAATATTTAGTTTTTAAATTGAACTCGCACATGATTTTATAAAAAAAGTTGAGTTTCTTCTAAATGGATGCCTAGATGTGAAATCCATGGGAACCATAGAGAATTGAGTAGCGGTTTTACACTAGGTGTGACTTAAATTTATTCGGCATGAGTCTCCTATGGAAATACCTGAAATAGAATTAATCGTTAATAAAATAATTATTTTATTTTATTTTTAAACCCTAAAAATAAAAAACGGTAAATTGAATTAGAATTCCACAACCACCGTTGAGTTCATAATGTGGTTCTATCAATAGATGAGGGCTAATATCATTTGGAATTAGGCGGCTATGAATGTTAGTTTTTGGATGAAACTACCTTTAAAATATTTTAATAAAAATATTTTCATTGTTACCATTCATTAACATTATTCAATGACACAGTAGCACTGTGACATAGAGACAGAACAACGATGAAATGTGTCTTTCATTATTAACCATTGAATGGGATAAAACTTTAGAATAATGATCCTAGATAATTCATCTATGAGCACTATAGAAGACCCTTGTCACTTTCCTCTCATTTAATAATGACATATAACGACGATACATTGATCAAATGATTGTAGATCCACAAGATGACAAATCATGAAGACTCTCAATGGATTGAAACCAATGATTGAACCATGACATTGACCAATATAAATTCTAGGAAGGGTGTTTTATTTTGATTATTGTTTCCTCATTTCATTATATTCCACTACATACATGGACCAATTCAAAAAATATTGGCCCTCAGGTCAGTCATTGATGTGGGATGGGTTTACATGTTTGCGGGGTTACAGGCGATGGATGTAGAATTTTTTATTGGACTAATTTTTTTTGTTATAATGGAAATGAACTTTGATCAAAAGAAAAATTGATCAAGGTCTATTCCTCCATGTTTATTCATTATTTCCTTCCAACATTTTTCATTTTTTTGGGCATTCTTCATTTGGAACGCGACCCAACAATTTGAGATCAATCGATCATTTCCCAAATCATTCTTTGTGCAACGATCCAAAATCAAGAACCCATGATGGATGTGGTACGACGAAGGTGTGATGATGATAGTGGTATAAGGATTGATGTGGTGTGGGATATATCACTGCCTGAATGGATTTTCATTGGGCTAGATCGTGGCACGTACCTGAGAAAACGGTATTGAAGGTGATGACTCGAGGATTGTGGAACAATATTTCAACTAAAGATTTAGAACAGTGAACAAAACCCAGTGGCCCGCATAAGGGGCCACTAGTGCGTCAGCACTGACATCAGCTGTGAGTGGCACATGATGTGTGTCACATGCGGGTGTGGTAGAGGACGGCTGCCCACGGCGGAAGACACATAGGCTAGTGGGGTATGGTGGCCCGCCGTGTTAACTTCAGTTACTCTTTTGTTGATCATCCACATGCTGCAAATCCATGTGACAGACTTCCATTCTACATGATAGGACCATGGTAGACGTTGGGAGCATGCCTTAGTGCACTATTTGATGTGACATGTGGCCGAGTCGCGTGCTGGAGGAGTCGGCACACCTGATCCGGGCTGGACCAGGAGAACCGGGCTGCCATGAGGCTCTTCACGTAGCACAATGTGGCCCAATGGGCCAGGATGATGTGTCGGTCTGGTTTTGGGATTCCCAGACCAGACCTGGTCGGGTCATGCCCAGACCCAACCAACATGTTTTTACAAAAATGGTAGTATCATTCAAACAGAGCATCTGTTTGATGAAGCATCTATGGCGTTGGGACCCTAAAGACCTGGAAATCATTTTTAGATGGCTTGGTGGGTTTTAGTTGGACCACCAAGGGCTGGTAGATTTATTATTTTTCTTATGTCTTGTATTGGATCGCAATTCCATCCTAGAGAGTGATAGTAGTGATCGAGATCATTACTTTGGTCGTCCGATTAAAGGTTCTAAAAAGGATCTTTAACATTTCATATAGTATGATCCACGCTCTGAAGTGAGTTGCCTTAGCCTGGTTTTCTATGTGACATTGAGGGCTGGAACATGTATCACACAAGGAGGAACCATCAATCATTACTTCTCTTCGTGGTACCTGATAGAGGGTTTATCGATATACTATGACCAATATTTAAGCAGGAACCTACCCCTATCTAAGATGAAATTTCCTATAGGTCCAGGATGTCCCCCTGTGAGTCCTAGGAATATGAAATACTATGATAGGATAAAGAGTATATACTCTATCATGTGAGAGTACAAAAAAGTAGATGATTATTCTTCTCATGATGTTCGCACTTGGTAATCTCCAATAAGGGAGAATATGAGAACATACCCACCATTAGGAATTCCTAATTTTTTTCTATAATCTGATATTCCTATCTTTATGTGTGAGTGATGGACATTTTACCATAATATGATCATTAATACTATACATGACTACCACACCATGATTTAATTATAAAAACTTTCATAGAAAATGTTGGTGGGAAGTAGTGTATGTTGGGTGTGTCACGAGTTGCATGATTTAAATTAATAAGTATAGGAAGTATTTATCAAATCCATTTATAGAAGTTGATATCTTGGACTATTGATTCATATTTAGCTGTCACATGAAATTCAATGGCCATGGTTCAATGAAGAGATTATTTCAGGTAGTCACAAAACAAGTTATCAAGAATAAATGTTGATGATACTATAATGAAACCTACATGATGAGATATTAAGACAAAGGGATTGTATATCTGATTGAGATTTTGTATTTGGATGTCATCATTGTGATTAAAAGTTCATTCTCTTAGGTGCCTTGACCACTTTCTAGACATTACTCATGGACTTTAGGAAATACCTATTAATGTTTATGAGAATGAATCCTAGAGGGTCCCACACTAAGTTTTTTTGGTGGTCCCGATTAAATTATATTTCAATTTATGTAATTGAATAAATATAATTATCAAGAATGTGGAATAATTTTATTTAACTAAAAATGAATGAATAAATTAAATATATATTTATTCACTATATTTATAGTAAAACAAATTTATTTATTTTATAGAACAGATAATAATTATTTATTTAATATTTTTTAAATAAAATATTTATTTAAAAGAATAAATTAACTATTTATTTATTTGGGTGTTCAATAAATGGAAGTGGAGTTCAATGGAAAAATGTTTGGTCTTGTAGTAAAATAAATATTTGTAAGTAAAAAAATAATTATATAACTTGTTGGAAAAAGGAAATAAAATAATAATGGGGTTATCATTATGTGGCATGTGATTTCATTTATGATTACATCTAGAAAAAGTTGCATCACCACAAAAAATATCATGGTTAATATTATTAAGAGGTAGGAGTTTTCTATAAATGTTATGATTGTATTAAATTAAATCATTAAAATTTAATATTATAACCAAACCCCCATGTTTATAAATTTAAAATTACGTCTATTGTGCTATTACACCTGGTGACATGAATCCCTGGTGAATTGAGAATTGTTGAGACAAACAATTTAACACTTTAATCCACTTCTCCCCCCACTTAATATTTATATTCTTTCTTCATGACTGAAGAATATGTGATCAAGAACAATAAATATATGACACTCACTTCACTACTCTAGCTCCCAGAGAATGAGTGGCGTCTATTAGAGGCCATCAGAGAACATATGGATCACCGCTTTAGAGAATATGGTTTGGATCCTTAGAATTGCAACAAGACAATCCGAAAGGGCGATTCCGAATAACCAATTTCATTATCAAACAATGTACCAAATATCCACATATTTTTTTCTTTATGAAAGTAACTAAATTAATTATAAAAATTATGTGAAAGTTAACCTCTATAGGGTCATATTACTATAAGTTTTTGTCTTGATTTAGATCACCGTCTTTGGATATTGTCGTTTATTATTGTATTGATTACGGGTTGGTAATATATTAAATAATATTAAATGTTCTACCCCACTGAACCACCACTCTTCTTCTCTGTCTGGATCCTTCAAGTTGTATCGAATGGAGGTTATATCGTTGTTTATAAATAATTAATTATCATTGATGATTTTTACTTTAATAATTTAGTTTTTTAATTCATGGTTTAGTGATTCCATTAATATAAATTTCAAGATCAATTATTCCAATATCATATCTCAAGTATTTCACAAAAATTATTAATATTTGAATTAAAATTACACCTAGTATATCATCAGGAGGCGCTAATGATCCTGTCCAAGTGACATGGTAGTACATTCCATGATTTTTGGTTTCCACTTCATATTCTCTACCCTAAAGACCATATAATCTAGAATATATCCATTTTCAGTGCATTAGGAGTAATTCATCAATTACTCAAGTTGTCTTTATATATAACACGTAATATATTTAATTTTACACCACGTGTCATCCATGACAGAGAGTGACATGCTTAAAAGATTACACTCCATGTGGACCATTGGACACATAATGTAGTATCTTCGAGTCAAGGGCCAAAACATGTATCCCATTCACGACTAAGATGATCGGTAACCATATAATGTAGAGGAAACAAGTCATGTAGTCCACTATACATGCAGTGTACTCTGAAATTTCTGAAGTATGCCTCACATGCTGAGTCCTGAGGTGTGTACTTCAGAAAATATGGTGAAGGTTAGTAAACACTGTGTATTCAGAGCTACACACCGTGTACATTACATAATTATTCATTATTAAAAAACTAATTTATGCATAATTTTTTACATTCATATCATGTATAAATAGTATTATAGGTTGTCACACTATGCGTTGAAGCATAACACGTGGAGGAAAAATCATGTGATTCATATAATCATCTGTGAGGTACATGTTGTGATAGTAGGCATTAAATCAGTTATGCCGAATGTCATAAGAGTAAAATAATATATTAATATAATTCATGTTTAGTATAGTCGAATAGGTAATCACCATGTTACCAATAATGTATTGGATGAAAATAACAATAAAATCCATAAAAGGATTAATATTAAAGAATAGATTAATTATGGAAATAAATAATACAATTGAGCATGATTTATCTTATTAAGAATGATTACATAATTTAATACTATAATTATTAATCACATAATTCTTTACATGAATGATTATGAACATGGTCTTTGAAAAAAACATTGTATGTGATTGGGTTTCCATTTAATTAATTTAATTAATTAATTTATGTCCTATGTGCCATCTCTCCTCATACAATATATAGGGTCTATGTGCAGATTATTTATTTTTTGTAATCACCTTTTATACCCCTCACATTCATGTGAGTCAAAAATCATACATATTGGATGGATCTCCCATGCTTGTGGAGGCGGTTCAAGATATAGCAGAAGAGAAACCAATCCAAGGAGATACAGTGGTAGATTGGTGGAATGCTGCAAACATGAAACCAAAAGGTTCAAGGTGATTCTCCCATAGGATAAGGTCAGTTTATCATATTCAATATAAACTATCAAATAAAAAATCTCATGATCATTCCCTTTACATTATTTGATTTTTTTCCTATTTCATGGTTTTTCAGTATGGATGCATTGTCATGGTCAAATAATTAATGATATGACAATCATGAAATATGAATATAAATTATTTATAATTATGTGTTAATATTATCAAGACATGGTTAATCACTTAGGTATGTTACACATAATATTAACAGTCATGTGATAAATATAATAATCAATTTACACATGTGAGATAGAAATACCTCAACAAAATAATAAGTCAGACTAAGACTTCCAATACTTGATTATGTGCAAGACTCAATAAAACTGTGTGTTTGACCAACCCTTTACGAGGCACTTACTTTTATACTATAAGATATTATCAAAGTTTTTGGGTTGAGGTAACCATATATAATCATGAATAATATCCGTTTATAGACATGGTGTAATATGGGAGGAATGTGTTGAGGAAATCCAAGTCAGGATTTCATGATTGAAGAGCCCACTCAATAGATCAAGGAGATCCAAGCCCGCAATTGGTAGAGAAATTCCTACCTAAATACCATCAAATGGATTTATCAATACTTTATATGATTATGTGAATGTGAATATGGATCCTTGACAATATAGTGTCATGAAAACTAGACATCCTGAGTTCAATAATGAGGGCCCTTAGTACTTGATAAAATAGTGGGAGATGTAATAATATTAATTTATTATTTATCAGAAATTATAATCATGGGCATACTATTATTTTTATCTTTTAATTGTATAATAAAAATTACAAGCTCGTCAACCAAAATATCAATGCCATCAATTCTAGTAAAATACAACATCCTCACTAGCAGTAACTTCTAGGAATGTTTTAGATTCTTTCTGGATGTCATACTCCATGAATTGATGTCTTACATGCTGGAGCCAACATTAACTAATCCACTTGCCAATGAGGAATGTTATATTGATTTCCTAGTCTATGAGAAACATATAAATAATGCAGTGAATGCTCAATGTCTGATATTATCATCAATTTCTAGTGATATCATGATGTCTCAAGAAATTATGGATGATTAAAGCATGATTGAGAACCTCTGTGGTCCTTACATTGAATGAGAAGTACATGAAAGGTTTCTGATATAAAAGGAACTCTTTCAGAGTATGCTTATAGAGGGGTCCCCAGCTATGCCTCATATAGTAAATATCATTTTCTATATTGAATACATATAGAATTTAGGGTTTAATATCCTCGATGAATTGGGGACTGATCTCATTATTTCATTGCTCTCATAGAGCTTCCAATTCATTATTGATAATTTCAATATGAACAATATTGAATAGTCTCTATCAGATATTATTTTCCTCGTTCTCTATGTTGACTAATGACATGAAACACGAAAATCCTTCCATGCATATGGTGAATAAGAGGAATGGGAATGTGAAGATCTTTAATCACAAATTTTATTCACAACCTTACAAAAAAAGAAAGATAAAATGTGATTCAATTGAACAGGAATATTTTTTATTCACATGTGGAAATAAGGGACACTTGAAGAAAAAATTCACCCATCCAAAGAAGGTAGGGGATTCTTCTGGTGTGAGTGAAATTTATTTGTTCTTACAAATTTGGTATCAGTTATATCATGTGGTTCTCACATATATATTCAAATATAGTAACATAGTATATTCATGACAATTGACTGATGGGAGGATGATATAATAGCAGAAAACAAAGCCAAACATTTTGTTATAGCTATCAGGGGATACCACCTCACGTTGCCATCTTGGATAACATTTGTGTTAATGTTTTGGTTTTATGTGCCCTTTGTAAAAAAACATAATTTTTGTATTCAAAATAGATACAGAAGGAATTTTTTTCATTATTTGAAATGAATGATTGTTATTTTACAAAGGTAGATTTTTCTGAAGGTAACATTTATACAATTCCCTTTATGTACTGGATTACACAAACCATGTAATATAAATTGATAACAAAGATACATCAAATGACTCATAGCACACCCATCATTGGAATTACCTACTAGGACTATTAAAATGGGAAACACTTAAAAATGTTGCATCAAGATGGATATTTATAATCATTCAAAATAATACCACTTGGCATATGACACATATGATTACAAGGAAAAATTAAAAAACCTTTGTTTTAGTGGGAATTGTGAAGGGATAAAGAGATTCTTTAATTGATTCAAACTAATGTGTGTGAAACAATTCATGTTGAAGAAATGGGTGGGTATCATACTTCATATCTTTTGTTGAGGATTTTAGAATATATGTATATATCTACATAATGATTTATATGTTGGATTATTTTGATACGATCAAGGAATACACGAATGATGTTGAAAACCAGATTAGTATGATGATCAAGAGACTCCATTTAGTATATGGTGAGGAATATCTTAATCAAGACATTATTGATTACACATAGGAGTTTTTGATCCTATCCCAACTCACACCTCAATATATACCTAAGTATAATGGTGTATGAAAAATGTGGAACCACACCATGTTAAAACATGGTGAGATCAATGATGAGTCCTGAGAGTCTTCCAATATCCTTTTGGAGATATGCGTTACAAAAATCAGCACACATTCTAAACCATGTACCAACTAAATCGAAAAACAATATTCCATATGAGTTTTAGAGTGGTAGAAAATACATGTTATAGAATTTACATGTGTGGGCCAAGAAAAGTGTTTGTTAAGGCCTCTTCGGGTAAAAAAAATTGCACCATGAGGCAAAAATTGTACCTTTATAGGATACCCCATAGAAAAAATGGATATTACATATACGAACCCATAGAAAAAAAGATTACAGTTAAAAACAAGCCATATTCCATAATAGGGATCACATCTTCATAAGAAATATTGTGAGTAAGATACACATCAATGAATTCTAGGAACAAGGTACAAAAAAGTTGGTATACGAAAAGATTCCACACAGCCCTATGGAATAATGATCTGTTCTGGAAACACTTGTACTGAATAATAATACAATAGAGGTTAGAGAACTGGAATGGTACAATTTTCAAGTTGCTGAGGATGTTGACTAAATATTTGTTTATAAATATGACCATATAACATACAAGGAAGCTGTAAGTGGCATATATGTTTCCATGTGGCAAGAATCAATGAATACTAAAATGTATTCCTTATACAAAAAACATGTTTGTATACTGATATATTCTCCAGTTAATGTAAACCCTATTTGTTTCAAATGGGTATTCAAGAATAAAATGGACATGGAAAGACAATTTAGTACCTATAAGTCATGGTTGGTTGTAAGTGTTTAAGCAACATCATGGAGTTTTCTATGACGAACCCATTGCACCAGTTGCAATGATGAAATCCATTAGATTTATATTGGCCATTGCTGCTTCGCATGACATTGATAATTTTCAAATGGATGTCAAAATATTCATACCTAATGGGTTACTTTAGGAAGATTTCTACATGACACAACCTAAAGGGTATGTGACTCAACAAGATTCTAATAAGGTATGACTGTTGCATAAATCTACAGAAAAAGAAATCATCAAGGGCCTGGAACATCCATTTTGATGAATCCATAGTATATTTTTGTTTTAATAATGTTTAATGTGATACTTAGTTCTAAAAATTGTTTAATGGGAGTGTGATTGTTCTTATAATAGTATAATTTGATTATATATTACATATTAGAAAATATATACAAATATTACAGTCCGTTAAGGAATGATTTAATCAATGCTTCTCTGTGAAAAACATGGGTGAGGCATCATATATTATTCAGATCAAGATCCATTGTGATAGATAACAGAGATTAATAGGCATATATAAAAGTATATACATTGACATTATATTGAAGAGATTTAGTTTGGAACCATCCAAGATGGGATTAATTCGATCATCAAAAGGCATTCATATTTCTAGGAAAATGTTTCTGTGGACCAATCATGAAACAGAGATAATAGAAAGGACTACATACTCATTGGTGATTTGGTCAGTCAAGTATGGCATGTTATTTACTAGGCTAGATGTTTCTTAATCATTGATGCAGTAGAAAGATATCAAGATGAACCAGGTCACTACCATTGGATGGTAGTCCAGACTATCCTTAGGTAATTGAGGCATGTTAAGGATATGTTCCTAGTATATGAACGAGATTATAAACTACTCATTATATGATATGTAGATTCATGTTTCTAGATTGATCAATATGGCATGAAGTCACAAACGAGATACATCTTTACTTTGAATGGAGGTGCAGTGAGATGCAAGAGCTCAATGAAAATTTTGGTCAGAGATTCTATAATGGAGTCCAAGTATAACTTAGCTTCTGTGGTAGTTAAAGAAGAATTATGGATGTGATGATTTTTCCAAGAGCTGGATGTGGTGCCTAGAACAAAAGATCACATCAATCTATATAGTGATAATACTGTAGTGGTTGCTCTATAAAATGAGAAATGTTCACAACAGCGGATGATGTAGATTATTCAGAAGTATTATATCTTGAATGATTTTTCATACAGAGTTGAAATTCAAGTGAGTAGTACTTCCATATAAGACAGAGTTGCTGACCCCTTGACTGAAGACTTGACTTAGAAGAAACATGACTATCAAGATAGGTCTAGTGGATTGAACATCATAGGTAGATGTCACTTATTCATGTGAGAGATTTTCAGATTTGGTTTCCTTGAACCAACTGTTTGTATTTTTATTAAATGAATATTTAATGTATTTAAATATTAAACATCTTATAATATATTGTTTATTGTTATATATACCTCTTGTGTAATAATTTACAAGATAATTTTTTTTGCATTGATAAGGTCATGGAAGTTCCCTGATATGATGAGAACCATGAAATGATATAACAATATTCATAAATATAGATCTATGGGCAGATGACATACTATGATTGGGGACATAGTAAACATACCATCATTTGTGAGTACTCATAAGAATATGAGGATATTCATTTTGAAGATCACACTTGGTAATATAAAAGATGATATTTTTTGATAACAGTCCCACATTTAGAATTCATTTAGGATTTGGTGTTATATTATATTCCTATCATTAAGCATGTGTAATGTTCCATATACATTAATATTATAATTATTTTGTGTCATGAATCATTAAATTTGACTTACAAAAAAAATGCCATGGCATATGTTTGCAGGAAGTAAGGTACATTGGGTGCATCAGAAGTTGAATATTATTAATGGATATGTTGAGGAAGTATTTGTTCCTTCCATTTATGATAGTTGATATATTGGCACATTGATTGTAATATAATCGTCATGGGTAATTCCAAGTCCATTGTATAAGGACTAGTTTATTTATGGTATTCAATGAAAGAAATATCAATAATAAAGTTTGATCACACTATCATGAAACATTATTAGTGAGATATTGAAGAAACTATATTATATTACAAATTGATCTTTCATATAAGGATGTCGTTATTGTGGATTTATGTTTTTTCTCTTGGGTTCCTTGACTCATTGTTGGACAGTACTATTGCACTTTAGGCAATCCAGCATAATTCAAAAAAGAAAGAATCCTAAAGGGTCACATACTAAGTGTTTTTGGTGGTCTTGATTAAATTATATTTTAATTTAATTAATATAATACATAATATTTCACGTTCGTGGATTAAATTTAATCAACTAAAAATTTGTGCATAATTAAATAAATATTTAAACACTACATTGTGATTAAAATATAATTATTTTTTATTGAACATTTAATAAATATTTATTTACTAGTTTTTAAATAAAATATTTATTTTTGATAATAAATAATCTATTTATTTATTTGGGTGTTCAATAAATGGATGTGGAGTTTGAGTGGACCAAGGTCATTCCGGTAGTAAATAACATATTTTCAAGACGGTAAAAAATTATTCAACTAGTAGGCAGGAGGAAAAATAATAATAATGTTGTCATCATTAAGTGGAATGGTATTTCATTTATGATTATATTTTTCACAATTTTGCAGAGCATAAATAATGGTGCAGTTATTGTTATTAAGATTCATGGGTATTATCTAAGAGTTATGATTGTATTAAATAGAAACTACACAAATAATAATTTATCCACAAACCAATTTCGATAAATATATAAGTACCTCTATTATGCCATTATACCTGGTGAACCAAATCCTCGATGAATTGATAATAGTTAATCCAACAAATTTCTATCCTGAATCATCTCCTCTCTCCTCTCAAGAATGAGATACATTTTTGATGATCGAAGAATATGTGATCACGAATGGATTATGAAAGACACTCACTTAACCTCACTAGAACCTGAAGAAATTATTAGTGTCAATCAGAGGTCATTAAAGAATGTGTGGATCACTTCTAGAGGATTTTTTTTTGGATTCTCGCTATCAAAATTAGACAGTCTGTAAGGGACATTCCAGATGATTAACATCATCAATGAAGAATGTACTGAAGATCCAGGTATTCTTTTCTTTATGATAATAATTAAATTAATTATATACATGACGTTCAAGATCCTCTTTCAAGGATCAAACACCTTTTATTTTTTTCCCTAGATATTTGATCGTAATCTATTAATAATGGTGTGTCGTACTATTGATCACAGATTGGTTGTTGATTATGGAAAAGGAAATATTGGGCCCCACCCATCCGTTATGATTCCACGGTTTCTAGATCCTTCAATACCTAAGACACCATTTATTCCAAAATATGAATGAAAATCCCATATTGTGTATACTAGACATAAAGATTATGTTTCATGTAACTTATGGTATATTATAATAAATATTCATGAGATGAAAAATTATAAAAAGAAAATTAAGATGATTACCTCCCACTATAAATGTTGTTAGTATCAAATTTTAGCCTTATCAAAGGTCAAACTTGTCTTCCAAAATATAATTGAATTTACATGGTTCTTGTATATGGATAGAAATGTGTGCAGAACATGCAGTATGTAATACACAAAATATTTATATAAAAATGTGTATTCTATGAAAAATAGTCCTGAGGTAGAAGAATAAACTTGATTCAGCTTCGTAGTTGTAAAATTCTTCATTTAATAGAATTTCATTAAACATGAAAAGTAGAGTGTGACTTGATTTTTTCTCTCCCTATATATCATTGGCATCATGAATGGTTGTCAAACCTATTCTATTGAATGGGACATAGACTATGACATATTTTCTATACATGTATCTCTGTTGTTCACCATAAAGATCGAATAATTACCAATTTTAAAATGAATTTTATATTTGAGAAAAAATCCAATAATTCATTGAGGGACTTATTCATGTTATTCATATTATAATTAACAATGAATAGTGGGAATCCCTATGTTAAATTAGTTCAAACGAGATTATTTTCTTGTTGTTGGAGTAGTAATAACCAAAGAGACTCTATCTTTTAAATGTATCCAACCGTCTTTAGTACATGATGTGGTTCCCTATTCCCTTATATGACCATTCATCTATAAAAATACCAAGATAACTATTATCTTTTTTATAGATCTCCCTCCAGACGTAACTCTTGGAGAAAATACAATATTTGGAAAAAACCATTTTCCTTCTGAGTATTATACAACTCATAGGATATATACGAAAACATGATACTATTCACATCTAGTACATTATATATATGAATCTTATTTCTATAATAATACTCATTAATATATTCATAAGGAGACATTATAGGTGGTCGGTATTCAATCACATAAATATTACTCTCTTGGTGTAGTACTATGTACATGGACTTGTACCACTCCAAGAAGATGTGAATGTTAGGATATTATATTAATTTAGAAATTTAGTTCATGATCTTGATTTCCAATATGAATTATCAAAATTTTTAATTATTAAATTTATCCCACTATATTATAAAATTATTTTATCCCTCAACTTTTATAATTTAAATACCAAATAAATGTGGTATTCTAAGGGAAATTATCCTTCAATGACACTTTATTTTAGGAGATTTGTTATCAAAACTAATCCTTGTGTCAAATGATGGATTTTGACTATCCGGCTACATTAACTCACAGCTCCATGATTTTTTCAGTGGTTTCCCAAATCCGGTAATGAATTATTTTTATTTACTCAAAAATTTGACTCTAATGTTTCAACATGATAGAAAGGGATAAAACATTGTTATTAAATTATATTAAAGTGAATCACCTCTATCCAAAGAACTCTGAAATAGTAAGATCCCCCCTCAAATTTTGTTGTTGAGCAACATGAAAAATCTCGTGGGTCTAAATTCAATATAAGGAAGGAATTTAAATAATCAATATCTACATTGATTAATTTTTTAAAATTTAATTTTCCAATTACATTAAAATTTAATTATGACTAATAATTATCCAATACTGACCCATTAATGTTTGGTTTATTATTTAATAATATTATTTATTTAATTTGAGCATTAAAATCAACTAATTATTTAAATTTCATTAATTTTTTATCGCCTATCCATATTTAAAATGAATAAGGTCATGTGTGTCCATATTTTAATGATAAATTGTATAAGAATAATTTTTCTACACCCATGGGTATAGACATATTATCCATCCCCATTTATGGAGACATGAAAGGTTTGGCCACACCATTATTTTGTAGTGTCCCAATCATATATATATTAATATTAGAATATATATTATATATATTATATATTATAAAATAAATTATACATATATATATGTTTTATATATATTCACAAAAATGATGCACTAACTAGACTTAGGTTGGACAGAGTCAATCTGAATATTTCCTACTCGATCCATCAGAATCACTAGGATCCCAAAAAAATATTTAACAATTTGATTTAGGTCTAAATGGACGTGAATATTTTTGAAAAATTATAGAAATAACTTTTTAATTTCTATAATTTAATAGAATTGGTACAAGAAAAATGTGATATATAAAAAATTAATTAAAATTAACATATATAATTATGTTATACATTCAATAATTGGACTTTAACACATGGAAAGTTGTAATCATCATTTTAGACCATTTCACACACCTATGACTAAATTATACTTTTCATTAATGGAAATAATATTTTATCACCCACGTTTAACAAATTCATATCTTATATGATAAAATGTGTACCATAAACAATACTCACTCTGACCTTACTAATTTTTGAAACCCTAAATGTTTAATATTCTGTTTGAAATTGATATTTTCCCATATTCACTATTATGATCAATCAAATTGTGAATATCGTGATAAATAAATTATATCATCATTATTTAAAATATGAATAATATTATCTATTTATTTTTATGTATGATAATTAACACCATAAAAGCCCTTTGTATTAACATATTATAATTAAAAAATATCAATTTTCACAACTTATAAAAGGGACCTCTCCCCACCCATTTAAAACCGATATAAAAAATTATTCTTCATTGATAAACACTTCCCCATTTTATTATCTTATCAACGTATTTAAATTCATAACATTATCGTTACAAATGATCTGTCTATATTTTCCTTTTTCAAGATATATTTCAAGAGATTTCAAAATCACAAAGTAAATACTTCTCACTCAATAATAAATTTCATCTACCATCATTTTACTCTTACATATATTACACAGTTTTATATCATAACGTATGTATTACCAATAAACTGAAATGATTTTGTGTTTTTATACACATTGTCTACCCTTTCCACACTTATTTTAATAATGGTGAAATCATTAATCATGAATAAGTTCCAACTACCTCCACCATGATGCATCATGTGTTATTTTACTTCACAAACGTAAAAAGATTCTCATAGTGCATAATTTAAAATATATAATTATTTCATTTATAAAATGTTTTAGTTTTTGAAATAATAATCAAAATTATATATTTTTTCTAGTCTATAAAAAATAATATCATCATCCATGTGTATGTGTAGACAGCATTCTCTATAGAATGATGTATTATGTCAGACATCACCTCCTATAATTCATGGTTAAGAGATCGGTTTTATGGGATACATATTATTTTTAGGAACATTTTAATGGTTCAGAATTGAATATTATACAACCTATTAATATTATTATCAATAGAAAACCAATTTAATTACTATCATCAAAAAAGAGTGTACGAAGATAGACAAATTATTTCATTGTATTCTATAAAAATACCATGTAGGTTTTTATTATTTTAAATATTTATAATTTCGATATACGAAACTAATATATTTTTAATATGAAAACTATTATATTAATATGAATCATTCATTAATTATGGTATGTTCCTATTTGGGTTGGTTTAAACACATATTTAAATAAATCAATGAATTTATCTGCTGGATGACAATGGGATTGTATCTTCTAGTAATATATGATATAAATGAATAAATAATGTTTTTTTTATAATTGAAACATAAAAATTTAACTCACTGTTTAATAAATTACTATTGATTCACAATGAATCATCGAATCATTCTCACTGTTAATTTCACCTTTAAAAATCCAAACAAAAACGTTAATAGGAAAAAATTAAAAATTTAGAAATAATTATACAAAATCAATAAAAATAAATTTTTTTACATGGTAAATATTAAAGTTTGGATAAGTATAATGATAATCTTATCTATTACAAAAAATGTTCAAAACAATAATGATTACTCAAATCTGATATTGAAAATTAGTAATAACTAATTGATATACATGTTGAGAATATTAGTAAAGGATATTTTGAATGAGTTTTATATTAGAGTAAGTATATAATATTGGTGATTAAGATATTATTTAATTTAAATCTGATGTTTCTGTGCATTAAACTAAGAGAGATAATAGGGTAAGGGGTTAATGATAGAAATTTGATTACTTAATAATTTTTTCGTATTGAATGCTCTAGTAGCATTAATATGGTTTCAATATAGCCTAATGACAATATTTATAAATTTTCATGTAATATTTGTGTTCTAATACCTATATAATTGTATTTATTTAAATGATTTTAATTAAAAAGATACCATTATTGAATTTGGTTTTCATAAAATGTCACTCAAACCGTAATGTGTTATTTGTTTCAATTATTACTTTCTTAAACATGATATTTTTTTTGCCTCATTTTTGTTTTATATTCTATTATTTTTATTTATATGAAATAAATTTATTTTTGAAGTATTAATTTTTAATTTAGTGAATATAAGAATTAAAATAAAGGTCATTTCTTAATTTTATTTTCATGTACATTTTGCCAAAGACTTAAGAGTATATCATAACGTTTTACCAATTCGTTGAGTTGTAATTCATCTTCTTTAACGTCATAAATAAAATTTTGGTTTCTTCCACTTACTATATATTGTGTTAGATCTATGAATTTATATTAAGAATGCTATTCCATTTTTTGATCGGGGAAATATTTATATGATTTTACTTTTTATTTAAATATTATTACTAACTTATTACTATAGAATGTTGTTTATTTATTGCATTACTTTTTGTTATATAAATAATTTATTATACAGAATTAATTACAGCTGGTGAACAATGATAACCACTTTATGAATCTATAGGTATCATGATACAAACTAGATTCGATAGTTTGGTTTATTCCTATATACTATAAATATTACCACTATATAGGGCCTTGGAAAGAATATCAGGATATCTAAAATCATGATGTATGGTCTTAGGTCATGGAATTAGAAATCCGATATTATGGATTTCATAGTTGAAGAACTTTTTATTGTAATACTTATAACCAATTTAATGCAATTTTTATTCATGTTTATATTATGAATCTCATTTAAATATATTATAAAATTGTATTATATTTTTTTAGATTAAAATTATTTCGGTGCATAAAATGATAAATTGTCATTTTTGATTGTTATCACTTATGTTTACATATACTAAGTATCTAAGCTCACCTATTATTATATTTAAATTTCCACCAAGTTATAATGAAATTAAATACATAAGATATGTCTAGAATAATATATCATTCATTAATTTGTGTGAGATGTTGAGGACACATTATATATTTTTTTATTTTCAAAAATAGAGGAGAAAATACACTACATTATAATGACATGTGATTTATTAGCGTTTGATTTTTCATAATACTTTAACTATCTAAAAAATATCTTGAGAATATATTGTAATGAAATATTTTATTTATATAATGTATGTAATAGTTGGATACATATGAGGATACATCAATGGAACCATAAAATGCATAATTCATTTGGTTTTTTCCCATATCATATGTGAAGATATATGAACAATATTCATAATTTTATAGTTCAATAAACCAAAACCATATATATTCTATAATTTATGATGTGGAGATAATTGTAATTATTCAAAATGTATGGTAAAACATGTTTCATTCAAGTGAATCAACGTTTGTTGAGCATTAATTTTTTAATAGTTAATTATAATTCTTGGACAATCATTAAATTGAGTTTCATAAAAAGTATTAAAGTTGAGAAAGATGGTTCATACAATGAATTAATCTATTTAAGAATACAAATAATCATGAATTGTAACAAATAATTATTACATGGGATTGAGGACAATACTAAAGTCCTATATATGGTGGTAGTACCATTATGGACGAAGTATTGTTCTCCTTTCTAAGCTAAAAGTTGAATATTGATTTATCTAAAATCCATATTATGCATTCATCCATTTCATAGTTAGATTATAAAATATTATTGGTAGGTGATAATATTTCATGGGAATTGAGAGATATTGTTTCTAATTATAATTAAAAAATGAATTATCTATGTATTTAAGAAACTAATTTAAGATCTTAGTCATGAATTTAATTAATATAATAATATGTAAGAAGCTTCCACAATTTTGAAATGTTCTCAATGAAATAATATTATTTTTAGAATGTTTTTGGTTATCAATTTCAGTGATCTTGGGGTTTTGGTTTCTAATTTTTGTAAATTTAATATATTAATTTTTGATGTATCATATAAATAATTTCAAATATAAAACCACATTATTACTTGAGTATAAATTATCTATCTATTATATTCTCATATTAGCCACTGATATTCTATATCTACTTAGAAGCAAGAATTGTCCAATAACATTAGGACTACACCTGCCACAATATAATGTATCGAATGAGTATTATATTTATTCCCCATTAGAGATTATATTCAGAATCCAACATTGCATGGGGATCCTAAACATGTAATGAAATCATGAAAATTACCTCGATGTAATGAATTTGATTTTGGTTGGATTCGGAAATTTCGATTGAATGATATTAAATTTTCCAATCAATAAATATTGTATTGAAATATTACGAAATATATGAGATATCATAACACACATCAGTGCCATAGAGTATATATATTATCTAACTCAACATTACGATGTAGTGAGATTTATTAAAAATATTCTATGTCACCTAGAATCTACTAATATGTGAAAAAAATTAAAATATAGATCAATTTCGGTCGATAACGTGGGATAAGTAAAATTAAATAGATCATGAGGGGTGAAATTGATTAAAATTTTGATTTTTTTGTAATGTTTTACACATTTTAAAAAATTACATGTCTATCCATGAAGAACATAGAAACAAATATAAATAATAGAATCAATCATTAAGAAGGTGAAATATACAAATTAATATGTATTAATAAATTAAGAATTCATGTGAAACACATTTATTGGTTTTAGGGACAAAAAATTATCTATAAAAATAATCTGACCAAAACAACAAATATGAAAATATATTTGATATACATATTTAAAATCATTGGATAATTGATAAGAATAACATGGAAAAGATTGTTCTTCTTAATTGGAGGGAAATACAAGATGTTAGAAATATGGAAATAAATCAATTAATTTTTTCACACATTGAATGATTATGTACAATGAAAATAATTATAACATGAATATACCTTTAAAAATTCATTAAATTTTTGCTGTATTAACTTTTTGATTTTGAGGCCTACTTTTTAACATAATCATTCTAGACATTTTGAATTATAATATTGAAGATAAGAGATTAAAGAAAGTCACATGAACTATCCATGTTATATAAACATTTCTACACATTCTATTTTTTTTATAAAACGTGAATATATATGGCCCGAGACCTTTTGAGATTTGGGTGAGGATTATCACTGAGTTATTTCCAATAGCATGAATAAATCATATTCACATATATATTTCATATATTATTAATTATTTTCATGCATGGTAAACTAGAATATCAACATAGATGATTGAGTAACACTACTACAGAACTAGCGATTAACAGTGATCGTATTTGTAACACTAGAGAAATGAAATGATAAATGGAAAATTTATCAGCACTATATAGCGCACTAATAAATTTTTCCTTTTATTAGAGATTTTTTTAATGCTAATAAAATCTACCCTTTATCAGTGCTTTATTTTTACCATTGATAATGGATACCACTTATTAGTGTTTCTTTCTTAGTGCCTATAAAGGGAACCATTTATGAGCACTAAATATTTATCCCCTTAATAAAATCACTTGTAAGTTTCTTTTTAGAACTAATAAAGGTCGGAATAAATAAAATGAAATAATTAAAAGAATAAAAAATAAAATTGAGTTTATTTAAAAAATATTACACAATTTTTTAATTAAATAATTATTGATAAAAACTAATAAATTTGTTATACTATATATGAAAAATAAATTATAAGAAATAGTTTTTATTAAATATATAGATATATGAAAATTTTAAATTATACAAATAAAAATAAATTATAATGAAATTAATAAAAATATTAAACATTTTATTAGTTATATAATTATTTATTATTTTCATAAAAATTATATATTATATATATAATGTATATAAATATTATTTATATAATAAAAAATATTATTTATGGTTTACATTAAATTGTAACTATATTTAGTGAATAATGGTTTATAATTAAAAATTAATATGAATTTAAAATACTAACCAATTGAATCGAGTAATGAACATAATTTAAGGTCATTTGATATTTCAAATTAACATAGACCAAACATAATATATTGATTTCATATATATGTAATTAATGAATTTTTATATACATACACACATGCATATATTTTTTATGAATTTAATCCATTTATATTATTATTATATATATATATTTATTTACAATTATTTAATAATTTAAATATGTATTCAACTATATTAAAATATATATCCATTTTTTATGATTTATATTAATCAAAATTATAGAAATTTTCAATATTCTACTCCGTTTTATTATTCAATTTTACTCATTTTTAACAAGAATGCACAAGAGATTAAATATTCATTAATAATGTTAAAAATACAATGGTAAAAAATTTATATAGAAATAAATATGTTTATAAATTTATATTTACTATTTATATACAATTATAATTATAAATAAATAAATAATATTTCATTAAAATATATTTATGTAATTATAAATAAATATTTTTTGAATTATAATAAATTTATATATATGATGAATATATATACTCTGTTTATATAAATAAATATAAATAAATATATTATTATATGTAATGATAAAAATAATTTTATTAATGTAATTATATAATTATAAATAAATAATTATATATCCAAATAATTATAAAATTATTATTTTATAAAAACTACTATTATAAATATTATATCTATATATAATAATTATATATTTTTAAAAATTTATTGTCTTTTTAAAAAAATTATAAGTATTTATCACTACTTTGTTATTGTTGATAAAAATAGACATTTCTTAGAGATTATTAACATAACTCTAATAAAAGGTATCTTTATCGATGCTTATTTGGAACAGATGATAAAAGTGTCGCGAACTATTTTAAGAACTAAATTAATCGCAAACTACTTCACGATATCTGAAGCTCTCTATGGAAGTGACCTACAACCAGTGATCCTCGCTATCGAATTCAAGCTTGAATCTAGGCTGTAAACATGTCTTCAATAATTCCAAGTCTCGAAACAAACCCTTGTGCGATTCAAGGGTTGAACGAAACCAAGTCTTGTACAAAATAAATGTTTTTATATATCTAATTTCCCTAGGTTATCCATTGAACCTTCTCATCCCACACCCATAAATCAAAAATAGTATATTTTAACTATTATATAATAAAACAACCCAAAATTAATTGTTTTTTAGATACATTTAAGTATCACATTCCCACTAGCATGTGGCTCTCCTTGTGACACCATTGTTACTGTGCAACATGAAATATATCAATACCAATATTGGGTCATGTTGTTGGGAGGTTTAACAGGATCACAATATATATATTCCATGACATCTACCTCTATGCATTCATCATCATTAAAAAAGTCATCCATATAGTGGTGGATGTTGTCATTAGATTACAATATTAGATTGTGAATCACTTGGATGATGAAATACCTCATATTATTGGGGTATTATATTATGATATGAATAAATTGTCACTGAGAGGGTTGAGTGACAAAGAAATGAAATATCGGTTTATCGCCTTCTATTTAAAATGCAATTATAGATTACGTTTCCAAAAATGGATGATGAAATATCTAACACAATGGAAAAACTATATAATGGTCTTTTCATTAAATTTTTATCTGAGATAATTATAACCAAAACCTGGTGTAAAAATAATGATTTTATTTTGTATCGAAATGAACAATATCAAGATGCTTTGGATATATTTATGGGTCAATTATGAAATGTAACAATAAAAAATACAGTCCAAAAATTCATACAAACAAATTTTATGAATATCTTATCCCTGAAAAATAAACATTTTTGTATTAGTCTTTTAGAGGGTTTATTAGTGGTAAAATTTCAAAATAAATCTAAATTACTTTTGAAAACATTTAATAGAGTCCATTGCATATAAATTATAGGTATATTACCATTTATAGAAGAGAAACCAAAATTTCTCCCTATGATAAAGATCATTCTTTTGGATTCTCAATAAAAAATATTGAAAACACCCTTACCGAGAAATGACACCACAGGGGAATGTTTTGGAATTAAATTTCAACTTTTACCACTTTTGATATACCTTACAATGTCCCTGAGAATTCCAAATTTTTTGTGAATTGACATAGAAATGAAAAAAATATTATCCATTTTTTGATAACTATGAATGGGGCTACCATTTATAACCAAACCATTCCAAGTGAGTGAATAGAATGCATAGACCAATCACTATTTCCTAAATTTCAACACCAATCATGGACACTATACTAATTACAATCATAGTATGAAAATTATGGTTAACAATAGGATATCAAGGACATGTTTAAAAATATATTATGTATGTTTGTCTTAGATAAGTCTCTACATGATTTTGATAAATAACAAACATATTATGCTTTTAAAAAAATCATAAGTCACAAATGAGTTATTTTCCATAAAATATAGAATGTTAAGATATGGGTATACTATAGGGAACCCCTAAAATAAATATAGGGAATAATTATATTTATTTTAAAACAATGACTGGTTTTCATACTGACAAGGAAGCTATAAATGATCTTAAATCTCCAAAAAAATTAAAATATAAATAAGAAACCAAAATTCCTGAAAATGATTAATCTGAAACAATGAAGTAAACACTAAAAACACCCTATCCATTATTTATTTCTATTCAATTTTCCTTAGATAATTAATTTATTACTGAATACCAACTTAGTTCTGCTAAAATATATTCCATCCTCCCTTGTGACAATTTCCCATGTCATATTTTTCTTATTAAGATCAATCTTTTCATGGATAAATTTGACCTAATTAACATCATTGTTAGCCTGTTCAAATGATATATGATATACTTTGGAAAATATTAGGCTTTTTTATATTCATTCTCCTTTTATTTTTCATCAAAACATTACAATCACAAATGAGCTTTTGTTCATTGATTTCATCCTTACATTTATTTATTGTTGTTGACAAAAATATACCCATATTTGAAATGACAACACACACCTTAATACTTATTTAAAATCATACATTTATTTCATCACACATCTAATAAAAACTATGTATGTTTAACATTAATCAATTTAAAAACATGTCATTCATTAACATTTCTTCTTCGTTCCACCATTATAAATCTATGATTACGATCCATGTAATTCTCACAAATGTGAGGAAATAACAATTGATAATGTAAACATTATTTGTATTTATTTATTTACTGTAAAAATTGAATATTTTGTGAACCTAATATGATATCATTACATTCCCTTGGATGATTCAAAGCTTCAGTCCAATGTATCCTTTTTTCATCCTTCTCACTTCTTGATTTATTGTTTGGAAAGATCAATCTGAATTTATTTATTATCATTATTTATTTTACATTAGCATATCCTCGAGGTCAAAAATATTTTAATAGTAAAAATATTATACATAGAATTAGTATATGGTTTCTTATTTTTGTTTAATTTATTTCTTTTAACTATATCACCTATAATTATTATTATTTTATACAAGTGTATTCCTTTGTTTATGTTTGGGTGGTTTTCACAAATCATCACATGCTCGTGAGGAATTATAATTTGATCATGCAACGGAGATAATGAAAATACGTAAATTCATCAATAATTCATATAATTGTATGAAAAGTTGAATCCAAAATACATATTTAATTATTTTTTATTATCATTTTATATAGTACTTGTAAGTTAATTTCAATATCATTATTATCTAATACTTATTTAGCATTTTCATATATCTTTTCAGAAGTCATATTTTTCATTTAAATTACTATAACATGCCACAATAGAGACAAAATGATTGTTTATTCCATTGTAACCATGTTTACATTAGCATTTTCATTATTTGTCAAACTACCCACACTAAATATTTATTTGATGTTGATATCTACGAAAAAATTATTATTGTTGAAATCAATGATATTATAGAATGATAATGTTCTAATTGTGGTGACTTCTCATTATATAATGGAGAATTGACCTTCCTATGATCTTATGAATTTCAATAATTAAAATGTTTTTTAGGCTATGAACATCGATTCAATATGAGGGGTTAGAATTTAGATACAAAAAGACAATGGAACCGAGGTTACATTAGTAGATATTATTTTTTGGACTTTTGGACACTTGAAAATCAACTTCAGATTAATATGACACAAAATTTGATCGTTATGAATCCAAATTCTATATTTATTTGAAATTGAAATTAATTTTAGTAAAATTGAAAACTGAAATAATGAAAAATTAGCAACCATTTTATTTTTATCATGATAAATGATGGAAATTCTCAACATATAATTTTAGATGTGTGGGAATTAATCTCACATCAATTCGATACATGGTGTGAATTCTATGACATAATATGTTAGTTTTCAATATAAATTCAACTGTCTAGTTAAAAAAAATCATGATCTAAAAACAAAGAAAATGTGCTTATATATACATGATAATTTATGACATCAATTCATAAGTCATTTTTCACATGTAGGAATTAGTCTCATGTTAAACCAATACACAATGTGAAATGTATTGATAAATGTGGTTGTCTCCATTTTAAAATGAAATTTTAGTAAAAAAAATTGTGACATAAAAAAATCTACGAAAACACAGAGATATTGTTTTGATAATTATAATAAAAATCCATATGTCATTTGAGATGTGATGGAATTATTCATATCTCAATATGACGCACTATGTGACCGGTGTGACTCCATGTGTGTCTTTTTATTTAAAACAACAAAATTTTTAGTAAAAATGTAATCATGTCTAATTAAAACAAATTAATGTTGTAACGCCCCGACCCCAGCTACCCAGAGTCGGTGCAATAATTACATAACATTGGCATGATCACAAGAAAGATCAAATCTCGAAAGACCGACTGGTTTAGTAGCCTTGGAAACACTAGATATAATCATAAAGTTTTACATTACATTTCAAAGTGAAAAACTACTACAACAACAAAGTCTTCATATCCACACTATTAACCCCTCATAATATCCCTGCAAGTCATTCATAAATTACTTCTTCACTACCTGGGAAAAATAAAACATAGAAAAGGGGTGAGCTCAAATGCCCAGTAAGGATAACAATATAGCGGAAACTTTCATCAATAAGAATAAACATTTAAGGCAATGTATAACTAAAACAAAAGCCTTTTAAAATTGAACTTCAACATAGTATGGCAAAAGTAAAATGAAATAATGCCATTTACTTGTTCACATAGATATTCTACTAATCGAATAATCACATGCAATATCAATAACCACTTTCATAATGTTGGAATGCATAATGCCAGACTATCATAACCACATAGCCAAGGCCTCGTGCCAAGACTACAAATAAGATTTTGTCAAGGCCTTGTGCCAAGACACTAGTTTGTCTCATGAGACCTACCGATGCATCGAGGAGCTATAGCGGGCTCCACCCGTCACTTATTAAGTCCAATGCATTCCCATATGAAAAGGTTTAAACATAACATAAACATTCGTATTAAAACTAGCATACGAAATGTCAATACTTTCACAATAAACTATGAATGGTATAAAAATAGCACATCCACAGTCAAACATATCACAAAACCTTCAATACAATATAGAAGTTTTGTATCATAATAAATCAACTTCAAATAATCTTAAAATCCATCAAAGGATGTTGACATAGATGAAATCAAAATTCTTTTTAAAGAAATATCTCCTTTTATTTTGAAATCATTTAAGATCCATATAAAATAAAACATTTTCTTTGAAAATATTCTTATAAGATTGTAAGGAAAGCTTTGAAGATTTTATAACGGCGTAAAATAACCGCACCCACCGTATAAGTTAAAAAAAACATTCTTACCTCAATTCTGTCGAAAAGGTTAAAAAGGACCTTGTTTTGAAAACGACGGAAAGATTCCTTTATAAACCTCTTATAAAAAGTCAAACAAGGGTATAAATGACTTTAACCCATATTCTTGTAAATAGTAAAAATGTTTTGAAATACATTTTGAAGAAACATGGATGTGGATGATAAAGAGATCCCAGTAGATTATTATGTATAATACAACCTCGGATAATGAAGAGATTGTGAAATAACCCTTACCTTGTACTTTTCCTTGGTTGGGGTAGGTTAACCTCCTGTATAATGGTGAAATAATTGTTATTAAATTATACAAGAATCATATACATTAATATGATATCATATATGATCTTTTAATATTGATTTGATAATAATATCTTAGAATTATCATCGTTTCGGGTGTTAACTTACTCATTTTCTTTATATGTTTTGTTACATAAGCCATGGTTGTTGTATCTTATTCATATCCAGAATGATATCTAGTCCTTAAACATCATTTTTAAATCATCAAATGATAATTATACTTGAATGGTTACGATGGAGAATGAATCTCGTCGCGTTCGTGGAGACGGTAGTCCGTACGTACGCACGAGCGACAATATCATTCTTTTGATATTAAAATAATATATAAATGAATGGTATATCATATATAAAGAATCATTAACATGTTATATTTATTATTTACATGAGTTAAACATCATTATTATACCCATCCAAATAATATTATATTGAATAACAATTACACCACGACGTGGAGACGGTAAGCCGTACGTACGCACGTATGGTGACATGTTATTCAAAGGGTGGATAGAATACTGAATATGGTTGTACCATACTTATAATAACATCACAGTATATGTAAGATACTGGAGTTATTATTTTAGAATGGTAAGAACAAAGGAAGAAGAAGTGGAAGAAGAAATGAACTTAGAAAAGGGTGGTGAAATCATTACCTCTTCTTCGGGTTCTTCCTTTTGATTTGATCAAAAGGGCTCCTTAGGTTGGCATTCTGATCAAACTAAGGCCCCTAGGTTGTAGTGAGGGATGTTGGGAGAGTATTTTGGCAGAGTTTGGCCGAACCAAAAGGCTTTGAAGGTGTGAAGAAATGAGAAGGAGGAGTGCTCTTTTATAAGAGGGGTGAGGGGCACCTTTGGAAAAGTTAGAAATATTAATTTATAATAAATTCATATTCGGTTTACAAAGGCTCCAAAGTTGACTATTCAAAGGATGAGGTGGGGATAGGTCGAAAACAACTCATCCAATAGAATTTAGACAGGTTTGGGTACTTATATTAACCTTATCTTTAAGTATTAACTCTAAGTTAATTAGTTTCACTTTTACAAGGTCTCTTTGTATTTTTATATAATTTGGTTAATAAACTTACTATATACATCCAAGAGACCCCCAAGTGGTCCATTAATGAGGAACCTATCATAATATAAGTCTCTTGGCCGAACCTTAGATTTTTAGGAATTTAATATCAATTAATAATATAATATTTGTTTTAAGAACTCTTTTATGTCAATTTTGACACTATTCAATAGTTGATTTTTGTGAAACTCCTAACAGATTGATTACTTCGAACAAAGTCAATTAAATCAATCCTAATATATCATATTATCCTAGAAAATTAGTTTAATTCATTAAAAGTTTCATATTATATTTATTTGGGTATTTATAATATCACTTATTTTAATTTTTCACTATTATAGTAAATACTGCATCATCATTGTGTCATAAATAAAATAAATTATTTAATGTCTAAAAATTATAAGTAAAATATCATTATGTAGGAAATCGTTTTAGCTTTCTAATGAATATTTATAATCGAAAATCCAACATGTATAACCCTATGTAAAAATTGTTCTTCTAAAAGATGTAAGCTTATGCCATTTTTATTTTTATTTTAACTTTATTAATATAAAGTGTCCCTACCACATACAAGTGGCTCCAAGGGGTCCCCAAATTGACCCAAGGATGCCCATGGTCGGGTATGTGTCCACCAATAAGGTTAGGACACGTTTTAGGGTAATTTTGTATTATTATAATATTATTTTTTTAACCCTTATTTACAGGATTTACCCTTAACCATGATAAATAAAATATTTACCGCAGTAATTATTCAAAATGTCTAAAAATAAAAGTTACCTATTTACATAATTTGAACATCCTGATTCCAAATATGGAATCCATTTTTCTAAATTCAAAACACAGAAGTGGCAGAAATTAATTTAAAATTAATTCCCGCTGTCAAAACAAAAAGCGTGTTTTTAAGAGATAATAACTATCAAAAGATTGACACTTGTTTATGTTCGGTTTAATTGTAAAATTATGTCCAATGACCAAGATTATATTAAATGGTAAAAATATATTCTAAATATACTTTAAAACCACTCAAATTCACAATTTATCACTATTAATTATTTTGATTAAAAAAGTTGTTTTTAATTAAAATTTAGTAATTTTCACTATTCATCAAAATATGAAAGTTATCCGAAATGTACCAAAATTTCACCCTAGGCTAATTTTGATATTCCGAATCCAAAAATGAAGTCCATTTTGAAATATAGAATATATATGATTTCAAAAAATAGGTATTACTAATCACAACGGCTACTTTAATTAGTTGTGGTGTGTGTTAGAACTCGAGGTTGCGTACAACACACGCTATCGCATTATTCAAAGAGAAGCGTACCATAGAAGCTTGGGGTGTTACATTCTCCCCTCCTTCAAATAATTGCGTCCTCGCAATTTCTAGGGTATTACTGCATAAAAAGACTCGGGTGGTTCTTCATCATAAGTTCCTCGGGTTCCCACGTTGCCTCTTCCATCTTATGATTTCTCCACAAAACTTTTACCAGACGCGTCGTCCGGTTTCTCAGCACTTGTTCTCTCGTATCAAGAATCCTGACAGGCTCTTCACAATAGGAAAGATCGGGTTCCAGTTCTAATTCCTCATAGGTGAGTACATGCGTTGGGTCAGGCATGTATTTTCTCAATAGAGATACGTGGAACACATCGTGAACTTTGGAGAGACTTGGCGGCATTGCCAATCGGTAAGCGACATCCCCAATTCGTTCTAGAATTTCGAAAGGTCCGATGTACCTGGGACTCAATTTACCTTTCTTACCAAAACGTATGACTCCCTTCCACGGAGATACCTTCAAGAAAACATGATCACCGACTTGAAATTCCAAATCCTTCCTTCGATTATCGGCATAGCTCTTCTGCCTACTTTGAGCTGCTTTGATGTGATTTTGGATTACCTTCACCTTTTCCACCGTTTCCTCCACCAGTTCTGGGCCTACAAGTTTTCTTTCACCAACGTCATCCCAACAGGTTGGTGTACGACATCTCTTTCCGTATAACGCTTCATATGGTGCCATTTTTATACTCGAATGGAAGCTATTGTTATAGGAAAATTCTACCAGAGGTAAATATTGATCCCACATACCCTGAAAATCAAGTGAGCAAGATCTCAACATGTCTTCTAAGGTTTGAATAGTCCGTTCTGATTGTCCGTCTGTCTGAGGGTGGTAAGTAGTGCTCAAATGAAGTTCAGTATCCAGGGATTTCTGAAGACTTTTCCAGAATCTTGAAGTAAAACGGGGATCACGATCAGAAACAATCGATAGGGGTACACCATGAAGTCTCACAACTTCATTAATGTATAGTCTTGCTAGACGTTCCAGGGGTAGATCTTCTCTTATAGCAAGAAAATGTGCTGACTTGGTAAGACGATCAACAATAACCCATATTGCATCGTTCCTTCTAGGAGTCTTCGGTAGCCCCATGACAAAGTCCATCGTAACATTGTCCCATTTCCACTCCGGTATGGGAAGAGGTTGCATGACTCCTCCAGGCTGTTGCCTTCCAGCTTTCACTTGTTGACAAACCATACATCTTGACACAAAATCAGCAATCTCCCTCTTCATGTTGTCCCACCATAAATGTTCCTTCAAATCTCTATACATTTTGGTGCTCCCAGGGTGTATAGAGAAATTGGAACTATGAGCATCATCCAACAATTCCCTTTTCAGATCAGGTAAATTGGGAACACAAAGTCTCTTCCCGAATTTCAAAATTCCATCTTCATACACAAAGTCTCTCAATCTCCCATCATTCACAGCTTTAATCTTCTTTTGGAATTCTTCATCATTGGTCTGAGAACTCTTAATCCTTTCTAGTAAAGATGGTTTGGCAACCATTTGAAAAAGCATTGATGTTTCACCTTCCCTGGTTATTCCCATGTCCATCTTCTCTAGATCCATGAAAATTGGGTCCCTTTCAATTCTCATCATGTTCAGAACTCCATGGTCTTTTCTGCTCAAAGCATCTGCTACTTTGTTTGCTTTCCCCGGGTGGTAGTGTATCGTGCAATCATAATCCTTGAGTAATTCAAGCCATCTCCTTTGCCTCATGTTGAGTTCTTTTTGTGAGAAAATATACTTCAAACTCTTGTGATCAGTATAAATCTCACATTTTTCACCATAGAGGTAGTGCCTCCATATCTTCAAAGCAAAGATCACAGCTGCTAACTAAAGATCATGAGTAGGATAGTTTTGTTCATGAATTTTCAACTGTCGTGATGCATAGGCAATAACTCTATCATTCTGCATAAGGACACAGCCAAGTCCTTTCTTTGATGCATCACTATAAATAACGAACCCATCATTCCCCGATGGTAGAGTCAATATAGGAGCATTGACTAATCTTCTCTTCAGTTCTTCGAAACATTCTTCACACTCTTTTGTCCAAACAAATTTAACCCCTTTACGTGTGAGCTTCGTTAATGGGTTTGCCAATCGGGCAAAATTCTGGACGAAACGTCGATAATAACCTGCCAAACCAATAAAACTACGTACCTCAGTTATACTCGTAGGTGCTGGCCATTCTTGGATTGCCTTGGTCTTAGAAGGATCAACAGAGATTCCATCTTTAGAGACAATATGGCCAAGAAAAGAAATCTCCTGAAGCCAGAATTCACACTTGCTAAACTTTCCATATAATTCATGCCTCCTCAGAGTCTTCAAGATAATGCGCAAGTGATTTTCATGATCTTCGTAGGTTTTGGAGTATACCAAGATATCATCAATAAATACCACCACAAATTCATCGAGATACTCCTTGAAAACTCTATTCATTAGATCCATGAATACAGAGGGTGCATTAGTCAATCCAAACGGCATTACAGTAAACTCGTAATGCCCGTACCTGGTTCGAAATGCTGTTTTCGGAATGTCTTCCTTCTTCACACACAACTGATGGTATCCAGATCGAAGGTCAATCTTTGAAAAGTATTGAGCTCCATGCAGTTGGTCAAATAAATCATCAATACGAGGTAGGGGATACTTGTTCTTTATTGTTATAGCATTGATCTCCCTGTAGTCGATACATAACCTCATAGATCCATCTTTCTTTTTAACAAAAAGAACAGGGGCTCCCCATGGAGAAACACTAGGGCGAATAAATCCCTTATTACTCAATTCCTCTAGTTGTTTCTTTAGTTCGACTAACTCTACAGTGGCCATTCTATAAGGGGTCTTCGATATAGGCCTTGATCCAGGAATCAAATCAATGGAAAACTCAACTTCTCGTTCTGGAGGATGTCCAGGTAAATCTTCCGGAAATACATCTACAAATTCTTTCACAACAGGTACATCCTCTATTTGAACATTCCTTTCCTCACCGATAGTTACTTCATTCTCTTCCTCCCCAATAATTGAATTAAGTTGGGCTACTGGGGGTGGATCTAAATAAGAATTAGGTGGTGACGATTCTGCTCTAAAAATAAGGTGCTCCTTATCATTATCATCATGAATCGTAACTTCTTTCTTCTTACCATAAATCTTCGCATCATAGTCCGAAAGCCAGTCCATACCGAGGATTATATCAAACTCAATCATAGGTATGACGATGAAATCAGCAGATAAAGAAAATTTATGTGCTCTAATGGGGACTGATTCACAAAACTTTGTTGCAACGATACTTCCCTTAGGAGTTTTAACTGACAACTCCCTTATTAAATCAAATTGGAAATATCTAATTTTCTTAGCAAACTGGGAAGATATGAAACAATGCGATGATCCAGAATCAAATAATGCATTTGCTAAACTTGAGGAAACCATTAAATTACCTGCCACCACGTCTTTCGGAGTTTCTACCTCAGCAGTAGTGATAGCATAAGCCTGGCCTTGATCCCTTGGCCTTTTCTGAGGTAAGTTCTCCTGACGCTTAGGACATGCATTTGCATAATGCCCCATCTCCCTGCAATTGTAGCACTGAACATTGGTAGCTTCCTTCTTCCCCTTGCAATCATGAGCTTGGTGGCCTTTTTCACCACACTTGTAACAGACTCCCATTCCCTTCAGGCAAGCACCGGGGTGTTTCTTCCCGCACTTACCACAAGATGGATATTCAACCTTTCCCTTCTTCCCCTTATTTCCATTCCCAGATTGATCAGCAGGTCTCTTCTTCTCTTGCTTTTCTTTAAAGTCATAAGACTTAGAGAATTCCTTTTCGGTCTTGATAGCACATGAGACAATGTCTTCGTACGATGAAAAGGATTGTGAGACTAATGCTCGACGGAGAAATGGTTTTAACCCATCAAAGAAACGATCAATCTTACTTCTTGGGTTGCGAATATAATCACCAGCGTACCTCGCTAACCTTGTAAAGTTAGCCTCATACTTTGTGACATTATCATCCTCCTTTTGTCTCAGACTCAGAAATTGCCTTTCCATATCTGCTCGATGGTCGCGAGGAAAGTATTTTTCTAAAAACAAATCTTTGAACTCCCTCCATTCCATGTTTGATACTTCATCATCTTCCTTCATGTTTTGAATCAATGACCACCATTGATCAGCATCTCCAGTGAGGCGGTAAACTGCCATGGTAACTTTTTCCCTTTCACTACTCCCCAAAGCCTGAAATATTTTCTCTAGGGAAAATATCCATTGCTCAGCTACTAAGGGATTTGTACTCCCATTGAACGTTGGTGGTTGTTGTCTCATGAATCGATCTAACATTGATCCTCCACGATGCGGATCAGGGTGCTCCATACGGGTAAGGTTATTATTCATAACCTGAGTAAGTTGTCCCAGTACGGTGATTAGCTGATCAGCACCAGTTGCATCACCAGCCCCACTATAATTATCTTGAGCAGGAGGGCAATCCCTACATGGAGTGCGTGCATTGATACGGTTTCCATTTCTTCCACTAGGCGCCATTTCTAAACAATGGCATAAACTAGATCAGTTTATGAATCAAAATACATAATCCCATACTTATAAAACACTAAACATAAATTGAACTATCTATGGATATAATCCATAATCATAAATATGTTTTCTTTGAGGAAGTATATACTCATAAACCCTTCATAATGATTTGTAAAGAAAGTGAGAGTTATCCTAAGCATATCCCCCGGGAGTGTCGTAACCAAGAGTGCCGCAAGGCCCGTTGTCGTGCACCAGTTCCCGTTCGAGTCTAGCTCAAAGCGGTGTTTTCGGGTTTTACCCCTAGGTACATCTGTACCAGAGCCGCCTCTACCTGCTCGTATCCAGACAGGGATGTATTTCTCGGAAAACTCACAAAGTCTCTACAATACCAAAATTCTAGGAAGTTCTTCTATATTAATCCTCAAAGTTCATCTTAGGTCTATGTGCTCTAATCAGAGTTTATCTAAATCTAGCTTCCAAGGTTTGTACTAAACTTCCTCTGATACCAACTGTAACGCCCCGACCCCAGCTACCCAGAGTCGGTGCAATAATTACATAACATTGGCATGATCACAAGAAAGATCAAATCTCGAAAGACCGATTGGTTTAGTAGCCTTGGAAACACTAGATATAATCATAAAGTTTTACATTACATTTCAAAGTGAAAAACTACTACAACAACAAAGTCTTCATATCCACACTATTAACCCCTCATAATATCCCTGCAAGTCATTCATAAATTACTTCTTCACTACCTGGGAAAAATAAAACATAGAAAAGGGGTGAGCTCAAATGCCCAGTAAGGATAACAATATAGCGGAAACTTTCATCAATAAGAATAAACATTTAAGGCAATGTATAACTAAAACAAAAGCCTTTTAAAATTGAACTTCAACATAGTATGGCAAAAGTAAAATGAAATAATGCCATTTACTTGTTCACATGGATATTCTACTAATCGAATAATCACATACAATATCAATAACCACTTTCATAATGTTGGAATGCATAATGCCAGACTATCATAACCACATAGCCAAGGCCTCGTGCCAAGACTACAAATAAGATTTTGTCAAGGCCTTGTGCCAAGACACTAGTTTGTCTCATGAGACCTACCGATGCATCGAGGAGCTATAGCGGGCTCCACCCGTCACTTATTAAGTCCAATGCATTCCCATATGAAAAGGTTTAAACATAACATAAACATTCGTATTAAAACTAGCATACGAAATGTCAATACTTTCACAATAAACTATGAATGGTATAAAAATAGCACATCCACAGTCAAACATATCACAAAACCTTCAATACAATATAGAAGTTTTGTATCATAATAAATCAACTTCAAATAATCTTAAAATCCATCAAAGGATGTTGACATAGATGAAATCAAAATTCTTTTTAAAGAAATATCTCCTTTTATTTTGAAATCATTTAAGATCCATATAAAATAAAACATTTTCTTTGAAAATATTCTTATAAGATTGTAAGGAAAGCTTTGAAGATTTTATAACGGCGTAAAATAACCGCACCCGCCGTATAAGTTAAAAAAACATTCTTACCTCAATTCTGTCGAAAAGGTTAAAAAGGACCTTGTTATGAAAACGACGGAATGATTCCTTTATAAACCTCTTATAAAAAGTCAAACAAGGGTATAAATGACTTTAACCCATATTCTTGTAAATAGTAAAAATGTTTTGAAATACATTTTGAAGAAACATGGATGTGGATGATAAAGAGATCCCAGTAGATTATTATGTATAATACAACCTCGGATAATGAAGAGATTGTGAAATAACCCTTACCTTGTACTTTTCCTTGGTTGGGGTAGGTTAACCTCCTGTATAATGGTGAAATAATTGTTATTAAATTATACAAGAATCATATACATTAATATGATATCATATATGATCTTTTAATATTGATTTGATAATAATATCTTAGAATTATCATCGTTTCGGGTGTTAACTTACTCATTTTCTTTATATGTTTTGTTACATAAGCCATGGTTGTTGTATCTTATTCATATCCAGAATGATATCTAGTCCTTAAACATCATTTTTAAATCATCAAATGATAATTATACTTGAATGGTTACGATGGAGAATGAATCTCATCGCGTTCGTGGAGACGGTAGTCCGTACGTACGCACGAGCGACAATATCATTCTTTTGATATTAAAATAATATATAAATGAATGGTATATCATATATACAGAATCATTAACATGTTATATTTATTATTTACATGAGTTAAACATCATTATTATACCCATCCAAATAATATTATATTGAATAACAATTACACCACGACGTGGAGACGGTAAGCCGTACGTACGCACGTATGGTGACATGTTATTCAAAGGGTGGATAGAATACTGAATATGGTTGTACCATACTTATAATAACATCACATTATATGTAAGATACTGGAGTTATTATTTTAGAATGGTAAGAACAAATGAAGAAGAAGTGGAAGAAGAAATGAACTTAGAAAAGGGTGGTGAAATCATTACCTCTTCTTCGGGTTCTTCCTTTTGATTTGATCAAAAGGGCTCCTTAGGTTGGCTTTCTGATCAAACTAAGGCCCCTAGGTTGTAGTGAGGGATGTTGGGAGAGTATTTTGGCAGAGTTTGGCCGAACCAAAAGGCTTTGAAGGTGTGAAGAAATGAGAAGGAGGAGTGCCCTTTTATAAGAGGGGTGAGGGGCACCTTTGGAAAAGTTAGAAATATTAATTTATAATAAATTCATATTCGGTTTACAAAGGCTCCAAAGTTGACTATTCAAAGGACGAGGTGGGGATAGGTCGCAAACAACTCATCCAATAGAATTTAGACAGGTTTGGGTACTTATATTAACCTTATCTTTAAGTATTAACTCTAAGTTAATTAGTTTCACTTTTACAATGTCTCTTTGTATTTTTATATAATATGGTTAATAAACATACTATATACATCCAAGCGACCCCCAAATGGTCCATTAATGAGGAACCTATCATAATATAAGTCTCTTGGCCGAACCTTAGATTTTTAGGAATTTAATATCAATTAATAATATAATATTTGTTTTAAGAACTCTTTTATGTCAATTTTGACACTATTCAATAGTTGATTTTTGTGAAACTCCTAACAGATTGATTACTTCGAACAAAGTCAATTAAATCAATCCTAATATATCATATTAGCCTAGAAAATTAGTTTAATTCATTAGAAGTTTCATATTATATTTATTTGGGTATTTATAATATCACTTATTTTAATTTTTCACTATTATAGTAATTACTGCATCATCATTGTGTCATAAATAAAATAAATTATTTAATGTCTAAAAATTATAAGTAAAATATCATTATGTAGGAAATCGTTTTAGCTTTCTAATGAATATTTATAATCGAAAATCCAACATGTATAACCCTATGTAAAAATTGTTCTTCTAAAAGATGTAAGCTTATGCCATTTTTATTTTTATTTTAACTTTATTAATATAAAGTGTCCCTACCACATACAAGTGGCTCCAAGGGGTCCCCAAATTGACCCAAGGATGCCCATGGTCGGGTATGTGTCCACCAATAAGGTTAGGACACGTTTTAGGGTAATTATGTATTATTATAATATTATTTTTTTAACCCTTATTTACAGGATTTACCCTTAACCATGGTAAATAAAATATTTACCGCAGTAATTATTCAAAATGTCTAAAAATAAAAGTTACCAATTTACATAATTTGAACATCCTGATTCCAAATATGGAATCCATTTTTCTAAATTCAAAACACAGAAGTGGCAGAAATTAATTTAAAATTAATTCCCGCTGTCAAAACAAAAAGCGTGTTTTTAAGAGATAATAACTATCAAAAGATTGACACTTGTTTATGTTCGGTTTAATTGTAAAATTATGTCCAATGACCAAGATTATATTAAATGGTAAAAATATATTCTAAATATACTTTAAAACCACTCAAATTCACAATTTATCACTATTAATTATTTTGATTAAAAAAGTTGTTTTTAATTAAAATTTAGTAATTTTCACTATTCATCAAAATATGAAAGTTATCCGAAATGTACCAAAATTTCACCCTAGGCTAATTTTGATATTCCGAATCCAAAAATGAAGTCCATTTTGAAATATAGAATATATATGATTTCAAAAAATAGGTTTTACTATTCACAACGGCTAGTTTAATTAGTTGTGGTGTGTGTTAGAACTCGAGGTTGCGTACAACACACGCTATCGCATTATTCAAAGAGAAGCGTACCATAGAAGCTTGGGGTGTTACAAATGTATTGAGATTTTTTTCTTAATTTTCAAAAATGATGTAAAAGTCATTTTATATGTAGGAATCAAACTCACATCAATTTGTTACATGATATTCCTGGTATGACTCAATGTCTGTGTTATTAGTTTAAAATCAAAATTTATAATCAAATAATGTTACTCAACAAAAACTGAAAAAAAACATTCTTGGGATTTCTTGATAATTAATAAAAATGATTCATAAGTATTTTTATATGTTTATCAATCAATCTCCCATCAATCTGATTCATGATGTGATCAATATGAGTAAAATAATGTGTTCCTCGTTAAAAATTACATTTTAGTAAAAAATAAAACTGACATAATCAAAGATGAGTAAATACATTTAGATTATTTTTATACATTATTAAAATGATCCATAATCTATATGGGATGTGTTGGAATTATAATTTCATTATCTAATGCACTGTGTGATCGATATGACTCCATATGTGACTTTTCATTTAAAATTAACATCAAATTTAGTATAAAGGACAAATGCCTTACTCAAAACTAAAAAACACTTTAAAACTATTTTCATAATTTAGTTGAATTATATATAAGTCATTTTTGTCATGGATGTATTAGATACATCTCAATATGATACATGATATTCCTAGTATTGCTCAATGTGTCTGTTTTAAGTTTTAAATCGACAGTTTAGTTCAAAAAATAACATTCGATGAAAACCAATCAAACACGCTTATATTTTATTAATAATTTGTAAAATTTATTCATAATAGAATTATGATGTGTAAGAATTAGTCTCACGTAAAAAAAATAAACAATGTTATTTTTATGAGTCAATTTTCATGTTTACAATTTAATATTTCATAATTTGTTAAAAAGAAAAGTGACATTCTCAAAACTGATTAAATGGAATAGGATCATTTTTATACATTATTAAAATGATCCAAAATAAATTGAGACATTTAATTGTTATCCACAGCTTAAAATACAGAGAGTGTTTCCAATATGACTCCAAGTGTGTCTTTTTATTTAAATTTGACATCATTTTTTGTTAAAAGGGGTACTCACATAAAAAAAATAGAGCAAGCACAATAGTATTATTTTTATACATTAGGTAAATAATACATTTGTCATTTTTGACTTGTAGAAATTATATACACATAAATGTGATATGCAATGTGTCTGATATGACTAAATGGGTCTGTTATCATTTTAAAATCGACATTTTAGTTCAAAAACATATCACTCATTTAAAACTGAGAAAACATGCATGGATTGTTTTTATAATTTAAGAAAATGATTTATAAGTCATTTGTGATATGTTGGAATTGAAATTATGTCAAAATAATAGGCAATGTGACCAGAATGAGTGAAAGTGCATGTTTTTGATTTAAAATGATATTTTAGTAGAAAAATAAAAGAGATGTATGTAGAACCAAGAAAACCCATTCCGGTTGTTTTGATAATTTATGAAAATGATCCATAAGTCATTTGAGACGTCTAAGAATCAAAAACACCTCAATATGATGAAAAGTGTGAATGGTATGGCTCCAAGTGTATATTTTCAAAATATAAGAATCATTTCAGTTTAAAACATGAATCACATCATCAAGACCAAGAAAAAAACATTGTTTTCTCTTCATTTTATGTCATTATTACTACCAGATTTTTCTAATTTTGTGGTGTTTTTAGTGCTATGGTGTGCTGGTAAATCACACCGTACTACTTCTACAGTGTGTTGTTGCATTACACTTTCGTATTCCCATTTATCAATGCTTTTTTTATGTGGAGATAATGGTTTCCCTTATCAGCGCTTCTATAAGTCCAGATTACTGACACATTTATTAGGGCTTCTATAAGTAATAATAAAGTACCCCATTTTCTGTGATTTAAAAAACACTAATAAAATACTCATATTTTATACCTTGTTCATGTAGTCAGCACTTATATAGCACTGATAAAAGCCATATTTAGTGTTGTTGAAGGTGTAAATTTTAGTAGTGTAAAAGAAGAATATTTGAAATAAAATCCTATAAACTTTAATCAAGAACATTATCTATTGAATCATTATAGTTTCCTAATAAGCTAAGGCATACACTAATAGTATAAAACATTTATTATAATCATCATTGTATAATTAGGAAAAAAAACTTTCTCGGGACCTAAAATGGAATAATTAATCTAAATTGTTCCTTGCGATAGATCATAGAATTATTAAGAGATTGTTCTAAAATAGAATTGTTTTCATAGGATACATGATGTAATGAAAAAAATCACAACACCCCTAATGATTCTCATTAAATATCAAAAATCTTATAAACCTTTATCATTTCATAACCCTTCAATTTTATTTATATAATATTTATTCCTATGATTCATGGTTTCAAACATAAACCCACATTATTAACATTATTTACGTAAATACTATAAGTTGATATATTTTTTAATTCAAAATTCCATTCTTATGGATATTACATGTGATAACAACCAATAAATATGCTTTATCATGCGTTGAACATGGAGTGAGAATGTGTAGCTTCCATTACACATTTTTACATCAAGTCGATATAATCACTTTTGATATCTCAATCTAATGGAAGATTAAAAACATTGGGGATTTTTTCAGCCAAATGTTATTTAATTGTATATTATAAAAATTATACCATCATGTAATTATTTTGTATATTGACTTGTTTTCTTGAAAAAATATTGATATTATACTCTTTTCTTCAATTGTTTTAATATTTCTATTGAATGAAAAATTTAAAAATAAATTTATAATGTTTATTTTATTTATTCGTTATAAACAATGTACTTTATGGCTTTCCAAAATCCCATATATTTATTTCATATCTTTATAATTTATTAATTGATATATGAGAAAAATAAAATAAATTATAGTATTATTACTATTATTTTTTAATTCATCACATGTAATATTTTCTCAATAAATGATATATTAAATGAATCTTTGTTCCTGCATAGAACAAACATTGATAACCCTTAGTGGAAGTTTCTTCATCATTTGAATTTTATTTTTTTCATTCAATTCATAATCATTTTTTGTTGTTTTATATTCTATATACATAATTCGTCTCATTTTTATTATAAAATTAATGTGTGTATGTTCAAGATATGTAATTACTTATCATAATAGTTTTTAATGGTGACAGAATCTATAGGGTATATCATGTCTTAAAATTTTAATTGTGCTACTATGACTTCAATCATATAATGATTTTTTTGACAATAAAGATCGTAACCATGTTCAAAATAATTTTTCTTTAACTATATACTATATTAAAACTATATTTATTTTAATATATTTTCAATTCATGTTTCTATGATCATTTCAAACATTTATTACATCATTCTTTTAAATAACCATTTTAATGAATAACAAGGATAAACCACATCATTAAATTATATGACTATGGTTGTATAATCCCCCTTTTTTAGTGAAGCCCCATGATAAATATCTTAATTCTAGTTAAATATTTTTTAATTACATATATTCCATGTCCAATTAATATCAATAATGAATATATATGATCAATCACATTGGATTCGATGATTGTTGCCATAAATTTATGTTTTAGAGTGTAGTATTAGTCGTTTATAATATAAAAATGATAGTTCTTGTTGACGTGTACTAAAATGACATTGAAGTAATGTTTCTGAAAATTATTATTGATTTATTGTTTTTTTGAAATGATTTTTTATTCCCTATTTCATTCTCAAATTGGTTAAATACTTTTAACATGAGAACCTTAGAATTATCAAACAGATGTTATTTAAACACCACCTATTTTTTTATTCCACCTCAATTTGAATATGTTTTCATAACATGTAGAGGGAAATATATTCCCTATTATTTTTTATAAAATTTCAAACATTGATATAATATATATGGGATCTAATCTTGGATGTTTGTGATGATAATGGAATTTTCAAAATTAAATTATTATGTAATTAAATGGTGAATAATATATGAAACTAAATGTAACATAATAATGATAGTTCTTCTATCAACAATCTTGTCTGAGATTATTTTTTACAATTGGAAACTATTTAACCTCACATCTACAGTTAAATATTTTAACACTATAACATCCAAAATAATAGTTTTCATCACAACCTATAGATGTGAATCGAAATTATCATTAACTAATGAGAAGGCGATGTGTACTTGACATCGAAATTATTAGTTTTCATCACATACTTTAAAATTTTTTAACACATCATGAAGGGTATCCACACTTCTAATTATGAAGGTTTTTTATTGAATAATCACAGATCACCCTGCATTATGACCCACATGACCTATTATACGAATGAAATTAGAGAAATCACACATAATAATGCATATTACAAGTGATTTATACATTTCTATTATGATGTATGATCATTATTATCTTAACAATGGACTAAGATAAAAAAACACAATTAATATAATTGATAAAGCCATCATATTAAGGAAAATATCCTCAAAATTAATTCAATGAAACAAAAAAAACTTGTTACATTGGTAACTAAATAATCCATAAAAGAAACTATTAGGTAATAACAATTCAAGGGTCCAACAAAAGTACAAACACAGTATTGACTTAAAATTGTTGAAAAAAGTAAATCTTCAAAAAAAATTTGTAACACCCTGACATGAATCACCATATCTAGGCTAAGGGGTCACATGACCTCAAGAAAACAGCCCCATACACCTGAGTATGAAAACATGTGATGAAGGACTTGCATAATTTAGGGGATACTATTCCAACGTATCGAGTATGCAATGGTTTTGGAAACAGCTAAAAAATGAAAAAAAACATTTTAATAACATAGTAAAATTAAATCATAAAAAATGATCATATCAATTTTTTTGAGAGAAAAATAGAATAATAAAACCAGTCACCCACTTGGATGACCAAAAATACTCATAGGTTGGAAAAAACATTGACCCTCTTATTAAAAATATGAGCCTCATATTCCCTATATCAAATACACTAAATCTATGATAGCTAGGTCAACTAAAAATATTATACTTAATCTGAATTCTGGAATAAGTTCGACATGTGAACCCAAGTTCTTGTCCAATGTGTGAGCAGAGAAATAGCAGGTTCACACCCAAAACTACTGCTACATGTAACCATATGTGTGTTTATTTATAGGGAAAATAAAATAATAAATAAATATTCCCACATATACTTTATGTATTAATGAGGGCACTGTGACACCCAAAAATAAATTATTCACTTCACATTTAGAAGGAAATCCCAATGAATCATCATATATAGGATCAAGACATATAACCAACACGTGTTGAAAATCATGGACAAAATCCAATGAACCCACAGGTGAGGAAACAAAGTCAATACACCACTATCCTAGCCATTAGATAAAGATATTATTTTATCATGTCCTCATACCTACTAGGCCATGTCATAAGGTTGTCCCACCCAAGCCTCTACCTCTACTCAGTCAGGCCATAATTTCCATTCATCCCAATAATTCTCATTTCAAGCCACAAAATTATTGTTTTCCACCCTCTATATCAAGTAAATAATTATATCTATCTAGCCATTCCATATATCTAGGTCACAACATTACCATTTTAATGTGTTAATCGTGATTATTCTCCCCCTATATTTTATATCCAATCCATGATGATCTAACCAAATCACAATTATGCTAAATGAAAAAACTCCAAAGGAAAATCATTTGAACTGAACATAGAATAACAGATAAGGATGAAATCGTATAATAAAATACATGGGATTAGAGGTCAATGAATGAACACTATATCAAATGACATTAATAATTGGTCTGATGGGCCATCCACACATGAAAAGGTAAACCATATAAGAAAATGGCTCTAACAAATATATAAACATACATAAGAATATATTATTATATACTATTATATAAAGGACCTCAAATGATAAAGATTTCTTATATTATCCTACAACCTAAAGGGTAACTTTGAACCTAGCCTCAGTATGTGGGGTATAAGTCCAATCCACAAACACATTGGAATCCAAATATCAAGTCATTAACCATTTTCAATGCCATAAAATGTCTATAATATCATGTCCTACTAAGGAGACTAGATATCACCCATCTAAAACCCTCTTCTACCTACCCAAAAGGATATATGAAATATTACTAGGATATTTCTATAAATAAACTCACTTCCATAGAACTTTAAAGGTCTCTCAATATAATAAAAATCACTTCATCCCCTAGGCCAAATTTTCATTAGAAAATTAAAATATCAAATATACTTCCAATAAAATATGTATCAGGTCTAGGAAAGAAGGGTACCACATCATCTACCATAATGGTATATTGGTCCTCAACCACTCTACTAGATCCCATGATGAATTCATTTGTACATTAACATCATTTCATAAAAATATATATGGTTTTGTATGATAGTGAATGCCTACCCCCAATACAACTATCTTCTACAAAGATATCTTCGAAGAATATACCTAACTCATTCATGCCTCATCTAAACCAATACAATAAATGGAGAACCTATTTCACCTATCATGTCCTAATTAATTTATTATAATAAACAATAATTAATAATATAATTTAATGAAAAATGACAATCAACAAAAGGCTCATCAGTCATTACTCTAACATTGGTTCCTTGACAAGACACACCCATAGCATCCACAACACATCCTTAGAAACATATCACTAAATGAATCAATAATTTGAAACATGAAAATAAAAAATATTTTATAATTTCAATAAAAAACATTTACATTTTATAGTTATGTTTGTTACCTTCACTGAAATGATGAATGGAGGAAATAAAATTATATTTTGGGACATCCAAAATGCCATCCAAGAAAAAGAAAAATTTATTTTGTTGATTATACATTTATCTAAGAGAATCAACATAAAATACCATTATATAAATTGAATAAATTTATAGTTAAATGAATAAATTATGAAGAATGAATAAAGAGAATGATATTTTGTTGATTCCTCAAATCATCACAGTCTGATTATATAAAAGTAAAATGTTCTTAATGCAAAGAAATTATTGGTGAAATTCATCAAATATGTTAGCATTTTCGATCACCCCATATAGCTAAATAATTAGATCACCAATGTGGAAAATAATTATAAATAAATGACTACAAATGTTTGCATTTCGAGCCCACTAGGTATTTTCTACCTCTTATTAGTCAAACAGTGGCCCACTATTTGGTCGGTGGTCATTGCATCTACCAGAATTGGCTAACCCCTCTATATATGTCATTATAATAGTCATGGATGGCCTTACGATTTAAACCATTTCAAAAAATACAAATCTAGGACATCTAAACATCCATTCATCCAACTCAAATCCTAACACATGAAATTAAGTTTCCTTTAAATGGAAAAGTTTAAACTTCTATAAGAATTCTCACCATGTAATGATTAGGGCCACTTGAACTCATTCCATAATCAACCCATAATTTTTATTTTAATATAATTTTATGAATTTCCAACCATTTTCATGATATTATAATTTAGACTTTTACATAATTGGGAAAAATGATTACATATCATAGTGTTACAACAAAAAATGGACACTTCCAATCCTTGTCCTTTTTTACACAAAAAAATCAATTATTAATATTAAACTCTTGTTTCATTAGAAACACTTTTTTTAATATGAAATAAGATATAATAATGACATAAATATATTTAGTTCATTATTATCATTAATCCCGGTGAAAAACATTTTAGAACATGGTACTAGAAATAATCATGACAAGTAATATAAAAAAATGAAAGTCATTAGCCTATTTAAAAATTCCTAAAAATAAATAATAATGTTTTTCATTTTAAAAATAAACATTAAAGTATAAATAACAATTAAATTACTCATAAAATCATTTTAAAATAACAAATGTTTTTTAAAAAATTATATAAAATAATATTATTAAATTCATAATGATGAATGTTTCTTGAAAAACATGAAATAACTCAGTAATTACATTATGAAGGAATGAAATTGTATAACATTAAGATAATTAATAAAATTTAATTAATTATAAGATTATTTTTTGACCTTATGAAAAAAAATTCAATGAAATTAAATTTAAAGAATTTAAGAAAAACATAAATAGTTATCATGTGATTTTATCATCCTAGAACACTTACATGAACCCTTAAATATGGAATGACCTGTACTGTTAATTTCTAGAAGATCCTATTAAAACCGTATATTTAGTTAACTATATCTCATTACCCAATACAATTTTGAGTAATATTAGGCTCGCCCATAATGATAAAATATTTATAAGAACCATATCTGGAATAAAACACAGAGAATAATCAATTATAATAAAAAATATATTTTTAACCCAAATGGAAAATATTTTTATTTATTATTATAAAAATTTAAAAATATCCTTTATTATATAAAACACAAAAAATTTAAAAATACATGATGAATAAGAGAACATATTTTATTTATAAAAAGCATGAAAACCAGTAGAGGAGTAGTCTTAATGAAAAACAGATATGATTGCAGGATAATTCCATAATGTTGTATATGTTTAAATATATACTATTTCAAATTGGTAAAATGTTAATTATTGAAACTTATGAAAATAATGATAATAGTTTATTTAAATCCTTTGTAAAGAAATTAAAAATAAATTAAAACTAAAATTTTACAATATTAAATAATAAATAACCATTTTTTTTATACAACATTAGATAACATGGACATATAAGAATGAAATTTAAAAGTAACACATTAAATAAACATTTTAGTAAAAATTTGAGACTTTAATTCTCATATAGATTTTGTTATTTCTCTATGTCCTGAATAATATAAATATATTTGTTTTATAATTTATTAAAATTATTTTTAATGTTCAAACCATCCTTGTTATTTTATTTATTTCATTTATTACCATGAAAATCTTGTTATTAAATAAATTATGTTTATGCTGGATTTTTTGAATATTTTTGTTTCATAATACCAAAAAATGAATAATAGAGTTTCATGTAGACGGAAGTATATACATACGTATGGGAATTATTTATTTTTTGAATGGAAGAAATTTCAAATGATTTTTTTTTGATTTTATAGAATTATAATAACATTATAAAGGTTATTATTATTCATTAGATATATCTTAATGATTATCCATGTGAGGTGATAATGAAAAAATAATCACATCACTTCTTGGAGGGAGTAGTCCATACAGTTGCATTAGAGACGTTATCATTTTACAATGAACGGATGGGTATGGATATAAGTAATATAATACCCTTCAAGAGTTATAATTATAATATTTTATTCAATTATATTATCATGTTTTACATCCATATGTGGTAGTGATGAAGAACAAAACACATATGTCAATGGATATGGTAGTCCATACACATGCACGGGAAAAATAGTCATTTTACATTGGATGGAGAGAGGTTATACCATAAAAATAATAATATTTAGATATCTTATAAATATTTGTGTTATTATATAATAATGGTTATGGATGTTATGAAGTAGGTATAAGAATAAATAAAGATAATAGAAGTTTTTTAGGACTTAGACATCCTCTTTTGTTATTACCCAATCGATTGACATTAATTTCATTAAATGATATGTTTATAGTCAATCGAGGGGCTCTCAGATGTTGGAATAAAAATTTATAAATGTTATATGGGATTTTTTGTTCGAAAAACAATACATGAGTTGTGGTTTTAAAAGTATGGAATGAATTCCTTTTATAAGAATAAATTAATAGTATTTTTATATTTATTAAAATTTTAAGGGTATTTAATGTATTTTAAAAAACCATATGTGGAAAATGCATAGACCATTAATGATAAAATCCGAACTATTACATGGAAATGATTTAATTTATGATTTTAATTATTTTATATTGATTTAAAATTTGTTTTTAAACATTTGAATCAATTTATGTTCATTTTTGGTACTATTCTCAAAATGTGATGTTAAACATATCAATAAAACAATTGAATTACAATATAAAAACATTCATCCCTACTAATACATTACTATAATCCAATAAAATCATGAAAAAATAATAATTTACAAAGTATTAATTTTTATGATTTTCTTGATTTTTCTACTGCCTGGAGAAGCATTCCTATCAATATTGTGTAAACATATAATGTAAATATATGATAAAAAATTAATAATATATGAAGATCATTATTATAATTCATTCATTCTCAAAATAACCATTTATAATCATTAATAACACAGTTTTATCCATATAAAAATATTTAATATATATTAAAATAAATAGAGTTATATTTTGTAATTATTAATACATGAAATAATTGGAATGTCAAAAAAATGGAATCTGAAAAAAAAATAGCATATTTTAAAGTATAAGATGATGGTGGTAGAATTAAAATCTTCCAATATGGTTTAAGATGTGAATTTGGAGCCTTATAGAAACATTTATACCATAATTACTTGTTTTTTCATTATAAGTGGTGATGAAAGTTTAAAATGGTTACTATGAATTATGACTAAAAGTGAAATTGAAATCATTATGATATTTTGAATCCTGGTTTCAAATATAATGATAATTTTTCCTAATTTAATTTTTATAATTATATTGAATTATTTTTAATATAATTACACTAAACAGAAAAGTAAAATGTTATTTTAATAAGCATTGTAAAAATAAATATGATTATATACTAAAATTCTCTATAATGTTGATTCCTATTGAATTAATTGAATTATATTAAATATTAGGTTACTTATTTTAATTTAAAATCATTACAAAACTAAAAGGTGCCTTGTCAAAAATTGATTAAAATATACGAAGTAGTTTATTCAAAAAAAATAGCACATATAATTTTATAAAATAAAAAATATATTTTAAATTTAAAATTATTATTTTTAAATTAATTGTATATATTTTTTAATAAATATTTTATTTCCCAAAAATGGTTTTAAAAAAAATACAATTCATTCTTGGATCATGATAATTTATAAAAATCATTGTATTAGTAACATTTTTTTTTTTGCTATTATCCCCTAAAGGAAATAATTGAGGAACATCCCAAATAATCGAGTTAATATTATTTTTATATGATGATTCTAAAAATTATTTTAATTCTAATAATTTCAATTTAAAAAATTATGAAATTTAAATTATAAAAGAAACAAAATAAATAAAACCCAGTTTTATAAAAAATTGACCCATTAAACTATAACCACTCTTAACATTATATGATTTTATTATTATTATTATTTAAAAATTTAGTAGTTATATCCTATGAATTAATAAATTATTTTTTATAAAACATAAATATTTTTTCATAACGTGGTTAATCTTTTTCATTCCCACAAATCTAAATATTATATTATAATAGATATATATAGATAGTGATATTAGAATACTATATCCCAATTCATTTTATTCTTTTAATTGCATCTGGTAGACACAATTAAACATGGATTTCATTTAATAATATATTATTTGGGTCATGTGGATTATCTAATCTATCACACATTCCTTGCTCAAAAATGGTAAAAAAATATTCTCTAGGTTATTTTCTCATGTTTAATTTTTTAATTTATAAGACATACCATCATGTAGAACTATAGATATTGTATATCGTACAAAATTGAATTCAAGGTTAATAAACAAACAAGACAAAAATAACCAAAGGAAATCTAAAAATAGAATATTTATAGAGTGACGCTGAAATTGTCAGGTGTAAATTTATTTGAAAATAGTTTTCAAGGTGATAAAGAAGTTTAAAAATCAAAAAATTTAATACTTACAATTATACAGATTCATTGAAACTGGAATTGATAGAAGTGATAGGAAATAATAATGACCTCATAAAAAATTTTACAATCAAATTGCTAAAGTAGTATAAATAGATAATTAGAACTCATAATCATCATTACATGAACAACCTTGATTTATAATTCTCATAAAAATAGTTATCCCTAACAAAATATAGTATGATGAAAAATCATTATATAAAAAAGTAGAAATACAATCTCTAAATTTAATTACTCTTATCATAGTTTTAAAGGAGTGGTGGAACTCTACTATTCACCTCCCAATTCCTTGAGAAAAGTGAAAAAATATTCTTCTAAACTATATAATATGAGAAATATGGATGGAATAAACAATATTCCTTTATGATTAAGACCAATCTAATAATATGTAGAAGAGATTTCATTTTATCCAATGTAATTCCCTTACATAGTTCTGTTATAGATGATACTAGCATAAAAATAATATTCAATAAAATCATTTCAATATAGAAATAGATTATTTTAAATTTAAATGGAATAAAAAGATTATCGAAAAATAACACCTCTTTCCTCTAACTCTAACCACACTTGTGTAACACCCTGTAATTTTTTAATTTTTTTAAATGATTTTATTCTTCCTTAAATTTTTTATTACATGCACCCAAATTTTTATATTTCATTACACATAAAAATTTGATTAACATTTGTTACAAACAACACTATGTGTATCGTGTGATATAGAAAATAATGATTTTAACTTGTGTTACACTCAACATCGAGTTAAAACGAAACATGACATACTATTAAAATATTATTATTTAATATAATCATTAGCACGTATCCATTGGAATTAAAGATTTTAATATTACTAAATAAATTATGAAAATATGGTTTTCACACACACATAAATATATAATTAATTATTTGGAGACTAATTAGTTTGAAATGTAAAAAAAACTTATAAATATAAGGGAAATAATTTTCTAAAAAACTATTTTTATACATATAAATGTGTTTTACAAATGTATATTAACAAAATATTATTTTTTTGCATGAATTAAATAATATATATATATATATATATATTATAATAATTAAAATATTTATTACCCATCTTTAGTGGTTTGTAGAAAATAAATATGAATATATCCCACTTTTCACATAAACCTATAATTTAATAAAATAAATAAGTTGTATTATCATTTAGCGCACTGATTTTATAATTAATTTTTATCTCATATAGAACGTTAATTCGAAAAAATCATCATACTTTTTTAAATCATTCTATAAAAAATTTCTAAGGGTTATTTATTTTATATTTTTTAAAATGTTTAATTTTTCAACTGATAGTGAAAAATAATCTTTTTTTAATTGAAAATGGACTTTTAGTTTAAAATATTTATAAAGTTAAATTATATTTTGAATTAATTTTAAAGTAAACATACATCAGTTATATATATGTTATACCATTTTATCATTTTAAATAATTTAATAAGTAATTTTGATATAAAAACTTTGTAATCTTTTGGAAATTTTCTCTTTTAATTGTCTTTTTCTCGTCACTTTAGTGACATTAATTTTAAATTAAATTATTACCCATATATGATATTAAATTGGAGAAATGTATTTTATAATTCTAATAATAATAATGTATATTATAAAATAAGGTTACTATATTTTTTTACCCTAATAATTATTGAAAATATTTACAATTAAGTTCTGTGATTTAGGTTAAAATATGGTTTCACAAATTACATTTTTCTTTGTTAAAATTAATTTTACACACACATGGTTTCCTATATAATAAATTTTATTTTATACATAATATTAATATGAATAAACTACTAAATAAATATTATTTTAATTTTATTATTAAAGGATAAATTAACTAGTTATTTAAAAAGTGTAAAGTTATTGTGGTAAAAAAACTAAATGGTTAAAATTGGGCAAACTAAAAAACTATTGAATAACATAATAAAAAAGTAGTTTATATTTTTTTGGAGGTGTTCATAGACCATATCATTCATATAATATAGTATTGATCTATTGTTTAGGCACATGAGGTATGTGTGACCTATCAATAGTGAATATTTTTTGGTATAGACAAAATATGACACCCCTCTACAATTATAAAAACCCACCCACTCCCATTACTTATTCACACATATCAAGCCATTTTTATACCCCAAACCATACCAAAACACATAAATAAATTCTATATTCTCATAAATAATTATAAATTTGATATAAATCCACCAGGTAAGTATTTAATTGCAATCCAAAGGATGATACTTGATGAAGAGGTAACAATCATCAATGAGATGTTTTGTTTCATTTCATTCCCCCACACACATAAATTAATCTTATACCATGATTATATAGTACATAATTATCATATATATATTATTTCATGTCATTATGATATGTTCATAACCAATAAACATCTCCACTTCCATTAAATGGTTTACAAAATCATCATTCAAATGTATGGTGGACTATCACCTCATGAACTGATGTCACATGATTTTCCATTATCTCCTCTCAAGGATTAAAATTATTATTGAATTGATATTTATATATGATATTTATGATATTATTATTATTTAATAATTATTATATCACACAAAGCTTCATTATATCCATTTTTTGGATTATGATAACATACCTCGTGTTTACAAAGGACTATCACCTCACGAAGCGATCTGATTCATTCATGCTATACCTGGAATGTATTAAAGATATTTTTAATAAAAATTAATATTAAATATGACATAAAAAGTTTATATAATTTTGATATATAATTCTATTTCTCTCATTCATTCTTACAAGATAATGGGAACCCTGTTCATGTGTATGTACTACCTACCATCTCTATTAACGATGTATTTAATTTTCTATCAATATAATATATGGATTAATATAAATAAATATATAATTTATATATATGAAATTTATATCAAGGATAAAATTTTATATATTTTTTAATATTTTTTATTTTCATGTAACAAAAATAACTAATCAATACTTATACCAAAAATCAAAGCGGTTACTACCTGAAACATAACTTGAACCAGGAATTATTAATAAATACGTAATAAAAGTTCATAAAAATTATATATTGTATGATATATATAATTATTTTCCAGTAAGATATTTATAACAAACATGTAACTATAATACATGTGGATTAAATGTGTACAATAGAATTCAAGACTTAGGTAAAAGGATTTCTAGTCACTCCTTAAATTTCGAGAAACATGTGAAAATTCACCACTTATTTTTTTATGTAGTGTATATACTTAAACTATTACTTGTTAATTATTAAGTTCAATTAATTTAATTATTTATAATCTATCTTTTCATGTAATTGTATACTGGGTATTATGTATTAATACATTAGTAAATAAGTAAGAGATTTGTTTCTCAATTTTCATTCTTTGAGACATACATAATGTTATAAACTTATATTATTTTATACTATTTATTTAAAAACCATTTGACATGTAATGCCATCAATTTATTTATATTAATGACATATTGAGATCAATTTTATGTTATGCTTTCTTGCTGTTTAATGTTAAAATATAACTTTGTTGAAATGATTATATGTTATAACCTCATTATTTATCGAGATTATATATGATTATGTGTCTAAGGGTAAAATATTATGATCCACCTCTCAATAAACTGATGGATTTTATTATCCTACTATTATTAATGATATTTTAAATTAATAAAAATAGTTTTAAAATATTTTTCAAATACAATATTTTGGAAATTATTTCAAAAAAAAATCAACTTTATTTATCTTTTCATTCCAAAACCATGTTTTCAAAAACATTAACAAAAGGGTTTTTTTATTCTACTATTATTTTTTAAAATTAATTTTAACCATTATATAAATATTTATTAAAAAACTAAATAAGAATTCATGAAATTTTATTAAAAAATCCAATTTTGTTTTACTAAAAATGTGAAAATAAATTTTTTTTACATGTACGACATATACAAAACATCCAATCATCATGAAAATTATTTTATTTAAAGCCGCAATTATATGTTTTCAAGGTTATTTGAAAAGGAAACAAATTTGAAAAAATTATTCAATTAAAAAGTGTTTTTTAATGTGGAATGTTTATTTTCCACAAGAAACATTTGAAATACATTTTAAAGAATCCTTTGTTCTCTTTGAAGGTTATTTTTAAAAGTGAAATGTTTCAAAAGTGTTTTTTAATGGTCTATTCTAATAAAATATATTTTCCTCAATAAATGTTTCAAATTATATTTTAAAATATTTTCCACTTAATATTACATCTATTTATATTATATATGATTCACTATGGATATGAATTATGGGCACATTATTATCATTTCTATGAATGGTAAATTGTAAGACTTTAATTATAAAACATGCCTCATTTACATGGGTTATACAAAGATGGAATATTTATGGAACCTAATTATTTATTGGGGTTAATTAAATGATTATGAAACCATCCTCTTTTACATAGTTTAGGATAATATTAAATGTTTATTAAACAGATATAATTCCAAGGGTTATGATATAATGATTTTTTTAATGATATTGTGGCACATAAATGTATGATTTTCATTATGATAGGTGAGATATAGATCCCCCTAAAATGAATTGGGTAATAATTAATGTCCACTAAGTTTAGAGGGTAAAAATGTGGTTATCCCAATCTTGAAAAAGAGGGTACTTGTGTGGTTGAATATTTACATGAAAGAAGGGTACACTAATAGTTAGACTAATCTGAAAAGGAGGGTACACTTATGGTTATCCCAATCCCAAAACAAGGTAAACGTGATGTAATCCCAAGACTAATTCAAGTAAATTTGTGTTTATCCCATTTATAACATGTTATTATTGACATGGTGGGTAACATAAAAATAATATTTTCATTGCATATGTGTATACAAGAAATCTATGTTTAATGTCAGTGTTATGCTTCCATGGTTTATCTTCATTGATTTCCTTATGATTGAAGTCTTTTAAAATATAAATACTTTTGACATGACTCAATAATATGACCATTGATATGATAGATAAGTTTTTAGTCATTTTTTATCATGTTTTTATCCTTTATGTTCATGTTATGATCACATATCTTACATGGTTACCCTTACTAGGCATCTAAGCTCAGACTTTCTTTTGTTTCATTTCCATGGTCAATGAAGAAATGTTTTATATTGGTTATTTCTATGAAGAGTACTAAATGGTAATATAATTGTGGAAGCACTAATGTTATTTTACATAGTTACAATATTATTTTCCATGTTTCCAACAACACTAAACAATTAAGATCCGTATGCATGTGTTTGCGTAATGTAATGAATATTTACCTAAAAAGTAATAATATTCGTATACGATAATCCTAGGTGACTACAGTTTTTATATGATGTAATGATTAGTTAAACATTTGAAACTATGATGAGAAAACTTTAGTAACATCCCTTGGGATATTTCTATAGATATTTATTAGGAAGACTATGTGGGTATGTATAATTATGATTCTGTGCAATGGAAAATGTCATGGAATTTTTATGATGGATAGAGTGAGTGGTGTCTAATAAATTAAAATAATATCTAAATACTACTAATGGATGTGGATCTACAAAAGAAATACCTATGGTTAATAACTCTGAAAAGGGGATATTTATCTATACTAAATCATCCCCAAGTGCATGATGACAGTCTTTGTTAGACACCTTGTCAGGCACTCAAAGGGTGAATTCTTAGGAAATTCAAAAACTCTATTCAATCCATCATACTGGATTTAAATTGTTGATGACTATATATTTAATAGGATATACATAATTTTTAATATAATAAAAATACTTTTTCATTATTTAGACATCCTATAAGTAATTTACCTGATTATTATGATTCCCATTATGATTAGTAATGCATACAATCTGCTTTTTAGTTTTACTTGATTGTGGGTACTAGGATGAACTAGTTTAACATTGAATGTGGTGGATAATTGTTTATGATAATTAAAATGGAATTTTGACAGGAGTAAAATATATTGTGATTAAACCACATTAACTATAAAAACTAATTTTTAAGAATTCTCAACTTAACCAAATCTAAAAACAAATAAGAGAGGGACAATTTTCCCTATGTTTAATGGTAGTGGAAATAATGGAGGAATAATGATTTAGAATCCTATATATTTAAATTTTGTAAGAATAAATAAATATAATGTCTCATAGGGATAGGAAGATGTTTTAAGTGTATAAATGAAGGATGAAAAACAACTAATTTCTGAAAAAAAAAAGAAAACTTTCATTAACCGCAAGCGATATAAATATTGGTGTTCCTACAGTATTTTCAATGGATGAATGTTTTAAATGTGTAAATTATTGGCAATATGTAAATCGATTTCCTAAGGGGATATCACATGAATAAAATAAGAAAGTTAATATAAGTAATTTTTAAACTATTGATGAATAAGATATTACAAATGAAAAATGAATAGAAATGTGTATTAAGAAATAAGATGAAGAAGCAAAGTTAATAGATTGATAAGGAAATAAAATGATTGAATTGTTTATGTTTGATGATTAAAGAACAATAAATTGTTTAATGATTTTTACTATAATTTTTTTACTATGGATTTGAAATAATCTATTAAATGATATTGAAAATCTAAAAAATTTATTTAACAGAAAAGATATATAATTGTAAGACAAATGATTTAAGGAAATATGAACCATAATATATTCTTGATTTTGAGATAATGATTCTAGAATAAAGAGTTGATTGATATTAAAAAAGTAAATTACATAGTATTGATGACCTTAGAACTGATTAATGATTTTTTGAGAAATTGCTGTATCTTCAATCTAATAGAATGTATATCATTATTGGAATTATGGAATAAATTAAATAATATATAATTTATTCAAGGGATAAATAATCACTAATGGTTTCAATAATAGATTATGGTAATTTATGGTATTACCAAGTTCTAAGAGAATACATGATAAAGGTATTGAAATTTTGGTACGTGAATATTTAAGGCTACTTTGGGATATAGAAGTTATTAATGTTTTGTTTATTTTGATAGATTTATCTATACACATTTTAAATTGTTATTTTTTAAGGTCTTTATGTTTAACAATTTATGGAATGGTAAATTATGAACATTGGATGATGTTTTAAATATTTATTTTTTACATATCAATATAGCTATTTAATCCTAGAATTTTTAACCAATTTTTTTTGATAATAAATTTATACAAATGGGATGAATTATAATTATATTATATATTTCATTTAGTGTTTCATTCATGAAACATTAATCTATTAGAGTAAGAGATGAAGTATAAATTTATCAATACCAAACCAAAGCATAAACATACACTGATATAATAGAAATCCTTCATCAATGATCACTTTTCAAGTTACCAATCTAGATGGTAAAGTAATTCTACTACATTAAGAGAAGGATCCTAAAATAAAAAATTATTCTAGTACCTTAATTTTTTAATTCATCAAATGGTTCCTTAAATCATAAAAAAATTATTATTTTTTGTTAATTAACCTCCTCGGGATAACCCACATTCATGTGATCAATTATCCCTATCACCCTATTTAATTATTTACACTTTTATTCTGTATACAAATTTTCACTTACCACATATGATCTCTTATGTGGAAAACTAGTTACGAGTTACTTTGGGTAAAAATTATGTTTCAAATGTTCCCTTGTTAAGGGGATTATTATTATTTATTTTTAATGTGTTGATTTCTATGAAAGAATTTTCAAATATTAAATTTTTTATTACTGAGATAAATTTCAAGGGAAAAATTCATTTTATGGGGGGTATAATGTAACAAACATAGATTTTGTGATTTTTTTCAATTGAATTTAATCTTTTTATTATTTTTAATTAAAAACAACAATAGGATTTGTATAAAATTAAACATAACATTGATTTTATATTATTTTAAATGAAACTCTAGCTTTTTTAGTGTTTCACACAATACAATGTTTATCTTTCATTACACATAACACTAAGATTAAACAAAACATGACATGTTATTAATATTTTTTTTTTAATATAATAGTTAAAACTTAGCCATTGAAATGGTGGATATTAATATGATTAAATAAATTATTAAAATATGTTTTTCATATGTATATATAATTAATTCTTCGGTGACCAAATAATTTGAAATGAAAATAAATAAATTAAATATAAATAAAATCATTTATGAAAAAATAATTTCTTATATATAACTATATTTTACATTATTAAATTAACAAAATTACTTTATGTGAATTATTTTATTTAAATTTAAACATTATTAACATAATAATTTTTTTAAAATTCATCTTATTTTATTTTTATACAGTAGATGATAATAAATTGAATTTTAGGATTTAAAGTACACATTTCAAAAAGATAGTAGTGTGTTTACCTTTATTAAAATTATTTTAAAAATAATTTTTCCAAATATAGAAAAAACATTTCATTAAAAACATCATTTTTTATTTGATAATAACAATAAATATATTTGGTTATTTTTTATATTTTTTTAAATGTTTCATTTTTTTATGTTTAGTGAAAAATACTAAATTTTAATTGAAAACTCTATTTTGTAAAAAAATATTTATGAAGTTTAATTTTATGTTTAATTAATTTTAAAGTACACTTTTCCAATTATATATCAATTATTTAAATTTAGTTCATCGGAATAAATTTCATATTTAATTTTGATTAAAAATCACAGTAAACTTTTGTTCATTTTTTTATTGAAATTATGCTTCTCAATTGAGTCTGTTGAATTTAATTTAAATTAAATTAATCAAAAAAATTATTGAATTTATAAAAATTAATTCCATTATTTTAATAATTATAATTTATATAATCTAATAAGTTAAAATATTGTTCATAACATAATTATTAGTGAAAATAGTAAAAACTAATTTCCACAATTAAGCTTTAAAAAGGGGTTTATGCATTCCATGTGTTTGTATTATAATTAATTCATTAGTTACATGGGTTTATATTTAATTATTTAGAAATATTATTTGTATAAATATTTATAAATTTTCACATAAAAATTATTTAAATTTTATTCGTAAGTGTTAAATTACCGAGGTAAATCAAAAGATATATATTAATTTGGAAAAGCAATTAAAAGACTAAAATTGAGTAAACAAAAATACAAAGGAATAACCTGATAAAAATGTGTTTATTTTTTTCCTTGTATAGTTTTTTGTACATAACATAAATTTTTCACTCCATTATATATATATATTTCTTATTCACATGAGTTTTGAGTGATATCCCAATACTGAATACTTGTTTGTATTTACAAAAATCTCACCCCGCCTCAATTAATAAATAATATGACTCCCCTCATTTATTCACTCCACTAAATCCATTGTATTGATCAAACCCTTCCAAAATAACATATATACTTCTATAATAACATCTTAGAATACATATTTTAAACATAAAGGCATCCTATGAAAGATTTATGTGTATACCCAATGATACTTGAATAAGAGGTAATGTTCATCAATGAGAGTTTTTTTCTTCTTCCAACAACTTAAATTATTTTTATTCCATAGAGATATAATTAACTAAATTTTTTGAATATAATATTATTTTATATGTTATGTTTATTTCTTTCAACCATCTCCACTTTGATTAAATGGGTTACAAAATCATCGTAATTTCGTAAGCCGAACTATCTTCTTGTGAACCAATGTCATTCTTTTTCCAATTACATCATCTAAAGGTATAAAATAATGATGGATTGATTTTTTATATATAATATGTATGATATTATTAATATTATTCAATTATTATATCCAACATACATTCATTATTTCCATTTTTTGGCAATATGATAACGTCACTCGTGTGTCTGGCTGACTACCGCCTCACGAAGTGATGTGATTTGTTGATTATTTTCATGGAATTTATTAAGTATTTATTTAATGAAAATAATATTTATATATATATACAATATTAAAATTGTAATATATCATTTTATGTACTTTATTTTAATATAAAATTAAAATAGAAATAGTGTTAAAATGTACATATGACATACCATCTCCATGAACAATGTATTTCAATTTATATCAATAAATTTTATAAATTAAACTAAAAACATATATTATAAGTATATATTATATTAATATAATAGTAAATACTATGTATATTATTAAATAATCATGAAATTAATAGGACCAAAATTTATAAATGAATACTTATACTAAAAAATGGTTATTACCCAAAAGATAACTTAAACATGGAATTGTAAAGAAAAGTATAATAATATGTCATAATAAAATAATATATGATACAATATGTATAATTATTTTTCAATAATATATATAATAAACATATATTTATTATATTATATTATTTAACAAGTCTGGAAATAGTTAATACTTAACATAAGGTATTTCTAGTCAATATTTTATTTTTGTGAGACAAATGAAAATTAACAATATTTTTCATTCAGTTGTTGAATATAATTCCCTCCTGAAATTTTATTTAATGAATCCAATTATTTTCATGATTTATAAATTATCACTTCATTTTATTCTTTAATGGATATTATTATTCAAAAGATTACTGAAGCAGTATGAGATTTTTGTCTAAATTTTCATTCATTGAGACATATGTCATTTCATGAAGTTATATTAATTTATTATGTGCATACAAGACCCATTTGACATGTAGTATCATGAATTTATTCGTTATCATGATATATTATGTTTCATTTAATTTTATCAAAAAATTGGGATTTCAATTCAATGTTAACAATGTTTTAATAATATTTATGTTACGATAACATTTATTATTATAATTGTTTAATATTATTCATAAAAATATAAAATCTTATGATAAATATCTCAAGAAACACTTAAAATCTCTTATCCTATTAATTTTAAAGATATTTTCAACTAATAGTTCCATTTTAAAACTAATTTGTAATAATAATAATGGAGAAAATGTTTTAATTAAATTCAACTCTATATCTCTCTTTAGTCAAAAAAAAATTTCTCCCCAAACTATGTTTCTTTTAAACAAATATCCTTTTATATTTAAAATAAAATTTAAAGTTAGTTGTAATTTTAATAAAAATGTTTAAAAACTAACATTCATGTTATTTTACAAATAATGTTATTTTATATTTTATAGAAAATGCAAAAAGTTAGTGTGACAACATAAGTGAATATAATGAAATAAATACATAAATAAGTAACAATTTGGTTCAGGTTCTAAAATGTATACCTAAAAATATCTAACTACTTTTGCCAAATCAAAATTTCTTAACTAAGGAACTAATATAGGTAATAAATAATATAATAGAATCAGAATTGAAGTGATAGAAATAAGGTAAACCCCATTCATCTACTTTGGATGGGCTATAACACTCATAGAAGATCAATCAATCCTTCTCATACACTGAACATAAAAATGATAATATTTATAAACCAATAAAACTAATCCAAACAAAACATTCCATAAAATATAGTAATGGGATCGTGAGCCCATTCATGGAATTCCATAATGGAATCCTAATGTCACTATATAATCCCTCAATATATCCAATACCACTGTGTCTATACAAGGAAACCCATAATGGTTTCCCTCATATAACCAATGGTATGGTAAACCCAAATTATGTACCTAGTATCTCACATAGGGGACTGAGTATCACTCGAGTGCTGGAGAATTCATCTTGCAAACATGTCGGCCCATAGATTCTCCCATAGGGAACTAGTGTCACTCATGAGAATAATAATCTTCCAAGAGAGATAATCCAATAAAAGACAAAGGATCTCTCCTCGTGTGTCATTTATTACCAATCCAAGCATGGAATGTCCAACCACATCATCCTTAGCTTGGGACCCATGTTCTCTCTCGACCCGTAGTAGGTGAGGCAAAGTATTCTGAATCTCATATCATCAATTTCGAAATGATTAATACATGATAAAAAAGGTATCCCCGTCATTTACAACAAATAAAAAATCTATGGAATATAACAAAAGATAAAAGGTAATAAGACTAAGCATAAACAGAAGGCTACATGGAAATTCTCCCATAGCACAAAACATAGGCATTTAAAAACATGAATAAAGCATAGGTACATAATATAATGAATAATCACATAATCATATGGTTAATGGATCATGTCATAGGGGTAAAATAAGGGTGATAAAATAAATATACGCATAAGAAATAAGTCATATATATAAGCCTAAAAAATAAGTAATTTCATTAGTCTCACTCAACCAATATAAACAAGATTATTTCACAAAATATATCATATAAGGAATGAATAATATGAATTGATCTTATTGATTTATATCATGAAAAATAACACATCATAGTAAAATTAATTAATATAAGGAACATATTAATAGTTCAAAACACAACTACATTTTAAGAGAATATGTTGGAGGAGATGAACTTATTGTAGTTAAACTATTTATATCAACTATATTCATCTATTAAATTCCTTTATTAAATGTAAATCACACCTAAATAGGTGTTTAAACAGTTATTCATATGTAATTCAACCTTAAGAAATTTATCACACTCATTGAAGTGGATAAATCCATTTAGATTGACTAAAGGTTTGATTCACTACTCACTAATGTCATATTCAACAAGGTAACTGGTTTAATTTTATTAATTTGACATGTTAAAGGCCTTTTTGAATGGTTAAGGATGGAGTCATAATGCTGAAAAATATATAAAACAACAAAAAAATGGTAGAGAAGATAGACCACCTACCTTATTCCAAGGGTTAACCACACTATTGATATCAAGCATTTATTTGGTCCAATTATATAGAAATTGTTGAAATGAATAAATCACTTGAAAGTCGGATGAATTAGATCACACGAATATATCATAGATAAAGATTATATAAAACCAAAAAAATTTATATAGTAAATAGTTACATAATGAGAGTAATACATTAAGGATAATGATGATTGATTCTAAAAATAGGCAAATGAAATCGATCAAAGCCTAGTTTTGGTGTTGTAGGAGGTTTACCTGACAGTGGAGGAGGATATAATCCATTATAAAAGTAGGAAAAGAAAGAGGAATTAGTTTTTAATTTCATTAATGGTAAAAAAATTATTTCACCCTCAAGATGGGGGACACACGTTTTGGATGCATATTTTTTCAAAACCATGTACTAAAACTGCAGCTCCTCTTACTTAAGAACCACGCACCACACAGTTGTTCTGCATGATGTAACAAATCATGCACCAACCGTGTAACAAAAATTTCAAAAAAACCATATAAATTCACTATTTGTGCAGGCTTGGATCATGGTTTGTTAAAAAAAATTAATCCCATTTAAGTCACTTATGTTCACCTGCAGATGTCACACAGTTTACACTGGTGGATCGTTTGGTTTTAGCCAACCATTTTCCCTTACTAGTCCACCCATTCATTTAGTTTTTCTTTCCTGATGCTCCCTAAACTGAACGAGACCCTGATACACATATTTTTCATCCAATAACATCTAAAAAATATCACATTGAAGTATCATGACTCAGGTAAATCCATTCCAAAGTTCAGTTTTCAAAATAGACAATCCACCAAATTAAAAAACATGAAATTATATTACAATTTCATCTGATCCAAAACCATAGGTTGCTATGACCTCCCCATCATAAAATGTATCATCACTAATAATAATTGGATAAATGAATAGAAAACCACTTCAATAACTTGGGTCGTGATTTCATTCACAAATGTCCATGTTACATTTCCAAACGCCAATCCCACTGCATATTGTAACCCTGACAAATGATAAAATATGAAAAACATCAGACAATTCTTTTTTCAAAACTAAAATACCATGATGAAGAATAATCAATAATGTATTAATCAATACACAATTACATTTTCATCTCCTTCAACACATGGTTCTAGGATTTGAATGTCCAGACTATGACATATTATTTCACTAATGGGACTACTGATTTAAGCATTCAAATAGTTCTACAACAACTCTCAATGAATTAATTTATTCTTAAATGATTAGTGAACTCATAATAGAACTCAATGGACTTGTTGATCCTTGTTTTCCTAAAAATACTCTACCGATACTCACTATGATTACATAAATTGGCAATGTTCCAATATGTGGTTCTTCACTGATTGCATTCGGCAATAAAGTGTTAGGAAAAACAAGTCAAAAAATATCAAGTCGAACAATCTCAACAACACGTGGCTATTGTAGCTGGTCTAATTCAGAATCTTATTTTCATTCATATAGATTATGGCACCTCAATAATTATCTAAAAGCAGTCACCAAATCCTGCAACTATCTTCTGTTGACATCTCTATCCAAAACACACATCTAAAACAATCACACCACATCAAAAACATGAGTTCATGGAAAATACATCTCATAAGGGTTTTCATCCTCCAAAAACTTATCAGAGACCATTAGTAATTTGGGGTAACCACAAATAATCAAAACACATCCATGGATGTCATCCATGGGAAGCCACATTTGGTTCATTGAAGAGATATATTAGTAGAATCTTAACATCAATATGACAAGAACATAGAATTACCCCAAATATGTATATATTCGGTGATTATTTGAAAATTAAAGATTGTGTCCATGAGTCCTTACAAGAAATTCCTACGTGGAATATCATTTATCTATCAAGACTAAAATAAATTCTACAACAACCACACTTCTAGAGTGCACTCTGATGGAGTTCACTCACCATGCCCAGTAGAATTCTAAAACAAAATGCAGATTATAATTGATGTCCTCATAGTGTAACATGATGATGAAATGATATGGGACATGATTTTCATTAAGATAAGTTACACTATGTAGATAAATAGATTTACTAATTGTTCAAATAAACTTCCACCGTAAACAAGATGAAGCGCTCTGTATGGCTTGAAACCAACCATACCAAACTAAACATAATAGTGGAAGAATAGTTCAACCAATAACGTACATATTGTTCTTAAAAAAGCTCATATTCACCTTCCAACACATACATACTACCCAAACATGAAGCATTCACCCGTCGAGGAAACCCACAGTCACACCAGAACAAATATTAATGAAATCTAATTAAATGTGTCAAAATGTTTACACACTCAATAAATCATTCATCATAGAGTTTTCTTAAAAGAACCAACATTAAATGATTGATTTCAAGCCACATAGAATTTTAAAAATATTTGACCATTTCCTTATGGTATCTATATTGTGGATCTACCTCTCTATAAGGTACATTACATGAAACCTTTGACAAGATGATCCCCATATTAGAAGTGTCCTTAATTTTAAATATGTAGAGGAAGTGGCCTCTCCCCAAGACACACGCTCTATCAACCACTAATTATGGCTCCCTAAGGGGGCAATGATTTTTGAGTATACATTAAACCAAATAGGTAAAAAAACTATCCACTTATGAAATCTATATTATATGTGCACATATACATACACATGACTTTAAATTGGAGATACATACACATGTGGCATAACATTAAAAAAATACAAAATGATAGAACATTATTTTATGACACATGATCCCTTTAAAACATCATCCTGACCAATGGGAGGAGTATGGATGTTTTTAAATCCTACGTTTCTCTACATTTAATATGACCAACATTAATAACATGATTCTTAAAGGCCCAAAAAAAGAACCATGGAAGATAAATGGTTTGTTTTATAATATAACAATGTGATGGTTACTCAGTAAAAACACATACTACACTAGATTATATAGAAAACGACACTTCCCTAGGACTATTAATAATATTATCCACCCAATGAATTCATGTAACTTATATCTCATATATAACAACTAACCGCAAGTCATATTATCCCGTATGACTATATATTACACTGACAAACTCTTATGCAATCATACAATAAAATTGAAGGAAAATTTGTCACACAACCTATTAAGTGGCCGACCATGACCTCTGCATGTCTATATCACTAGAAATGATCATTTTGAAATGATAAAACTAAAAAAATTTCAAATAAGACATAGACCACATCATAAAGGGTGTTGTTTCGGAATCTAGGAGTCCTACATGGACAATGACACCTGAACAATACAAATCATCAGAAAGGGGGCCACAAGAAACAATCCGGGGATATAAATATCTGAGGGGGATACATACAATTGGATAGCCACTTATCAAAGTAGGAAGATACAACACTACCAATATATCCCATCCGAAGAGGTCACTAGACTAAGAATGTTATTATATAGTTTTAATTAAAAATTAAAAGGTCCTATAAAAATGCTAATGTTTTCATTTCTAAGGTGAGATCAAGGAACACTGATCTACCCTTACATGAGCACTAGGCTAAGAACACTACTTAAGGTTACATTTTAAATATTAAAAAAATAAGTTTAATTATTTAAACATTTCATGGTTTCATTTTAATGAAAAATAATAACACCCATCATAAATAAATATCATCTAGTTTTGGCTTCAAGTAAAAACAATAAAGTTATATTAAAAGCCTTTTTAGGAATTATTTAATTATAGATATCTCAGTATAATTAAAAAAATTTGTTATATAAAAAAAATATAAAACAAATTTTTTTAGGTATGTTTTTTCACAACGATCTTAGTTACAGAAAAATTCAATTTCAAATTACATAGAAAACACCCTCTATTGGTTCATTCCATATACAACATTCCAAACTGAACTACTAGGGTATATGTGGGTATTTAAGAAATTTCTTTTATATGGTTCATTAATCTCAAGTAAGAGGTTCATGCTTTAATTGGTCGTCCTATCCATTACGGTCAAAACATAACAGCATTTATATTTTCTACAATTCTAATTTAAAAGGCTCATAGCAGAGGATTTTGTCTTACAGGTTCCACCATCATAGTTTATAAAGCTCCCACTTAGTTTAGAAATTGTAGATGGATCACATCTAACCACAAAAAAAATTATCATGTATTTAAAAGAAATTTCAACAACCTTAACATTTATAAAATATACTTTATCTACATATATCTTATCTATAATGGCTTAATTATTTGGGTCGTTAGTTTCCAATCTATAAATCTCCCATATACAATAACAATTGAAAAATGTCTCTCATTTAATCACTACTAATATATTTTAACTCAATCTGAACAAGAATAAAATCATGGATATTTGAAACAGGAACATTATTTAATCAGATATCGTGTTGAGAAATTTGACATAATACACAATCACAAGCATGTAAAAACACAAGGCAATCTTGTACATAAGCAGGATACACTCAAACGTGGACATAAAGAAGGATTCTTAAATTAAATTACAAAATCATTATAATCAAATACCTATGTGAGTATGAATTTAAACATGTTACTGAAAATCACCTAGAATAGCATATCACATATAGATGAATAACACACAAGGCACATCAAAAAATTTCAAACCACCTAGAATTGAAATCTACATGGAATGTGAATACCTATGTGTCTATAATGATCCATGTAATACTTACTCATTACCATACCTTGATGAGGGTAAATGTAGTAATCACATATATCAGAAACCATTAAAAAGTACTCTAATCACTCAATGTGAAGTCAAAACCATATATAACGATGAACAAGATGAACAACAATACGAGCCATGACCATATAAAATTTTCCCAATATGTGTGTTGATCACTCATAGTCATGGCTATTAACCATTAACTAAAAATTTCTAGACTCATTTATTCCATCAAAAAACTATAAGTCAGTAGAAAATAAATCTCTGATACCAATTTATAATATCCCAACCAAACTTCTCAAAAACCCAGTAGCATGATCGGTTGCCACATGGCATCAATAACTCCTCCACATTCACCTGAGGTTACTAACTAGTAAAGGGGGTCAAAATTTGGTATAGTGGGGAGACTATACCTTCATGGTAAGATTCTCACAATGGTAGATCCAGTGAATGTCAAGGGAACTAGTGGAATTAGTAGTAATAAATGAAAACACATTGGATGATATATTTAATGATTAAATGATATTAAATGAAGAACTCCAATATATATAATAATGTATTAATGTACATTTTGTGCTACATTATTTGAGAAGGTGGTTTGAAAAATTAGTCTAATATAATAAAATAAATAGATCGAAATGGATAACCCCAAGAGAAAACTACGTACTGACTCAATCATATACTCCCAGGAACCCATGTACAAAACACAACATAAGCAATTAATCCATGAACCTAAAAAATATATAGAATTGCTCAATCACCCCAGTTCAATAGAGGGTTAAGTAGGGTGTTAAAAATAAACCATGTAGGACACCACAAGAAATTAATAGACAAAACTAGTTTATGCACTATAAAAAGGAAAATTTGATAGCATTAGTGAGTATAAGATAATAAATTTATAAATGAGCAACATTGTAGTCTGTGTTATAGAAGGGATACCTGACCGATTCTACCATATTTATCCTAATATAGATTTCTAAACTAAGGAAACCTATATAGGTAATAATTATAATTAGGTCATCATAATCTATGTGAAAATGGGGGGGAGACCCTAGGACAGTTATTTTTCTTCTCGGTCACACCACTCGGATATCCTTAAATCCTTCTCATAGAATAACTGTGAAAAAAATAATATTAAAATTTCACCAGAATTATTCTAAAGAAGGAAACTATTAAATATAGTAATGGAATCCTGTTCCCATCTAATGTGATCCATAATGAAATCCCAAGGGTTTCTATAAAATCCATTGATATAACCCGTACCAGAGAGTCTATTGGATGTGACCCAAAATGAAATTCCTTGTATCACCCATTGTATGGTAATCTATGAGTCTATACCTAGTATCTCACATAGGAGACTAGGTATCACCCAAGGCATGGAAGAACCGTCATTCTAATGATCCCACCCACATTTTCTCACATAATGATCTTGATTCCCTCGTGAGTATAATAATCTACATGTATATCTTGTCCATGTAAATCTAATGGGTTTCTACTAGTGCATCAAGTAGTCCCAAATGATGCATTATGAGTCCCTCCATAACATCCTTAAGTTGGAACTCATGTTATCACTTGTCCTGAAGTAGGTGAGGCATAACATTGTAAATCACATCACATCAATGAAGAAAGAAATAATAAATTCTAACAAATATATCTCAACCATTATGTAATAACCAAGATACTATGAAATATGTTAAAAAAGGTATTAAGCCTAAGTATAAGCATAGGGATACTAATAAATACTTACATTGCACCAAACATATTCATTAAACAACATGAATATTGTATAAATAACATCATATAATTCATAAGAATGTATTAATTTGTTATATTGCATATGGAATAGGAAAAAAACAACAAGATTGATCAATGAAGCATAACCACATGAAAGAAGTTATAAGAAATTATCATGAAGCATTTGAAATTGAATTACTGTCACATAACAAATTTAACTAAAATCATTTTACATTAAGCGTTCAATTGTGGCCTATGTCATATGAATTAATCAAAAGGGATTAACTCGTGACAAAAAACACAACATAATTACATTGATTATTATAATTCAATTATTAATTTCTCAATAAAATGATTGAATTAAATATAATATCCTAGATGGGATGTACTTATGACCACACAACTCTTTATTTCAACTCAATTAATAAAATAAAGGAATTTATTAAAATTTCATCAAAACTACATATGTTTTAACACCATTTTTCTTATATAATTCTATCATAAGAAAGGAATAACACTAATTAGAATGTATAAATCTAAGGTGATCAACACAAAATTATATTCTTCACTCACTGGGGTCATATGGGAGAAGGTAACATTTTCAATTTACCTAATTTTCCATGTTAAAGGCATCGTTTAAAGGTTAAAAACATGGAAAAAGGAAGAACCATATAGAATGAAACAAAAGTTCTAGAATAATGGTATAACACCTACCTTATAACATCGGTGTCCCACATGTCTCTTATACAGATGTCATTCGTTATGGATTAAGATATTTCAAAAAATAGATGAACGCACTAAATGTCGAGAGAATTATATCGCATTATGATAGCATAGACAAGGATAATAGAATGAAATGAAAATTTCTTGAGGAAGAATGATATTTTTGAGAGGAATTTATAAGGACTGTTGGTGATGGATTTCAACAAATATTGAAGGATATTGGTAAAATCCTAGGTTATGTATTAGTGTATCCTCGTGTAAGAGGGGAAGAAGATCTCATCAACTAGAAAAGGAGGAAAAAAGTGGAATTAGTATTTATGTTCATTTGAGGTAATATTAAAATATCACCCTTAATAATATGATTTCATGTCCTGGATGCAATGTTTGGTCAAATCATGCACCAACTGTGTGGCTACCACTACATAACAACCTCACCCTATATGGTAGTCCAACACGGTTTGACAAATCGTGCACCAAAATTGAGATATATAGTGAACAAACAATTATTAAATGGTCCAAATTGTGTTTACAAGGCAGAAGGTTTAGAAAACTATGAATAAACCAAGTGTGTCACTTTTTGTCACCAACAAAATGTGCACGGTTTACAGTGTTGGGCTGCATAGTTTCAAACAAAATGTTTGCTCTTACCAGTCCACTGAGATATTAATTTTCAATAGCCTGGAACTCCAAATACATAGCAATACACTTGACACACCATTCATGATAACAAAATAACTAAAATATACTCATTTATAGTTCATAATTCTAGGAATTACATTCTTATTCATTTTTTCCAAAACATACTATCCCCCAAACGACAAAATTCAAATTACATTATAATTTTGTCCGATGAAAAACCATAAGATGATTCAATTATTACCTATTAATTAACATTGATCTTATTAATAGGAATAAATAAAATACAGATATTAAAATGTATAAATAGTTAAATGGTTATCATCTGTTTCAAATTAGTATAAATATTATTTGAATTAAAAATAAATGTTTTCTAAAAAAATAGTATTTATCTAAAAGGGGGTTTACTCTTGCATTGCGCACATTATTTCAAATTGATCTCTAACACATTTATTATATTTACCAGACAAAATAAACACAATTTTTTAATTATCAATTTACAAATTATTTATCAGATAATTTTATCTGTATATTTATGAACAGAGAGGTTTTTTGGATGAATATTAAAAATTATTGATTTTTTTGAAAAATATCTTTTCATTTAAATTATTTAGAAAGATAAATTATATTTTTAAATGGAATTAAATAGTAATTATTTTAATTATACTACAATTTTTCTAATTATTTTCTTTGTAATAAATTTTATGTTTAATTTTGTTATTTAAACATTTTATACATAAGATTATTTTCTCTTTGGAAAGGTACACTTTTATCGCATATACAAAATAATTATAAATTGATTTCTTCAACATATGAGAATATAATTTGAAAAAATAAATTTCATATTTGAAATAATATTAATTTATATATTGTAATATTTAAAAAAAATGATCCAAATGAATAGTAAAATTAGTAAAAATTAATTATCACAGTTAATGTAATAATCGGTTTACTAGGGGATAAACTAAGAAGATATGATCTAAAAATGAAATAAACCCTATACAATGCTCATTTTATGGAAATATTTTGAACTTATCACCTAAATGAGAGATTAATAACGCATTAAAGAGGATTTTTCAATGAGTAAAATATAGGTATCATGTTAACATTTAAAAAATTACATGTTTATTATCTCCCCTCTTATAGAAGGCCACTCTGCATCCCCCTATTCACACATCCAAAAAACATTAGTTAAAAAAAACCTCCAAATTACATTCATTAAAACTATTAAAACATCTTAGAGGTGTTATTTTTTTATAAAAACATCCTATGATGGATTTATGTATAATCCTAAAGAGGATATCAGAAGAAGATGAAAAATTCTTAAACATGTGTACCTATTTTATTTCTTATTCTACATCATACTAATAATGATAAACAATGATATGAAAATAAAAAGAGGGTCCCAAATTTATTGGGATGTTATTATTAAGATTTAATAACTAAAAATCCTCTCAAATTCAATCAAATTGGAAACAAAATTGTCGATCATGTGTATAACGGAATAGTGCCATGTGACTCGATGTGATTTATTTTGTATGAAAACACTTAAAGGATGGATATAATGATTGTTTAAAATTTTTTATTTGACATTTATTATATTATTATAATTTTGTATTTATGATTTCACATATTTATTCTTACTATCCATTTCTTTGGGGATACAATAACATTCATCATGTGTACGACTACCTACCACATCACAAAGCTATGTGATTTATTTATCACATACAATTAATATGGATGTAATTATAGATAAAATAAATGAATATATCTGATTTTTAAGACATAAAAATAATTATTAAAATATAATATCACATATTAATTACTACTTTCCAATCCATTGGAAAATAATATTGCCTTTCCTGCATACATGTGGAATATGACCTCCACATACGGGGGTGAATTTTTTTATTTTTTATTTGACTTGAATTGTAATACGAAAATATTTTATTTATTATATTATATATAAAAAATAAAAATTATTTAAATTTAAATATATATTTATTTATCATTTATTCTATAATTCATGAAAAAAATTGGAAACATCCTTCATGTGTATGTATAGCATATCACCTCCTTAGACGGTTTATCACATTTTTTTGTCCCAAACATTAATAGATTATCTTAAATGAATATCTAATGATTATATATGATACTTATATCAATATTAAAATTATATATCTTATAAAATCATAATAAATTTTAAAGGAATGAAATTACCTAACAATGACAGACATGAAAATTGAAGGAATACTCACCCAAAATTGGTATTTTAAAAACGAAATTATAATAACCTCATGATAAAATAATATTATTAAATCATTAATGGTATGAAATATAATATTATGTTTCATTAATATATTTTTAATAAATCAATATTTATTATAAATGAAGACAATTCTCACATGAATCATATAATACCTAAGGAAAGGGTTTCCGGTCTCACATTTACATATGTAAGACGTATGGCACATTAAATGCTTAATTCATTTGTGTGGTTTAAATAATTAAAATTTTATATGTTACATAATTAATCCCATTATATTAATTTTATTTAATATTTTATTTGATTTTATTTCTTTTATTGGGATTATGATGTTAATTTTTGCAAAATATTCGGGATGCATTTCACAATGTCATCATTTTTCCGAATTGTTTATGTTTATATCTATTTTAGGGGAATAATTTGATATTTATTAAAAACAATATATTTTATTATACTAATTTTAATCATTTATTATTATATTAATAGATTTTTTTTCTTTTTTGGCACTTAAAATTCTTGATAAATTGTTTTTAATAAAATATAAATTCATTTTTCTCTTCAGTTGAAAATCATTTTTCCACCAAAACCATGTTTTCTAAAAAATATTAAAAAAAATGTTTTCACCTTCTAAAATGATTTATTAAAGAAACTTTTACACATTTTTTACTTCTCAAAAAATAATAAGAAAGAAATATTTTTTTCATTTTTTAAATTAGTCCCATTTTTATTTTACCAAATATGTGAGTGGAATCATTTTTTAACTTATACGGCTTATATAGAATTTATCTCCATCATAGAAAATAAATGTTTTAAATGTTATTTTTTTATGTTTAAAATTTTATAATAAAAAAAATTTATTTTAAAATTTAATTTATGAATTATAGTTTTGAATTTTTTTTTTAAAATTAAATAGATATTTTCCCCAATAATGTTTTGAACATTATTTTGGTTATAATCAATGGCATCATCCATTTGTTTTAATTTTTCCATAATGGGGATATATTATAATGATACCATCCATATTATGTATCCGGATTGTTTATGGTCAGTATGAATAATTATGTACTAGTTTTATACCATTCATATTACAATGGATGGATTATGATTATATTTATTAATATGGTTACTTGTATAAATTTTTTATGCATGTTTTTTAATCAGAATGTTTATGTTGATTCTGTTTCACCCCATTCATATGAGTTGTCCATTTTACATATTATGTTTTTGGATTTTTCAATTATACCCCCTCAATATATTAGTAGGTCTCATGAGACAACATAGATTGGGTTTTTGGCTACTGCCTTACCTATTTATGAATGATGTCTTGGAAAGAGGTCTTGAGGGTATTGTTATGATTTTTGTCAGTATACATAACCTCATTTAGAAATTATTTATTTGTGTTCAATATGATTATTTGGTTATATAAAATATCCATTGTCATTTTTTATGATCGTGTGATAATTTTTATAGTATTATTTTATCGTCATTTAATACTTCCATATAATGATCAAAAAATTTATTAAAGCCATGTGTTTTAGTTATTTACACTTCCAAATTATGAAAATTATTTTTTAATATTATCTTCTTCTATATGCATATTCCTAATTATAATTTTATATCTCCCCCTTATTACATTTCTTTCCACATGATTCTAAGAAGTTTATTTTGTTTGATATGTAGGGTTTTCTATCTGAAATAATTATTTAGTTGAATAAAATACTAATTTTTATTTTATGATTTCAATTATGATGTAAGACTAAAGTATATATACATTTTAATAAGTTTATTAAAGTATAAAATATTTCATTGTGTGATTCCAAGTATATTATGACCATATAATATTGTAACCACTAATAATATGTTACTAGGTTCAGTGACATTACAATTGGTATCAATGAAGTTTAATCTAAAATTTTGGAAGAATATTTAGAAAAACCTAGTATATGGAAAAAACCCATATGACATAATTTGGGGATATGTGAATAATAAAATCTTTATTTTTTGGAATGGAATATATTATTTTAATTTCCTAGAAATATATACCATATATGGATACTCCAAGTGGATTTGGATTTAGAACAGATGTACCTAGCTGTAATAAATCTAAATAATTCATTTTAGTCTTAACTCAATCATTTCCTAGTATATGACAATGGGTCCTAATAAAAACATAGTTTTACAATATCAAGGGATATTTTTTTGGTTAATTCACATTTTATTTACAAAAATACATGAATTATTTAAAATAAAATTTATGATTTGAAAAAAATACAAACAAATAATGTTTATGATTAAGATATTATCCATAGAATGTTTTTTTGATTTATACTTATTGCCTCAATAAAATTGGGATTATAAATTATGATTCAAATTTTTATGATTTAATCCATAATATAACATTGTTTAGAAATGAAATATAGTTGATGGAATGTTAAATATATCAATTCCTGGACCTCATGTAAGTATTTACCACATAATCAAAAAAATTATGTTTGAGGTGGAGCTGAAATTGGAAATGATCAAATTAAATCCCTTTTAGATAAAATAACTTAGTTTTTGAAAAATAACCTTTCCCATAATGATTATCTTTAATATCCACCTTGCACTGTAACAATGTTGGAGGTCACCATGAGTCACCATTATCCATCATTTAATGGGAAAAATATCCTAATTTTATTAATAAATGGATAGGTTCATTAGAGTATATATTTATCACTTTGGGAAGTAATGAGAGGGACCAGGTTATCATAAAATTTTATTGTCTCTCACGACATTCAGAACAATGAAGGTCATTGATTCCAAACATTAAGGATGAGGAAGAATTATCATACATGGAATGGAAGGATTTCAAGGTACACTTCTTGAAAAGTATTTTAATCATAATCTATGAGCGGATATGAAGAGAACATTCTTAAAACTAAGATAAAATACATATAAAAGTGTTCCTAAGTATGATTCCCACATTACAATTTTATATATTAATGCTACATAATACATAATGTTTATTTTTTTATCTTAAGAAAATAATTTAAAGCGAACTATTCTCCAAAACCATTCAATCATATGAGGACATAATATCATGTGTTATGAAGATAAAGAAACAAATATATTCGTTATATATTAAAATTAATCAAATAAAAGAATTTGATGGATGTCTGAGAAATAGATAAATTGAATAATGGAACGAAGGATTTTCCCAAATTGATAATTGTGGAAAGAACTCCGAGTCACATTCATAAAGGGAATGGGAGTTTTCCAAATATATAGAAAAGAAGGATAGGGTGACCAAAATTACAAGGGAAATAGTGAATATACCAATATGAAATGATTGAACTGTATGCAGATGGGGAAGTACATGAATAAATTCCCTAATCATAAAAGTAATATTCCTCAAATAATACTAATAGATCAAAGTCAATATTATTCTTTTACGACATAAAATGTGTAATGATTAAAGTTCTTGTGTATTATGATTGAATACTCTTATTATATAATTATTTTATCAAAAATATTATTGATAAATGAACCATAAAATGTATATTTATATTACCGTGCTGTTTTTTATCTAACTATTTATAGACACATGATGAATGGTACCAAGAAACGTGATTTAGTGGAAAGTTGTTATTTTTTTGGAAAACACATTATTAATGTAATATAACCCTTAATATGTGGTCAATATTCAGATAATGATGATAAATATATTTTTATTTTATTATATTAGTTTCCTTGAAATTGGCATGTGATTAGGTTGATTATGTTGCATTTCCAAGAGTTTACTGCATGTTTGGATTTATAGAAATTAATCAACATCTTAAGAATCTATTTTTGAAAAATAATATAATTTTTATTTGTTATTTTATAGTAATCAAGGTTTTAACATATTTTTTTTATATCATTAAAAAATTATTTATGTTTATTGTGAAATCTATTTCAAATTTGATAATGGAAACTGAGTGACCTTTTTTTTAAATCGGTTGGACATTAAATTTGGTCATAAATATTTTATAATAGTAACTATTTATGAAACTGATTAAGTAGAAATTTGGGTGTTTCTATTGAGGTTTAGAAATTAATTTATAATATTTTATGAATCATTCTAATAAATTTGATTTTGGTATATTTTTAGAGATAAAAGGATAGAATTGTCAATCATTTGTAGATCTTATGATCCATTATTACTTAATTTTAGTACCTCATTCCCAAAAATTAATTTTTTGATATTGATTTCATTTCATAAGAAATTTTGTGGAAATTGGTAGAAGCACAACCAATGTATTAAATTATAAATATTAAATTATTAAATATTATATAAGTATATTTTTTTATTTTCATAGACAGTAAAATAACTATTCAACTACTGGAAATGGATCATGAGAGAAAATGTTATAATATTAACTTCATATCCAATTAAACTATTGTTATTATAAATAATCAAGGATTTATGCTTATTAATAACTTAAATTTAATTTTATCATCGAATTTATTATGAATAATTATCAATATCACTCTCTATATTTATTTTTGTTTCTCATTCAACATATCCACTTCCCACTAATGTTTTTTGCTTGGAAACCAAGTTATGTATTATTATAAAATATATTTATATATTCATTTATCTCTAATAAATATAATTTTTTAAGCCAGAATATGATATTTATTTCAAATAAATGTATTTTTAAATTTCTAAAAAAATTATTATCCAGCTTGAATTGTGATAATGAAATTAAGTTAAGGTGTAGAATGCAATGTCCGAGATTTTAAAATATCAACATCATGTTTGATAGATTATATGAAAATAAATACAAATTTTATATGAAAATTAAATACCACAGTACTTTATGATATATTAATTTTAAAATAAATTCAATCTCTTTGATATCATACGACCCATGCAACGCTGGGTTTTAAAAAACCTCATACACTATTAAAATATTATTATTTAAACATGACCATTAAAACAAATAAGTTATATTGGAAGTTATGAATAGGAATAAATAAATGATGAAAAATATTTGGTATAAAATAAATTTCATTGGTATTTATTTATTTTATATTTAATATAAATCAATTTAAATATAAAAAATAAGTGTTTTTTGAAAAAAAAAATGTTTTTTATAAAAGGCAGTTAATCACCCACTGGACACATAGTATAAAATTTATTTTTAAAAATTTATGAAATTATATTTTAAAAAATAAAATTATTTTTTGAAATATTCATGTCAAAAATATCTAAAGGTGATTTTTTGTATTTTTTTAAAATATAAATTTTTATAAATATTAAAAATACTGGTTTTATAAAAACAAATCACATATTTTTAGTTATTTATGACGTTAAATTATATTATTAGTTATCTTTAAAGTAAAAATAATTAAATTATATTAAATTTTAACTATTTTAATATATTTTAATCAATTTATTATTGAATTTTGATACTAAAATATTCTACACTCATAAAATTTTTCTATTTGTAAAACTGTACTTTTGTATTATTTGTGAATTTATTTTAAATATAATTATTCCACTTATATGAATTGAAAATTGAAAAAAATTATATCATAAATTTAATTAGAATAATATATATTATCTATAAATTTAAACATAATTTTTACAATAATGAATATTAAAAATAGTATATTCTTATTACTTTTGTTCTGGTAAAAATGTGTTTAGTGATGTATTAAATGAAGAATATAGTGTATAAATTAACATAAAACTTGTTTAAAACACATTGGATTGACATATGTAGACCTTACCATCTATAATGGTCTATAATGACTTTTTTGTTGGCTTGTTTCATGAGTAAAATGTGGGATATTTTTATTTATTCAAAACATCCATGTGTGTACTCCCCCCACTTGTAAAAGACCACCCCATATCTCCCTGGCTTCACACTCTAAAAACCATTAGTTCAGAAAGTAATAGTCCAAATTCCATCTTTTAATCCCTAAAAACATTCTACACCCTTATCTTTATTATTAATTCATCCTAATACTGATTTATGTGAAAACCTATATAGTCTCTCTGATAAAGAGGTGTGATAATTAAAAGTTGGTATTATTTTATTTCTTCTTCAACATCATTAAAATATTATTTATTTAATATAATAAATTGAATCAATTATACCATATATACTTGTTTTTTTATTATAATTAAATAACCCATAAATATATATACTTCTAAAAAATGGGAAGCATAACTGTTGATCATGTGTACGGTGAACTACCACCTCCCGAACCGATATATATATGTTACATAATCACATTTCAAGGAAATATAAACTAGTATATTTAACTTTTCTGTATGATATTTTTTAGACTGTGACAATCCTATAATTATTATATCACATATACCTTTTTAATTTTTATTCTGTATGAGATATGATAATGTCGCATCTGTCTACGATGGACGACTACCTCACAATGTCATGTGATTCGTTTTTCACTTACTCTTTAGATTAATGATAATAATATTTAAATTAATGAATATATGTGATATTTATTACATAAAAATACCTTTTGAAATATAATTTCACATATATCTTCTTACAATCATACTGGTTTGAAAACAATAACATCTCGCATGCGTATGAGTGGACAACCACCTCCATGTAGTGATGTGAAATGATTTTCATTTTATTTTTACAAGGAAGATAATAATGATATATTTCATTAATAAACTAGATATATATATATATATTATGATAATGATTGTGGAAGGGTGAATTAATATTTCTTTACCTTTAATTCTATCAGTCAAGAAAAAATTGACACAACATTTAGGTATACATATGAATTACCATCTGTGAGAATGTTTTATTCCATTTTCAATATCAAACTTTTATATATTACTGTATATAAACATATAATTAATATATATTACATTCATATACTAATTAATATATTATATAATTTGGAATCTAGATCAATGTAAAAAGACCATAATCACCAATCAAAACATACATGAAAAATGAAGTAACTAACAACCAAAATAGTGAATTTTACAATTGAAATGTTAATAAATGGGTGATAAAATAAAATAAGTACATAATATATGTAATGAAATATATGATTATCTTTACTTAACAAATTAATAATAATCCTATATTTTTTTATACATGAATCTCAAACAAGTTTGAATAATTCAGACCTAAGTTTAGGGTTTCTCATCTCACTTTTACTTTCATGAGTCATATTCCATATTAACTACTTAATTATATTCTACGGTTTATATAATTACAATTTTAAGTTTTATATACTGAATCCCTTTATATTCATGGTATTTAATGTTTCATTTTTAATTATTTCATTCATGGGGCTTATGATTCAAACAATAAAAAAGTGGTAGTGGTGTTTGTTACAATCCTTTCTTTATTTGAGATTATTTATTTTAATGTATCCTTTGGGGGGATTTTTTGATATTTACAAAATAAAATGTATTTTATTACTTATTTTTTGTTCATTAATTTTACACGTAATTGTACCATTTTTTATATATTTTTTTTAAATGACTGAGAATATGCTTCTAATAAATCCATCATCATTTCACTATTCAGCAGACAAAAAATATTATTCTAAACCCATGTTGTAAAAAATGTTTTAAATAATGTTAACAAATTTTAGAAATTATATATTAAATAAAATTTTATGCATTTTTTACATTTTACATAAAAAATTGAAAATAATTTTCAATTTTTTTCCAAACAAGGATATTTTTTATTTTATCTAAAATGTAAAAGGAATCTTATTTAAGAATTTATGGCATGTTAAATATTTCCTAACATAATTACTGCTTAATTTTTTTAGTATTATTTTATAAGTTTCAAAGTAAATCTTAAAAGGAAAATATTATGAAAAAAAATCAATAGATAATGTTTTAAAAGGATAAATTCTTAATTAAAATTATATTATACTCATGTATGTTTTTATGAATGTTTTTTATGGTATTTAAAATAATCAATGATATAAACACTTTATTATACTATGATCCACTAGGGATCTATTATAATTATACCAACCATATTAATTGTCCAGATAGTATATAATCTATTTTTCCAGGGATTTACCGGTTTGATATAATTCATATTACAATGGATCTTTTATAATTATGTTTATTGATTGTGGTAATTGTTAACATTTTATATGTGATATTTTCAATATTAATGTCTATGATGATTGTGTTTAACCCCTTTCATATGGAAATGGATTACACATAATAAGTGATGGGTGGGGCCCACTATAGCCCCTTCATGTATAGGTAGGCCTCATGAGACAAATTAGATTGGGTTTTTGTCTTAAGTATTACGTTTTTATGAAATAAGTCATTATGTGATCCATTAATGATATGGTCATGATGTACAACATTTTAAATTAACAAATAATAAGATTATTTGTTGATGATCCATGTGATTATTAAATTAGTTAGTATATTAATGGTTACGTTTCTAGATCATGTGATTGTTTATATGGATTTATTTATTCATCATGTATTATATCCATATTAAACTTAAACAATTAACTAAATGGCCTATATTTCGGTAATTTATCATTATTTATTAATTATTTTCATTATTTCCTATATGCTTCCAGTGTATGCATACATTTAAAAATTATTTTAGCATAACCCTTTATATTATTTCTTTCCCGAGTATGCCAATATGTTTATTATGATAGATATTATTTTTTATTCTAGAGTGAAAAACAAATAACTGGAGAAAAATTCAATGTCATATATTATGACTTCAATTGTAATGTGACATTCAATTAAGAATCTAGTTTCCAAAGATTACTAATCTATACATTCCTTCAATTTTTGATTCCATGTATCATATCCCAATGTAATAAAGTAATCCTTTACATTGGGATACTATGGTGGAGTTTGTTATAGTTTCTATCAGAGGAAGATTAGTAAAAACCTTGGGAACTAAATTATGGAATCCCTATATTAGTAAGCATACAATTATGATATACCATAATTATAATTATAGAAAAACATTCTAAGGATTTGATTAGGAATACAATATATATATTTTCTTATCAATACATCCTTTTATATATTCAAAAAGTAGATACAATTTTGGAAAGATGTACATATGGGTAATAACTTTGAAAAAGGCATGTTAGACTTGACTAAATCATTACCAGGTACATAAAAATAGTTCTTACTATTAATCTTGTTTCAGACTCATGGGGTATATTCTTAAGTTTAATCACATTTTATACACAAAAAATTATGAAGTATTTGAAAATATTTTTATTATTTTAAAACATTCTAAAGAAACCATGTTTATGATAATGATATTATCAATGATTTTTTATCCAGTTAATGTTATGTGTCTCTCCAGTTCTGGGACTATACACATTGTTTCATAATGATATTATGTAATTCACAGTATAATATAGTTTATAATTGGTACCTTTAAAAATGAATGGGGAATGTATCAATACTTGTACATCATGTTGGTATTTCCCCACTGGGAAAGATAATGAAACTGGATCTTGAGATATAGCTCGTACTAATCAAATTATAACTATATTATGGAATATAAATTAGTTTATGATCATCAAACATTCTATATTTAGTATCATTTAGATCCAAAACGTGGTGTAATAATGGAATACCACTTCACACACCAACAACATATATCATTTAACGAGACTATAAATCCATTAATAGCTCAGCAATAGAAAATTTCATTAGAGAATATATTTATCACTTTTTGAAGAAATGAAAGGGGTATTGTTTTCATGGAAATTTATCCTCTCTCATGATATACAGATCAATTATGTTCATTAATTCATAACACTAAATATGAAGAATAAATAAATAATATAGAATGGAGGGAGTTTAAGGTACACTTATTGGAATAACATTTTCTTTGAGATAAATGAGAATGAATGGAGAGATAATTTTACTAAATCTTGGACAAAATGAAGATGAAAATGATTCCATTTATGAATCCAACTGTACAAGGTGAGAAAGGAATGTTATGAACTACATATATAGTCCGTGGTCAGGATTTATATTTTCATTGATGGAATTAACTAAATATTTAAGTGTATTAATCTACAAAACATTCCAATCATCTGAGTGCACATTATCATGAACTATTAATTCATAAAATAAATTATCCATAAATTATGTATTTATAGGTATGAAATAAAATAATATGACGGTAGACATAAATTATATAATGTGAATAATGGAATGAATGGTTTCCCCATGTTATAATTGTGGAATTAAACACATTGTACTTACTTGAAGGGACTGATAGTTTTCTAAAAGTGTTGAGTGAATGGAAACGGTTATTGGGTTTGAAAGGGAATAAAATAATCTTCCAATATGAAATTACTATACATTAATGATATGGTGAATAAATAAAATAAATTCCCCATGAATCAATGAAATATACCTCAAAATAAGTGATGGGTTTGAGGTCAATTTGATAATATTAATTAAAAAACTTGAATGAATACAAGGATTATGTTTTTGGATTCAATACTTTTATTAGAAAATTCATTTATCTATGATATTATCATTATTAGAATCATAAAATGTATAATTATTCTGCTATAGTGGTTTTTATAAATTTAATTATAGATTCATGTTGAATGGTACCATGAAAAGTGATTCAGTGGAAAGTTGGTCATTTTAATAAAATATGTTATTCGTAGAATATAACACTATATATGTTATTGATGCTGAGTTAATAATGACAATGAGATGTCTATGATATAGTATTGGTGAACAAGAAATTATTTAATGATTGGATATTTTATGTTACATTTTCCTTAGCTTACTAAATCTTTGGACATTAGTAATACATTAAACAACTATAAATTTTATTTTTAATAGAATCCATATTTTTATTAAGTATTAATTGAGGCCGAAGTATTCACATAAATTGTATGATACATTACGAGTGAAAAATTTGATTGGGGGTAAATGATAATATTATTTTGGATATTTATTGACCATATTTCTAAATTATTTGATATCAATTTTTTCCATACATGGAGGTGTGTTATGTTTAAATTTTCATGTAATGGATTAAGTTTAGCATTGGATATTATTGGATAAATGGTGATAATAATTCTGGTTTTTTATGATAACTAGAGTATAATGTATTTATGTGTTATTATTTTATGGATTTTATAATCCAAAAGGGCTTCAGGAATAAAAATATAATATTACTTTATTATTGTATGAAATTAAGTGTAAATTGATCACAGTATAACCAAAGGATGATATTTTTCATATGAAATGGAATGAAATCATGTAAATATATATTCCCAAGAAAAATTTTCATCTTTAAGAAAATGTTTTTTAAATAAAATTATATATATATATATTCATTTATAATTAATTAATATCCAATTCACTTATCATATATTTATTTATTTGTTATCATTAAATTCCTCCTAGCCATGACCTCTATCACTATTAAATAGTATTTTTCTGTTCTTTTTCTCTTCTATAACCATGTTTTCTGTTACCAAAAATTTTCTACTATTTGGGCACGATGTTATATATTGTTCTATGCGACCATCAAAAATACCATTCTTTTTTTAATAGAATATTTTATTATCCTTGATTATGATATGGGTTTCCCATAATAAACTTTTCAAATGCCAAACGCTTTTTTACTAATAAAAAGTTCATATTGTGTAGTTATAATTTATATAATGACATATTATTTTCATAAATAGATATTAAATCAAAATGGATGAATATTAATTTAATAACATAAAAAATAACACAAGAACTATACGGGCTTTCTGTAATTGGAATCATGGAAACATAAACAACATGTTCATATAAAAACTATGTTGTCTTTTACTTATTCATTCACAAATAGAACCTTTTTTCAAATATCTTTATTAATAAATTTCATCATGTAATAGGAAATAGAAACATAATAAATGGTGATCTTAGATTCTCATTATGTAAATATAAATTATACATGGGGAGAGTGGATATGAGAGGTTTTGGAAAATAATTGAAAATCATTAAGTATTGAGATGTGAAATGGGTGGTGAGGGTGGTATTTAAAATTGAGGAGGGGTGAGTTTAAGTGATTAAATAATGGTTATTTTATATCCATATCCAACCAAATTTGGGTAAAAATAATTTAAATGAATAAGGAAGATAATTAATGTTTTAAAAGTATGTTTATGATGGAAAAAAACATCAACCATCCATTTAAATTTTAGTGTTTATAGGACTATTAATCTGTTATCTATGCACTGTAAGCAATTAATGATATTAAATTTACTGAAAAAAATATACATACAATAAAATATTGGATCAATTCATTCTAGACCATTAAAATTAATTTTACGTTGAAAATTCATCACTCAAATAAAAATTGATGGGGATACCTATGTCTCCTTACATCCTCTGGTTCCCACCTAGCTTACTCAAAATGGTGGTTTCTTTACAAAACATTAATTATGTGAGTGGTATTATTTTATATAAAATTATATAGATGATTATGAATCAATACCAGATTTTCTTCAAAATAAATATCTATTACTAGTGGTATGTCCTTTGATTTTAGTACATATGGAGGATCTTTTATGTACTTCCTCAAGAGAGATATATAGAACACATAATGAACATCATAGAGATTCGATGGAAGATTCAATTATTAAGCTACTATCCAAATATAATTATGAATTTAAAAACAATTTATGTCCTTGTAATTTTAAATTTCACTTTATAAATGAATTTTTGATGCTTGAGATTTAATTTTGGGGAAAACCACATCATAAAAAGTGTTGATAAGACATCATCTAAGAATGTGGGAAAGTAAAATGAGAAGATAACCACACTACTATGATTTTTATTAGAAGGATATTAGTGGAATTTGAAAATATATACATGGAATATAATTATAACTATCATGTTCTAATGCATAATTAAAATTTTAAGGACAACAAACCCATAAAACAATTAAGTCTAAAAAAGGCTATTGATATCATAAGAAATGATGATAATGGGATAACATTTTATTTCAAAATGATTTGAGAATATATTCATACCAGATTTACTCTCCTAAATTAAATCTTACTATTTGTTTATACCATTATCACTTTCCTATTAATTTCTTACTCCATGAAATTATGTTCATATTGTAATGCCTAAAGATCTAGTGCATGACAAGATACATTATGGGCTGGCATGTCATTCATTCTCCCACTAGTTATCAAAACAAAATGGTAAGAAAAATTATCCAATATTCATAAATCATCATATGGTTTATTAGTAGAATAATATATAAAAAATCATCAAATTTCTAACATAAAAATTTCATAAATCGTTACCCTTATGAATAATCCCAAAAATAAAAAACCAAAACATTAAAATTAAAGACATTATAATTTCAATGTCATCATATCATTATTACGATAACCTACATGATGTAGATCTTCATTTTTATACAACTAGTCTTTGATGATCATTATCATATATTCTCTTAAAACATGGTAATTAAATTAATTTCCATAATTACTTATTGAAAAGACCCATGATTTCATTAATTAACTCTTTCCTCATGGCATAAATCCAAAATTTCTATAAAATAAATCAATAAACCACATTTTCATCATATTAATAAACAACTCCATGGTCATAAATATTAACCCTTTTATTTTATTAAAAGAAAACTCTCTTTAACTTATTATTATCCATAATTCAAGAACATATTAAAGGTTATATCTACCTTAATATTGTGTTCTCTAAAAAATATAACCTTACCACCTCAATCACTTTTCATTGTTATGAATACAATTAAACATATACATTAAAATACATAAAGAAAACTATAGTGGAAAATATTTATATGTTTAATTATTCAATAATATCCTAAAAATATGTCTAAAACATTATTCATGAATTCAAATACATAAAAAATAAATAATTTCTATTATTTTTTAAGAATCTAACTAGTTTTCTTCATTTTATCCCTTAACACTTCTTTCATATAATATGTCATTCATATTATCTTCATTGTCATCAAAATAGCCATCACAAATTCATCCTTACTAATTCTCTTCATAAGGTTCCCCATATGAAATAAATTTTTAAAATGGTTATACATTAAATATTGTAAACATTTTACTATCAATAATGCCTTTTGAATACCATTATTCTCATCTCTAACATTAAATATAACACTCACATTTACATTAGAATTACTTTATTTGTGTCCTTATTTTTTCAACGAAATTATAGTCTATTTCATATAAAACATTCACATTGATGCCTCTTCCCACATTCTTTACATGTGGAAAATTGACCTTTCTTTCATCTGTGGTCCCCATTAAAACTCTATTTTTCTCTAATTCTATTCATCAATAAACTCCCCAAAGTAGAAATTATTTATCATATTAATATATTAATGATTATGAATAAAATAAAGTTTTTTTCTTATTAATGAAATTTCATTTTAGTATTCAGGAGTAATATCATTAAATTATACATCACATTCTATATTAATATGAATCCTCTTGGTTTTAGAAATTTTCTAAAACCCAAAGAAAATTGTGTGAGAAACAATAATCATAGTGTGATACTATATAATAAATAAAAATTTAATTTAAAATTAAAATATACGGCATATTAGATTTAATGATAAGTTATTCATGATTGTTATAAAAATCTTGTATTGTAACATAGACTAACCCATAGGTTACATATTAAAGATTTCTCAACCATGTGTCCAAAGGATAACTAAACCTTGTTATGATGACAACTAGAATGAACCATTATTTTCAGAATTTGATATTATATCTAAATATATAAATATTCATTACCCAAATAACAGAACCATTTTTTAACCTTATGGGTTTATTTTATTTAAAAACACCGAAACAAAAAAAACTAGTTCATAAAACAACTATATTATCTCCCACCTATTCCTTCAAAACTAGAAAACATTTTGAAATATAATTATTAAGACATTTATTTATATCATAGGGGAATGATAATTAAGACGAAGTGATCTTAGATACTTTGTAAAGATAAACATAAGAGTAATCAATCCATGATAATCTGAATTATTAAGATAAAAATTGGTGTATATGATCATGATAATAACTTTCAATGTCCATAGCCAACCTGTCATGGATCATAATCAAGATTCAAGGCATAAATATTATCATTCTAGAAAACATGGACCATAACAGTGGTAAATCATCATAAATCAATAACGATATATAAACTCATGTCATAAAAGTGGGTTTCCATTTTATAAATATTTATATAAAAATACATTTACTCTATCAAGATTAACTACCAATACAATAAATATTGTTGTTTAAGACATTTCTGTTTTCCATAGTGTACTATGATGAACTTGATTTCAATTTTGAATCAATATGCTCCAATAGTGGATCAAGACCATCAACTTGTATACAATATTATATCATGAGATATAAAGAATTACCATATGATTTGGAGTTAGTTATAAGTATCACCACTTATAAAATAAAACCAATACATATGTCTTCCACAACAACATAAATCATTCATCATAACAGAATATATGAAATGAATTCGGTATCATAAACATATTTCCATAATAAACATAAATCAACAATAAACATAATAAGGTTAATATACATGAATAATATTCCTATTAAATAATTAGTTACATCATATAATTTTATTTTATATATAAAATAATATTGAAATATCAATTGAAATAATTATAGAAAATAAAAATTATTTCCATTTTCAAATCATTGATTTTTAAGGAGCTTCACAATTATAAAGGGGAAAATTAAAAATAACCATATAATCATTTAAAGAGGATATCTAATCATCAGATTCATGATGGTGGGAAAGTTTATATAGAACCTCATTAATAAATTATAAATTAACACATCTTTAAAATATATTTGAAAAAAAACCAAAAAAAACTCTTTCAAAATTTCAATATTTTTTATATAACCCAGCCATAGAAATAATATATATTGAATTGATTTTTTTAAAGATAATTTTTAAAAGAATGTCCCTTATAAATATCATATCATTGAGGTATGAATTAATTAGTTTAATTTATTATGGTTATCACCTGTAAATCCAAAAAAACAATGAATATACCATATAAGATGAAGAAAATTAATTTCACACAAACTATTATATTGGAATGATAAATTAAGTAGATGTTTAACCCAATGAATATAAATGGTGTAAACAAATATCTTATCACATTGTAATTAGTAAAATTGTATGCCCAATAAAAGTAATAATCATATTATGAAACCTTGAATACCATGAATATACTTATATTAATTATAAAATATATCAAATATAAATATATAAACCATAAAAAATAAATAATTAGTGAATAAGGAATTTATATTACATAAGTAAAAGTGAAATAAAAAACCAAAAACTCATTCTTCCCATTATTTATACATATTTTAACATCATCTATAATGTTTTAAAGAAATTATTAATTCATTATTTAATAATATTCATATTTTTAATAAATTATATTACTCTTTTATAACATATTTCCACCGGTTCAATAATAATATTTAATTATTTTCATTGTTTCTGGTGTTTTATCTTCATGGATTGATGGGCCTTTAAATTTTTGTATAATTTTGGATATTATATTAAAATATAAAGAAAAATCAAATTGTTAAATTAAATTGTTACAATTAACATATATAATATTAAACCATCTCATATGTCATATTTCATTCTGGTATATTGATGGTTAATTTGATAAATGAATAAGATAAATGTTTAGTATATTTTGTAGGTTTTTCCGACCCTCATAAAATAGTTTAGTCGATTTATTATGATATCTATACATTTTTTCTAGATCATTTAATATTTTATAATATACCTATTAAAATATTATTAAACCATAATAATAATTTAATTTTCTAACTTGAATATTGTAATAGAAAATGAAAAATCATTATCCATGGAGACGGTTAACTTCCATAACATGGATAATAGTTTCATTTCTCTAAATAAGAGGTGAGAAGAAAACGGGTGTATTTATGATATTCCATTATTAATGTAAAGGTGTGGTTTATACATGATAGTATATTTAATATGTTTTTATGTGTGAAAGAGGTTAAGAGAAGGAATAAAAGGAAAATAAATTAAGAGAGGTTGTTTGAGAGAGGTAACTCTTGATGATCACCTCCTTGAAGGAGCACTTAAGAAACCTGGAAATGGTCCTTGGGTTATAATAGAAGCACATTGACATGGTGATATGGTTTATGGGAGTTTTGTTTTAGATATTTTAAAATATTAATTACTTTTAATGATAAAGGGGTTTGTGATGGGTTGTATTTTTACATGTGAAGTAGAGGTTTAATGTGAGTAAATAATGATTATTTTATATTTATACTTGAAAAAAATTGGGTGGAATTAATTCTAAATAATTTGGAATATATTTACCTTTTGAAAGTATCATTAGTGTTGAGAGACACAATATCCACCTATTTAATGTTGTGGTTTTTATATATTTTTTATATTTTACCATATAACATTTACAAGCAACATTATTTCACAAATACTATTATAATGTTTTTACCACGATAAATTTTTATGCCTAAATATGACAATGACTTTATAAAATAATTTATAAATATTAATATAAAATATGGAATATATTTTTAAAAATTAAAACACATAAGTTATGAAATATTCATTTCAAATTTAACAACCAAATCACAATGAGAAAACATTTTTATGGAAAAAATTAGTTTCTATGAAAATAAATGTACTCATACCAAGAGAATTAATAAAGTGTAATTATATGTAATTAATTACATTATATATTAAAAAATTACATAATATAATTTAAAATCATTCTAAAATCATAAAATTACATTTATATATTATAAAAATATGGGATTAAAAAAATCAACATTTTCTATTGTTCATAGAATATTTTAAAATTTTCAAAAACATTATCAAAAATTTATCCTAAGAAAAAGGTTAACTATATTACTCATAGAATTATTTTAATTCTACAAAATAAATTTTCATAACTTGTCTGAAATATAATTATATTTTTTTTCTAGAAATAATTATAACCAGCCTTTTGGTGAAAAATTATATTATAAGAACAAAATTGAATTACAAAAAAATATATGCATATTAAAAATTATTTAATTAATAAATTAATTTTGTTTAGAAAATTTTATATTTCATATTGTAGTAATCATTTTAATTCCATCTAATTTAATGTCTATATAATAAGGATCATGTTAAAATAATAATATTGTGATGTTCGTTTAAGATTATTGTTCCCTGAAACATAACCTATCAAAGAGTTTAAATTTATTTTAAATATACATATATATAAAAAATATTTTGGTGTTAATGTTTATTTATGTTGGGTATAATGTAGAACCAGAAGATGATATAAAATATTCTTATTGAATTAATTTTATTTTCTTTCATAGCATGTGATGCAGGAACCCCTGAATTTAAACGAATCATGACATACTATTAACATATTGTTATAGATATCATCTTGGAATTAGAATGGAATTTAAGAATATGATTAAAAAAATTATGAAATTATATGGTTTAAATATTAATATAAAATTAATTATTTTGTGACCAATTAATTATAAATCAAAATAAGATCTATTTATAAATAAATAAAATCTTTATTCAAAAAACTATATTTCTATTAACAATATCTTTTTACTATATTAAATTGAAAAAAACTAATAATTTTTTTATTTATTTTAAATAAATTTACATATTATATAGTCAATAAGGTTTTTATAATTCATATTATGGGTTTTCTAGAGATTATATAAGGATATGTCCAATTTTAGCATTAAAAACACTATTTTTTTAAAAAAGGTTATTGCGTATTTTGCACTTATTTTAAAATTAATTATTCCAATTTTTTTAATTAAATTTGGGTAAAATTTACTACATTATTTAAATCATCATGTCAAAAATATATTGGTGTGAAATTTTGAAAATTTTCAAAAATGATAAAAATAATTGTGAATAGTGAAAAATGCTGGTTTTTAAAAAAACTACCATTTCATTTAAAGAATATATTAAATAAATTTAATATGAATATTTTTAAAAGTACAATTTTTTTAATTATATATATATATTAATCCAATATATCTTTTGGTAATCATTTTCATTATTAAATTTTATATAAAAATGTTTCTAACTTTTGAATTTTTCCTCTATTGATGATGGATTTTTCATGGCATCCGCAGTATTAATTTAAATATTAATTTTAAAAAATATTTTAATGTAATTAGGAAATATTGAAAATTTATTTATAATAATAATAATATATAATATATAATAATTTTGACTTAATTATTTTTCTAAAATGAATAGTAAAAATTTAAAAAAAAGTATTTACTATGGTTATTGTTAAAAATGATTTACTGAGAGGTTAAAATACAAATATAAAGGGTGATATATCCTATAATAATGTAAAACAGAACATTTCAGAGAATATTTATACCTTATAAGGCAAAGGTCTAATAATGGTCTATTTTGTATCCATTTTTTATTAAAAAATGTTGCTACAAACATATCTTTTAAAAAATTACAAGTGTGTCTCTCACATCACTTATAAACTCCCACCACCTATCCTCTCTTCTTGACACTCCATAACACATTATTTTAGAAAATAACTATCCAAATTTATTCCTTAATTATATAACCACATCATTTATTCAATTTTTATATTATTAATCCAATATAGTAAGGCTTTAGGATAAACCTATAGAGGTGGTCTGAATAATATGTAATGTATTTAACTATGCATTTATGTTATAGTTTTTATTCTAATTCCTTAAAATAGTTTCAGAATATCATAAAAAATTAAATGTTATTTTTTAATATTATGAGTAATATCCCTATCCACTTCCATCAAATGGGATACAAAATAATCATTTGTGTGTATGGAAAACTACCGCTTCGTCAACCGATATTGTTTGCATTCCATCAAAACCCCTCACTATTGTATACAATGATAGATTTAATATATATATATATATGAGATATATATTATATTATTATAATTTTTTAATTATAATATCACATATACCTTATTACCTTCCAACCCATTGGAAAACAATAATGTCGCCCATGTGGAAGTCCGACTATCACCTTGAGAACTGTTGTGACATATTTTAAATTTATGTTTTACATGAATTGTAATAAGGAGAGATTAAATGAATATATATATTTATATATTTGATATTTATAAAAAAATACTTTTATAGTTATAATATCGCATATACCTTCTTACAATCCATATATTGGGGGATCGATTAAATCGATCTTTTGTATGATGGACTACCACCCTGTGAAGCGAGGTAATTAATTTTTCACTAACAATTTTTATGGAAGGTAACTAAGATCAATATAATAAATATATTTGATTTATATTAAAAAAAATTACTATTTATTTATAATATATTATTTATTTTTATCTCATTTCATCCATGGATAAAAAGGAAACATCTTTCATATATGAAAATAGCTTATTGTCTCCATAAAAAACGTATTTAATGTTAGTTATTTAAATTTCATTGTTAAGTCCACAAGGCTGAATAACCTGAGAGGGGGGTGAATCAGGGTATGTCTAATTAAAAATTAACGCCCATTCTAATCTTGTTTCGCTGTTAAGCAAAACACTCTTCTCTCTATTTCCTGTTGCACAAAGTAAACAGAAAGTAAAGCATGCACAGGACACAACAATTTTACTTGGTTCACTGCAAAGGGATACGTCCAAGGAGCATACGCCGACAGGTTTCTGGTCGTACCAAGTCCACTAAACTTCACTAGATGTGGATTACTATGTTTGGGCTAGATCACTTCTTTTCCCAGGCTCACTGCCCTTATAAGGTTTAGGGTCACCTCACTGCTTTCCCAAGGGTCACTCCCTGTTTCTCTCCCTCTGGCTCACTGCCGGTGGAGAGGATCACCTTATTCCTCTTCCTAAGCTCGCTGCTCTGTGAAGGGATTGACTCACAGTTTATAGACCTGTAGGTCTCTTCATTTCCATAATGGAAGGCATCTTTCTCAGTATGTAGATGCTCTGTTGAAGTTCAACTTTCACCCGTAGATGAATACCTCTTTGCCTCTGAACACTGGGTAAACAACCTTTGGAAAGTCCTCCGCAAAGAACTAAACTTCGCTAGGCTCCCAATTTCGCGAAGCTCCTCCCTTTTTGCGAAGCTCTCTCGCGATGCTCAAGCCTTCGCAAAGCAACGGCCATCGCAAAGCTTAGTAATCCAACGCAGAGCTCGCAGGTTTCACGGAGCTACAATAGCCGCCGCGAAGCACCTCTTTCGTGAAGCACACTGGCTCCACGAACCACCTTCTCAAATCGAGATCAAAGGATTTCTCTGAATATTCTCTTTACTTTGCTCGAAGGGGTCGGCCTCTATTTATAGGCGATTCCACCGACCCTCGTCCCTTCCACATGAAGTCAATGCCACGTCATCTCAAATCACGAAGCTTCAAAGATTCTGTTGGAATTCTGTCCAAATCACGAAGCACCATGGAACTTTTCCGTTCGCGAAGCTTGACGTCATCGCAAAGAATCACCATCAACATACCTTTGCGACTTCGCTGAGAAGCTCCCTCGCGAAGCCAAACATTCTTCCGCGCCTTCGCCGTGAAGCTCCCTTGCAAAGAGCTTCACCGCCGCGATGCGCTTCAGCCTCTGCCGTTCGTGAAGCATGACGTAATCGTGAAGCATCACCGCCTCTATTCTTCTGGTCTTCGCAATTTCCAAACCATGCATCCTATCTTCGCGAAATTCATGCCTTTGCCATATTAAAATATGCTCTTCATGGAAATCCTATTTTCGCGATGCTCACCAAATTCCAAATTTTGGACCCCAAAAATTTGGCAAACAATGGAAAATGGCACCACCTTGTACTGCTCTTTTTGTAGCACCTCCAGACCGTCCTTTCCTTTGTCATCGTTCTTTGTCAACTTAGATTGTGAGCAACATCCTGAGAACTCGACAATTCTCCATGGAAACATACTTTTTCAACAAACACAATCAACCCAAAAATGCTTCAATGTTACCTTGAGGGATTTTTGCCCAACAATCTCCCCCTTTGGGTTTGTTGACAATTCATCAGAACTATTTCAGAATGATTTTCTGCACTTTGATACCTCACTGATTCTTCACCTGGCCACTACCACCATTCGCCTCTTGCGATTATGATAGAGTTCAAGGAATAACATAACACATACTCGAAGCCCGCATGAACAATGCTCGGCGAGAGAAACAAGATTAGTATGACAAGTTCATCAATGACTCACTTCATGTCAGACCCCAATTGTCGATTCCAACCTCATATCAATTCTTAAATTGATACCAATTGTTGAACCACACTGATACCAATTGGTGATAGCTGGACACCGTCTCACACCATTCCAACATGACTGTTCTACTTTTATCACGATCCTTAGCTGTCGTGATATCTATTCTTTTATCGATCACTTCTAGCATCGTCGAATTTAAAAATATCTCCCCCTTTATCATTTCTCCCCTTTTCTGGCTGCTCCACCTGTCAGCTTCTCCCCATATCAATTATGATTTATCAAATCTCTGCACTGTCTCCCCCTTGAAAAATCACTATTTTCTCCCCCATTAACAAACACTTTTCTCACCCTTTGTCAAACAAGTTTCTGCCCCTTTGTCAACGAACCCAATGGTCACCCCTCTATAGTCTGTAACAAAGTAGAGAACACATTAGCACAGTAGGGAAAACACATCATACCTCGGGGAGAGGGGGGGTCCCTCAACCAAACTATTTCTAGTGCGGGGAGTCGACTAAACTCCCAGAGACAGTCGATGCCTTTCAAATGCTTCCTTGGGTAAGGCCTTTGTCAGAATATCTGCAACCTGTAGCTCTGTAGGCATGTATTCCAACTTCATGATTCCCTGCTCAACCTTCTCCTTGATAAAATGATACTTAATCTCAATGTGCTTTGTCCTTGAATGGTGGATGGGATTTTTGCTAAGATTTATAGCACTTGAGTTGTCGCACTGGATTCCGATCGGAGAGTTCCCTTCAACTCCCATATCTTCAAGCTGTTGCTTAATCCACAATAACTGTGTGCATGCTTCAGTGGCCGCAATATACTCAGCTTCTGCGGTGCTAAATGAAATGCAATCTTGTTTCTTGCTTAGCCAAGAAATAAACAATCCACCAAGATATAATGCACCACCTGACGTTTATTTTCTATCATCTGCTGAACCGGCCCAGTCTGCATCAGTATATACCAATAACTCTGTATGAGATTTGTCATTATATGTCAATCCGAATTCCATTGTGCCCTTGATATACCGAAGTATTCTTTTTACTACAAGCATTTGACTTTCCTTGGGATTAATCTGATATCTCGCTGCTTGGCATGTGGCGAAAACAATATCATGCCTTGTTGCGGTTAAGTACAACAAACTCCCAATGATTTACATGTATTCTGTGATATTAACTACCTTGCCATCCTCATCTTTTGATAATTTCATCCATGTAGCAATCGGAGTCTTCAACTCCTTGGAATTATCCATTCAAAACCTTCTTAGAACCTCCTTGGCATATTTGGAATGAGAAATGAAAGTTCCATTCCTTCCTTGTGTCACCTGTAGACCAAGGAAAAACGTTATCTCTCCAATCATTTACATTTCAACCTCATTTTTCATGAATTCGGAAAACTGTCTGCATTGAGCTTCATCTGATCCGCCAAAAATTATGTCATCGACATACACTAGCACCATCATCCATTTATTACTGTCATTGCTGAAATAGAGGTTGTATTCAACTCCTCCACACTGGAAACCAAGCTTCTTCAAGTACTGATCAAGCCTGGAGTACCATGCCCTTTGTGCTTGTTTCAGCCCATACAACGCCTTCTTCAGCCTGCAAACTTTGTTCTCATCCTCATGAACGTGAAAACAATCTGGCTTCTCAATATACACCTCTTCTTCCAGAACCCCATTCAAGAATGTGGATTTGACATCCATCTGGAACACTTTTAACATTCTTTGCACTGCTATGGCCAAAAATAATCGGATTGTCTCCAGCCTTGCAACCGGTGCAAATGTCTCATCAACATCTATTCCCTCTATCTGGGAGTATCTCTTGCACACTATTCGTGCTTTGTTTCGAATCACTATGCCATCTTCATTAATCTTGTTGCGATAGACCCATTTAGTCCCGAAGTCATTCTTGTCTGCTGGCCTCGAAACAATCTCCCATGTCTGGTTCTTCTCAATCTGATCAAGCTCTTCGTTCAGGGCCTGAACCTAGTTTTCATCTTCAGCTGCATCAGAAAAACATTTCGGCTCTACTTGAGACAAAACTGATGCTTGCTGTGATGATTTCATTCTTCGAGTCTGAACTGGAGTTGTTTGATCACCAATGATATTCTGCCTATCAATTTCAGCGCGACTCTTTGGCATCCTCGCAGACACCGACTTGACACTATCCTCTTCTTCATCAGTATCTTCTTCTAAGTCAGCTTCTGCCACTTCTTCTCACCCTGGGTTGCTTACCTCATCATCACTTTCATCCCGGAACTATTCACTGGATCGTTGAGTATTCTGTTCATTTTCAACTATAGTGACATCATTGCTTTCAATGATTTTTCTCAGCCTTTTGTTGAAACATTTATATGCTTTGCTTTTCCCGGAATAGCCAAGGAATATCCCTTCATCTCCTCGTGCATCAAACTTCTAATGATGTTCTTTGTTAAGAATGAAACACTTACTTCCAAAGATTCGAAAGTACTTCAACGTTGGCTTCTTTCCGTACCATAGTTCATACGGAGTCTTACCTTGCTTCGGACATAACAGGGATCTATTTGAAACATAGACCGATGTCAAAACTGCTTCCTTCCAAAATTTCTCTGGCAGGTCCTTATCAATAAGCATTGTTCTGGCCATGTTGTTGATGATCCAATTTCTCCTTTCAAATACTCCATTTTGTTGGTGAGTTCTTACTGATGAAACTTGATGCCTTATCCCATGTTTCTCGAGATAGTTTTCAACCTGACTGTTTGTAAATTATGTACCGTTATCAGTACGAAACTTCAGAATTTTCTGCCCAAGAATCTTTTCTCATTCCCTCTTATACTGCTTTATGCAACTGAACACCTCTGTTTTATGGGTAATGATGAATACCCATTCCATTCTTCTATAGTCGTCAATGAAAAGAACATAGTACCTTTGCCCATCTATAGCTCGTGGTGAGATAGTTCCACATAAATCAGCATGCACCAATTCGAGCACTCCAGTTGCTTTTTGTTCCTTTGGCATGTATGTCTTTCTGATGATCTTCCCTTGTTGACAAGAATCATACGTATGAGTGCGATCACATGATAGTTTGGGAAGGTCTCTAGTAGAATCACACATAACCAGATCTTCTATAGATGGTTTACATAGATGACCAAGTCGCTTATGCCACAACTGATTTTCTTCTTCTCTGGATAAAAGGCATGAATCTTCTTCCCCACCTACCAGGTAAAGATTCCACTTTGTTCGTTTTCCCTGTAGAATGACTATTCCATATTTTCCTTTAACAAAACACATCTTCTTTGTAAATAGGATAGAGTTCCTAGAGTCGCATAGTTGACTGACGCTAAGCAAATTATGATTGAGACCCTCTACCACTAAGACATCAGCATGTCTCATTTCTTTGCCCCCAAACCTGGCTTTTCCTGAGCCAACAATCTTCAGGCCTTCATCATTTCCAAATTTGACAACTCCTTCCTTGTCATATTTTATGCCTGTAACCAGATCCTTGTTGCCTGTCATGTGGGATGTACATCCACTATCATGGATCCACACACCAGAACAATCTGATACTTTAAGGGAAATTTTAGCAACTACGACCTTTTCAATTTTCTTCTTCCTGGTCCATACTTTTTCTTTAATACTCGGCATGGATTGAGGCTTCTGTTCTTTCTCATAGTATGATAGACTAGCTTCATCTTGCAAAACTTCAAATCTGTTATTAACTTTTAACTCACTTGTCGGTTTACTGATCTGCTGCTTGCGAACATTTTGATTCTGCTTTGGTACATTTTTCTAAATGGTCAGAGTGCAGTACCTAGCCATGTGTCCAAATCCTTCTCACCAAAAATAGTGTCCTTCAAAATATGTTCTGGAAAACTGTTCTCTATTTGGCTGCCATCTCTGTTCTTGTTCCCTTTGATATCTTTTGGCTATGGAACACACATACTGTGAATGTCCCATCTTTCCACAACAATAACACCTGATATAAGGTGCATTCCATCGTGTTACTTAAGCACTACGAGTTTCCCCTTGGGATCTCTGAGTTTTCTCATTCTGCTATGTTCTCAAATCCACTTTCAATCTTGGGACAGGTGCTTGTGGTCTAACTTCAACTAACACGGATTTTTGTTTCTGATTAAGCCATGACTCAGCCGTAACTTCTGAGTTCAATTGCTGCTTCTTTCCTGTTGAACTACAAGGCTCTTCTTTCTTCTTTTCAGTATTCGTAACGACCTGATTTCCAAAGAATGTGTTGGGATTCAAAGGTTTTTCCTGGTCTTTAACTTTTCTCCGCAGACCGACAACTTCCTCTTCAAGCTCTTCAATACGCTTAACGTGATCTTTCACTTTTCGACTCAATCAATCGATCTCCCTCTTCTGCTCTTCAATCTTGAGCTTATTCTCATCAAACTTTTATGTGTGCTCTGTCCTGGAAGACTTAAGATTTTCAATTTCTTTCTCATGCTCAGACTTCTCTTCTTCTTGTTGTTGCATGTAGAGTTTGGCATCACGTACAATCTTGTTGGCTTTATTTGTTTTTTCTCGCCAAACATCTATCTCTTCAAGAGCTGCTTCTAATTCAGCTTCCATGTCAACTCTCCCTTCAATTTATTCTTCTTCTTCATTAGTTTCAGTTTCTTTCTTTTCTAGAGCACTACTGGCAACAACCACCATCGCATTTTGTCCACGATATTTTCAGTTTTCTATCTCTTCAACTTCTTCACCCTCAGACTCAGTTGAACTGTCTATTTCTTGTGAAAGTAGATTCTTCTTCTTAAAAAAATTTCTCTTGAACTGTGTCTTCCCTTTCACATAGGCTGAAGATTTTTTCATGGGAATCTCAACATCATCTTCATCGCTTTCTTCTTGAAATTTTTAAGGGCATCTTGCAGCAAGATGACAAACCGTTCCACATCGGAAGCATGCTAGTGGAAGTTTCCCTTTAAACTATCCTTTTCCTCTTTGCATATTTGAAGAAAGGAACAACATCACCTCATCTGGCTCATATTCCTCCTGTGAATCTTCAATAGTGATCCTCTTCATGGAATTAAATGCCACCTCTTTGGATTTCCCCTTTTCCATAGCATCGTTGTCGTCATTTCTCATTTCATAAGAAACAAGAGTGTTGTGTAGGTTATCCAATGTCAGCTCTTTCGGATCGTTATCTTCCAAAACAGAAACTTTCGGATTGAACCAAGGTGGAAGCTTTCTCAAGATGAACTTTACAATTTTAATGTCTTTGATAATCTCATCAAGGCCTTGCATGTATTCTACCACAGCACTTACCCTGTCAATGAATGCATCAACAGACTCATTCGGGTTCATTCTCAGATCATCATATTTGTTCCACAACACTTGCAGCTTTGCCTCTCTGACTTTTGTATCCCCTTCATAAATATTCAAAATCTTTTCCCACATGGCATGAGATGTTTTGCATGAAATCAGCTTTGTATATATGGGATTGTAAAGGGATACCCCTAAGGCATTGATTGCTTTGGTATCAGCATCCAACTCATTATGCTCAGCTTCTGATAAAGCACCACTAGTAATATCAGCAGTGATACCATGCATGGCTGCTGAAAACACATCAATTCCCAAAGATCGGAAATAGTGTTGCATTCGATTCTTCCGTATCTAAAAATTACATCCATCGAAGATCGGAATCCCTCTATGATTAGTAACCTCCATTTGAGAGAAGAACAACTGTCAACCTCCTCTGATACCACTTGTTAGGTCCACAAGGCTGAATACCCTGAGAGGGGGGGTGAATCAGGGTATGACTAATTAAAAATTAACACTCGTTCTGATCTTGTTTCGCTGTTACAAAAAGCAATCTTCTCTCTCTTTCCTGTTGCACAAAGTAAACAAAAAGTAAAGCATGCACATGACACCACAATTTTACTTGGTTCACCGCAAAGGGATACGTATAAGGAGCATACGCCGACAGGTTTCCGGTCGTACCAAGTCCACTAAACTTCACTAGCTGTGGATTACAATGTTTGGGCTAGATCACTTCTATGCCCAAGCTCACTGCCCTTACAAGGTTTCGGGTCAGCTCACTGCTTTCCCAAGGGTAACTCCCTGTTTCTCTCTCTCTGGCTCACTGTCGGTGGAGAGGATCACCTTCTTCTTCTTCCTAAGCTCACTGCTCTATGAAGGGATTGACTCACAGTTTATAGACCTGTAGGTCTCTTCATTTCCATAAAGGAATGCATCTTTCTCTATATGTAGATGCTCTGTTGAAGTTCAACTTTTACCCATAGATGAATACCTATTTGCCTCTGAACACTGGGCAAACTACCTTTGGAAAGTCCTCCGCAAAGCACTAAACTTCGCTAGGCTCCCAATTACGTGAAGCTCATCAAGCCTTCGTGAAGCTCCTTCCTTTTCGCGAATCTCTCTCGTGATGCTTAAGTCGTCACAAAGCAACGACCCTCGCGATGCTTATTAAGCCAACGCAGAGCTCGCAGGTTTCGCGGAGCTACAATAGCCGCCGCGAAGCACCTCTTTCACGAAGCACACTGGCTCCGCAAACCACCTTCGCAAATCGAGAGCAAAGGATTTTCTCTGAAAATTCTCTCTACTTCACTCGAAGGGGTCGGCCTCTATTTATAAGCGATTCCACTGACCCTCTTCCCTTCCGTGTGAAGTCAATGCCACGTCATCTCAAATCGCGAAGCTCCAAAGATTCCACCGGAATTCTGTCCAAATCGCGAAGCACCACGGCACTTTTCCGTTCGTGAAGCTTGGCATAGTCGCGAAAAATCACCGTCAACATACCTTCGTGACATCTCCACGAAGCTCCCTCGCGAATCCCAACATTCCTCCGCGCCTTCGCCGCGAAGCTCCATCGCAAAGCCCTTCACCACCGCGATGCGCTTCAGCCTCTGCCGTTCGCGAAGCTTGACGTAATCGTGAAGCATCACCGCCTCCATTCTTCTGGTCTTCGCGATTTAGAAACCATTCATCCTATCTTCGTGAAATTCATTCCTTTGCCATATTAAAATATTCTCTTCATGGAAATCCTATTTTCGCGATGCTCGCCAAATTCCAAATTTTGGACCCCAAAAATTTGGCAAACACTGGAAAATGGTGCCACATTGTACTGCTCTTTTTGTACCGCCTCCAGATTGTCCTTTCCTTTTTCATCGTTCTTTTTCAACTTGGATTGTGAATAACATCTTTAGAACCCAACAATTCTCCATGGAAACCTGTTTTGTCAACAAACACAATCAACCCAAAAGTGCTTCAATGTTACCTTGAGGGATTTTTGCCCATCATTCAATGATTACTCTAAATAAATATATACACTATATACATTATAATTATATCATGGATAAAATTATTGATATTATTGAACCATTATCAATTAAAGTGGACCAAAAATAACAAATCATAACACAGAAAAGAAACACAATATCTATTACCTGAATCATGATTTTAACAATGAATTGTTGATAAATGGGTAATAACATTTCATAATTAAATCATATATGGTATTATATATATATGGTTATTTATTATATTTAGAATAAATATATTAGTAATATATAATTTTTTTATTCCTTACCATGAATGTCAATACTTATAGTAATGGAATTCTGTCTCATTTTAATTTTCAATAAAAGAATATTTCATAATCACCACATGATTATTTTTTGTTTTGTATATTTTATCCATGAATGTATTTTATCAATATTTTACTAATAATTATGGGTATCTAAATATCCATTTTATAATATATTTCATTGGGGGTTTTGTTTCAAATACTCCAATTTGTTAAGTGATTTTGTCTCAATTTTTCTACATTGGGAAATACCATATGTTATTAAACTATAATCTATTATGGGGTTTATATATAGCTCATTTTAAATATAATTTAAATTATTTAATTATTATAATTTTATTTAAATTTTAATTTCATGTTATTAATTCATGTGGATTAGGATTCAAATTTACTTGTGGCAATGATTTTATGAAACAATCTCATTTTTTATCGACATTTTTTATGATTACACTTTCAATGATGAAATTTTATCATCTATATCTATTGAAAAAACTTATATTTATTATAATCTAGTTCATTCATGAGAATTCATGTTTTCCCCTCATTTTCCTACCTTTATACACTCAATATTCGAAAAAAAATATTTTTTATGAAAACATTTATATTTCACTCATCAATCGAAACCAATTTTTTCCATATCCATGTTTTCTAAATATATTTCAAAAAAATGCTCTATTGTTAATATATGATTTTTTAATGAAAATATTTAACTTTTATGGATTTTTTATAATTTTATTTGAAATTAATCTTATTATAATTTTCCAAAAAAATAGGGTCTATTTGGATTTTCCAAAATTTTAAGTGGAATAATTTTTTTTCATACTTGACATGAAAAAATATTTCCATTTTCATGACCACTCAATGAGATCAATATTTCCATAAAAATTTAAGGGTTGTTTTCATAGAAAATGTTTTCCTTAATAATTTTGATTTTCTTAATTTTAAATAAATTATTTCAATTAGAAAGTGTTGTTTTCTCAAGTAATGTTTTAAATTATTTGAAATCTTAATTTATAAGTTTATAATATTAATTTAATGTAACATGATTTTTAAAATGTTTTATGCATAAAAACAATTGTATAAAGAATATTCTCCCCATTAAATGTTTTAAATTATTCCAAATCATCTTTTATAATTTTCCAACGTATTTTTAAATAAATTTATTTTTAAAATTTTTCTGATTTTTTGTTTTAAAATTGTAATTTTAAATCAACTATTATTTTATTAAAGAAATGATTGAAGTGATTATTTTTTTGAAGTCATTTTCCATATAAGATACCTTCTATTGTTATTACTTATGATATACTACACATATGATCCAATGATACCATATTTGTTCTCTATATAGATACTTTATGTTTATAATGATATGATTTTTATAATAGTAGTTACTTTTTCAGGGGTTGTGCTATGATGAAAGTATGAAATTTCTAAGAAACTAAGTTCTTTTACACATGTAATACTATGATTTAATGTGTATGAAATTCATTTCATTTAATTTTTTATGATATAATTAATGGTGTTTGATCATGTGGCATAAAAAATTTGTTTATGTAATGGGTGGAACCAAAATAATTCCCAAATAAATTTAGTATTGATTAATGTTTTGGGATATAAGAGGCTACATTAGAGGTTATCATAATCCAAAAAATATTGTACAATGAATTTTTTCTCAAGCCTAAAGATGATACATGGGTGGTTATTCCAATCCAATAATGTTATGAATGTCATGGTGGGTAGGATAACCATAATGTTTTCTATTATTGTGTGTATACAAAAATTATATATATTATTTCAATGTTCTGCTCATATTTATCATGGTATTTGATTTTATTATGATTTATGTCTTATAAACTACCATTATTTATTCCATGACTCAATATTTTGATCTTTGATAAGCATAGTATGGTTTTAATATGTTATTATCATATTCTCATACCATTATGCTTAAATTATATTTAATTATTTCCTATGTTTAACCTTATTGAGAAATTAAGCTCTCCCTTTCTTATGTTTCCCTCCTCAAATTAATGAATAATGGTTTTATGTTGGGTATTTTTATGAAGAGTATAAAATGGGATGATATTTGTGGGAGATGTTGAAGGTCATTCACAAAAAAAAATTGTGCATCTAGTCACCAATGGAACACCATTACAGTATTTGGGCACGTATTTGTGAAATATACTAAATAATATTACAAAAAGACGTGATATTTATATATGAATATCATGTATCCCTTTAAAATGGATGTTTAATTCCACACAAAAATTGCATGATGTTGTATCATCTGAAGAGAGATTGGATACTAAGAAAGGCTCTAGATTATATTATAGTATATTTTACATGTTACCAGGGTGCATTAAACAATATGACTAATAAACCCCTATTATCATGAATGAATCATTATCCCCTAATAATTCCATTACCGAATATACCATCAATATTATGATTCATTCATTTATTGTGAGAATTATATCACACCCATCGACCCAAATATGGGTTACCTTAAGTATCCATGTTTTGAGAGTTAAGAATCATGAGACATTGAATTATGTTTAAGATAAACTTATAATTAAAATGATATACAAGTCTAATAACTTGTGGTTTATATTTAATAGTAATATGAGAGGGATATAATCCCATAACATTATTTGTATAGTCATTGAGTTCGTCCCAAATCATAAATAATCTTATTGTAAAAGATATACTATGGACATAAAACCCCACCAGTGAGTTCCTAGGGTCTTAAACCATGTGGTTAGAAGTTACCAATAAAAACTGACCTTTCCTCTAAACTAATGTGAATGTTAATAATATTGAAGATATATTTTTCCTATTTCCTTTTAAAGAATATATAAATTTTATTTTCCTCTTAAAAAATGTTATAACAAACACATTTTGAGGACAATTTTATACCTTTTATTCTCACATCATCATTATTAAGAAGATAATAGTTATATATTCATTAAATTAAAAATAAATACTTGAAAATAATTTCTCTTCACCATAGAAAGGTAGTATATGCAACAATATTATACTGTATGTGAATGTTTTTATTATATTCTGCCAAACATAGGGATCTTGATCTTTAAATGGTAAATTATTTTGATCATGTTCCTCTAATATTTGAATACTCTAGAAATGTACTTGGAATAAATTTTTAAAGACATCATTAATTAACACCATATTTTTATTGGAAATATAAAATGGGTTTTCTAGAACTAGACACCCTATTCATTAATGGGTGTGTCCAGACTGGTATTCAATACAATATTATATATCTATTAATCCAAAAATACATCTAAAGTGTTTATATGGAAAATGGAAGGTGTATTCAACAATATTCCCTAGGGGTGACCCATTATTATAAATCATAATGGATATTCACACTCTATATGTGTCATTCGTAAACTTTTCCTGGATATTTATCCCATTAATAATATCATATACAATATTTTTATACATTTTATACTTATTTTTTTCAATATTCTATAGTTTCATCCATCCTTATTTGATATTCATATCCAACCACTTCTATTTTATCCAGTAAATTCTATATTCATTATGAGAGTTTGATATGAAATTATTAAGAGTATATTAAATATTCTAGGTAACTGTTTTAGGAACATTATGTGTAGATAAGACATGCTTGGGTATGGATGACTGCACTTTGTTGAAAAGTGTGATCTATCCTCTAATGGAAAGAAACATGCTCTTTTATTTGTTGATGTGAGAGGTAATACTATTAACAAATCATTTTATGTGATCAATATGGATTATCCAAAAATATAGATGCGTCCCTAAATAATACAAAAGAATTTTTTTTCTTGTGATCCCACGAACATCCTAAATCTTCTTTGATCACATAGTGTTTCATGTTGTTGAAATGTACACACGTCCCTTGGCCTAGCTAATACACTACCCAATTATTCTATCATACTCCTCCATAATCATGTTGATTCGGTGAATGGAGTTACATCTTCCTTTTATTATGAAGATCATGGATTCTATAAATAATAAGCGTTGGAATCTAGTGAAGTCATACATACCCATGAATGAGGAACCCTATGTAATATAAATTCAGTGATTTAAATTTAGTCTATGTTTGACTTTTTCAGTAATAAATAGACTTGGAAGGAGGGGATCAACATGGTGTATCCCTCTTACTGATATAAAAAGGATTATTTGTTTATAATCGGTGACATAAACACTCAAAAAGAATAATAGAATCTTACGAATAGGTCAAAAGCCCACTCTTAAAGAAAATAATGTTCCATAACCCTCAAAATATAAGTTAACTCTATCTTTTCATTGGATTTACCTATATCCACATTAACTATATTGTTGGTCGAAATATTCTTCATGTTAATATCACCTAAAATATTATATTCCATTTCAATAGCCCCATGCATACCCCTTCCTTTAATAAACATATATTTCTTATATGATATCATTGTTGGTTTCATTTTTAGTAATATTATGTTGAGAATGGAAGACAAAGAATTATATAGGAAGTTACACATTTAAATTTTTTTGTGGTGTTTAAAAGAGTTGTGTTCATTAACCATAAGGATGAGGATGATGTTTGATGTTCAATAAAATTCGTGTATAACATCCCCTTTGAAGAAGTATTAAATTTTTTCAATCATATATTTCATGGTAATCTCCCATGGTATAATATAGATAGACTTGAAAAATCATTATGCCTTGGGGGATAGCCTAACTTAGGGTATTTATCAGTTTTCATAATATATTCTTCCTCTAAAATTATTCTCAAATAATTATTTTTTGTATTATACTCTAATATTGGAATATATTTTAAAAATACACTACTACATAGTAATTTTGATTAAGTTCCAACCATTATCATTGGTCAACAAAAAGCACTACTAAAGAGGGAGGCTTTTATTAGTGCTAGATAAAATAAAAATAAAGGTACTCCTTCATCTGCGCTTTACCTAGTATTAATAAATTGAATAATGAATATTTTAATTTATATATACATGTGTATATAATTTTAAATGTTATTTATATATCTATATTATAATAAGAAAATATTAATATTATTTTCATAAATATTTGTACAAAAAATATCAACTTTTTATTAATCAATAAATATGATCAGTAATATATTTTAATCTTTTGATTAAATATGTATATATAAATATAATATATTTATATTTTATTTAATTTATTGATATATATATATATATATATGAATATATATATTTAAAATATATTTCATTTAATTTATATTTATATTTAAATTAAATAATTTAAAATATATATACAAGTATATTTGCATATATTTGTATGCAAGTATGTATATATGTTGATATATATGTGTATATCTGAATAAGTGCTTGTATATATGTGTTTGTCTGTGTTTTTATGTTATGTATGTGAGTATACATGTTGGGTGTGTTTGTGTGTTAATGTTTATATATGTTGAAAAATGTTTCTATATGTATTCGATTATAGGTACATGTGTGTATGTATGTTTTTGTATCTTGTTTCAAACGTACGTGTATGTATTTGTTTGTATGTGTAAGTATGTGAATGTGTGTGCATGTATGTTTCGGTATATGCGTATCTGTATGTTTGTGTATGAATATATATGTATATGTGTCTATGTATGTATTTGTATGTTTATGTAGTATGTTATTGCATACATATGAAAATCTATGTATGTGTATGTATCTGTATGTATCTGTATGTGTGTTTGTATACATGTATGTAGGTGTATATGCATATATGTGTATATGCATATATGTGTATATATTTATGTATGTGTATGTGTATGTGTACATGAATGTGTATGTCTATGTCTTTGTCTATGGTTTTTTCTATGTGCATATCTATGTTTATGTGTTTTTGTACATGTATGTTTTCTAATGCATGTGTATTTATGTGCACATCATTCTTTTTTTGTTATTGTGTGCATGTGTGATCGAATTTATATGTGTTTTAAGAATATATATGTTTTTTCGATGTATGTATAAGTGTTTTTATATAGATGTATGCATGTCTATCTATATGTTTATGTGTACGTGTATGTGTGTGTGTATATGTATGTGGATGAATATATGTGTATATATATGTGTCTGTGTTTTTTTTGTTATGTGAATGTGCATGTTTTTGTGTAATTGAATGTCTAGGTGTATGCGTGTGTATATGGGTATGTGTATGTGTATGTGTATGTGTCTGTGTATGTGTATGTGTATGTGTATGTGTATGTGTATGTGTATGTGTATGTGTATGGGTATGTGAATGTGTATGTGTATGGGTATGTGTATTTTTATGTGTATGTGTATGAGTTTGTGTATGCTTATGTGTATGTGTATGTGTATGTGTATGTGTATGTGTATGTGTATGTGTATGTGTATGTGTATGTGTATGTGTATGTGTATGTGTATGTGTATGTGTATGTGTATGTGTATGTGTATGTGTATGTGTATGTGTATGTGTATGTGTATGTGTATGTGTATGTGTATGTGTATGTGTATGTCTATGTGTATGTGTATGTGTATGTGTATGTGTATGCGTTTGTGTATGTGTATGTGTATCTGTATGTGTATGTGTATGTCTATGTGGATGTGTATGTGTATGTGTATGTGTAGGTGTATGTGGATGTGTATGTGTATATGCATTTGTATGTGTGTGTGTATGTGTATATGTATGTGTATGTGTATGTGTATGTGTATGACCATGTGTATGTGTATGTCTATGTGTATGTGTATTTGTATGTGTATGTGTATGTGTATGTGTATGTGTTTGGATGAATGTCTATGTATGTGTGGATATATGTATATATATGTGTATGTGTAAGTGATGTGTAGGTATGTGTATGTATGTGTATGAATGTTTATGTTGTAAGTGTATGTTTATATAGTACGTGCAAGTTTGTATTGTATGTATTTGTATGCATATGCATATGTATATTTGTGCATTTAGGTGTTTGTAAATATATATGTGGGTATGTGTATACATGTGTGTACATGTACGTATGTTTATATGCATTTATGTATATATGTTGATATATGTCTATGTTAATGATTATTTGTATGTATGTTTACATGTATGTCAATGTGTATGTAAGTGTGTGTGTTTATGTTTATTTGTATGTATGTGTACGTGTATGTCTATGTGTTTATAAGTGTGTATGTGTATGTTTGTAACATGTATGTTTGGTCATTTATTAAATATTATTTATTCTTTACTAATAATTCTCTACTTTTAATATTTTCACTCACTTAAATTTAACGTTATATTCAAAAACATGGAATAACTAGGTGAAAAAGTGATGACACCATTACAAAAAATATAGAATGTAAAATCCTGAATTTTTAAAATAATACATTATGTTTGACAGTGTATATGATACGCCACAATGAGCTCAAACGACCAAGTAAATATTATTATTTTTTGTTAAAAACATAATGTTAAATTGGTTGTAATGGTCAGTATTAACTGGATTATGAAAATATTATTAACAAATATATGTATAATTATTTTACCAATTATTTATAAATTAAAGTAAAACACCTTATAAAATATAAGTAGATGTTTTTCTAGAAAACTATATAATTTCACACAAATTTTTTTTATACCAATAAATAAAAAAAATCATTTCGGGTTTTATTCATGATATGTATACATAGTATATTAAATATAATCATTATCATTAATCTTATGTGTTTTCATACATGATATAATAATAAATCCAATTTTATGGATAAAAGAATAATTTTTTTAAATGGTCATATTTTACATATTATAATGGATATCATTTATTTAATCTCGTTTTGACACTTTTATAAACTCAATTTTTAAAAAATAAACATCATACATGAATTTGAATTTTCAAAATTTACTTTGATTGAAATTTTGGTATTTTTCTAACAAGTTTTATGTTTTGATGAATAGTGAAACACAATAGTGAATTTTAATTCAAAACATTTTTTTCATCTAAATTATCCATAGTGTTTAATTACATTTTAATTTTTTCTAAATTATTATTTGATTAATTTTAACTAGTTAATACATTTTAGGTCATTTAAATCAAAATCACAATAAATTTGGAAATAAAAACATTTCATATCTGTTGGACATTTTTACATTAAAAAAAATTCACCTTCCATCAATGGAAATAATTATAAATTAATATTTACAATTTATATGTTTTGAATTATAAAAAATGGATTCCATATTTGGAATCATAATCTATATATTTATTAAATATTTTGCTTTTGTTTTAGGACACTAGGAATTGTAACATTAGTAAAAAAACTAATATTACACGGATAATGTTAAATCGAATAATTAAACGTACAAATATTATTATAAATATTATACAATTACTATAAAACATTTAATAGATTCATTATATCAATGGGTTTCTACCAATATCATTTTTCGGTCAACGTTATATCAATTTTTAAACACTTTTATGACAGAATGACATATATATTATTATTTTCAAAAAAATGTCAATTTTCTGACAATCTTATATTTAAATAGTAAAATATTTTTAATATGGGTTAATATAAGGTAATATTTTACTATAAATTGTATTTATAAATATTAATATATTACCTACATCGTGAAAATTTATTTATAACTTTTAGGAAAAAAATTCATTAAATGAAGATACACTAATGATGTATTAATTTGCATAATTATTGAATGAATCAAATAAATTATATTAAAAATTATAAAATAAATATAATTTGATATAATATATTCCATAAACGAATTTTATTTATGACTTTGAAATTTTAGGGATGATTTAATATAGATTATTTGAAGATATCAATCTGTTATAATATTTTTAAAAACCCATTTAATGAATAGTGTCCAAATTGGCAATATTGATATAATAAAAAAATAATATTTTGATAATTGAGATAAAAATTATAAAAATATAAAATACATCCATCTTATTGGGATATTTATTAAATTATTTTAAATGACTCATTATTTGGTCTTTTTCAATTTTATAAAAATTATATTAACCCTTAAAGTGTAAATTACATGATATCATGGTAAGAATAAACAAGGATTTAGAAATAGTTAAAGATGTGTAGTTTTCACTAGATGACTTTGCTTAGACCCATAATCATCCCATAAGTGAAATAAATCCATTATTTACCATTTGTAATTTAAAATTAATTTATATTAATTTAATATTTTGATAAATTCCAAGATTTCCCATCCCCTCTCATATTAAAAGGTTCCAATTAATATATTTTATTTATACCTCAAAACCTATTTTGTTCAGAAAATATGTTCCCAAATCAATTTATATAATCCTTAATCACATTACAGAGTTTATATTTTTAGAAAAAAACCACCCATAGTGGTCTTAAGGTGTTACATAAAATAGGATGTTTGATGGAGAGGTATCATTTTTTATTACATGTTTCGGTTTTATTTCTTATTAAACTTACATTAAATTTTATTAATCCATGATGAAATAAAAAATATGGTATCATTAATATAAATATACATTTTTATGTTAATATAATCACTTAAATCCATATGCAATTTCATCAAATTAGAAATGAATTATTCATTCGTGGGTATGGTGAACTGCCACCTCACGAATAGATATAAATCATTTTCCATCACCGTGTCCAAATATTGGTCGTAATTATGGAAATAATTTTTATATATTATATTCCCGACATATTTATCATTATTAAATAATAATATTCTAATTATGTTTAGACATTTGCAGACACATAAAAACAATAACAATGTTCGTGTGTAAGTGTGATCTATCATCTCCCTAAAGCGATGTGATTCAATTTTTAGTACCACCTAACATGGATGAAATATATAAGTATTTTTTAAATTATAAATATGTTATTAATTAAATTATTTTCATTTCTAAAAGATTACATAATACATAACTTTGTTTTATAATGATCATTGGGAGATGGAAACATTACTCAGGCGTAAAAATGACTTACCATTTCCGGGATTATAACATTGTCTATTTTTCATAATCATATATAAATGGTTTGATTTAAAATTATAATTTATTTATAAAATTAATTTTTATTTCATTAATATTACTTTGGTGATTATGGAATTATGAACACTTTTTCAATAGACATCATACCAATGTCATTTTTTACTCATGCACCAAATATCATCAAAACTTCCAACGTGAACTTATTAATTAAGTAATTGTTAAAAATTGATATAAAAAAATAATAAACCTTAAAAAAGTTTTAAAAAAATTCATTAATGTGCCTAATTTTAATATTAAAAATTATAACTATTTTCATGATGATTTTGACTCAATGTATGGTAATTTTTAAATAAAAACGTTTTTTTATTGTTTCAAATAATTATTATATAAATATTTATATTTCATATCCATGTATTAAAAAGTGGTTTTTTGGATTGTATTTATATGGAACTTAAATTTATTAAAATTTAATTTTCCAATTTGGATCATATTTTTTCAAAAAGAAATCAGTTTAACATTTTATGTTTGAGACTTTTAATGAAAAAGATCATTCTTATTGTTTTAGAAATTTATTTTCTCTATATTTTTATTTCAAGCCAATGTTTTTTTTCAAAAAAAATGTTTTAAATTTATTTATATGGTAATGGATTTTTTCAAAATTTTAATTTTAAATTAATATCAAATTTTATCATAAAGGAAATGTTTTAAGGTTTTATATAAGGGACGTTGTTTAAAATCGCCAATTTAATATTTATTTTTTACAATAGTCAAAGGGAAAGTTTATTTATCTTAAACGGCATGAGTGGTTTCTCATTATTTTATGACTCATTAATATTTTAATTCATTCTTTATAAGTTATCATATTTTTATTTGACGAAAATGGATTCATTTTTATGTTCAAAAATTTTACATTTATAAATTTATTTATTCATGGAAAGGGTATTTTGATATTTGGAAGTGTTTCTCATGGGGTTAAATTATAATTCAACGGTTTAATTGATGAAATTTACCTTTTAAATTATTTATTATGGTTTGATGTCATTATAAATAAATATATGATGTGTTGATATCCATTATAGACTAATAAATGATGTGTTGAACTCCTTTATAGCTCAATATATAATGGGTGAGCCCCAGTATATCACTCTAATAAATTTGGTACTCTTCATATGGATGTTAAATGTAATGTTATTTCATTTTAAGTGTTATTTTAAGAGTGGTATGATAATTATTTCCCAAGGCACCTAAATGATTTGTATATGCGTGTTAATGAGTTTTTTATAAAAATGGTTTCAATGGGTTTTAAAATTTTTACTGAAAAAAAATTCCTTTCTTTTTTATGTTCCTATATTATATTTTTGTTGTAATTCCATGTATTTAAATTTTTTCCAAATGGAATAAATATTGATACAGATAGAGAATTTGTCAAAAATAATTAATAGAATATGTATCACGAAAAAGATATCATTTATAATAAATGGGTTTCCTTTTTTGAAAAAACATTGAGTAAAAGTGTTTTATGTAAAGTATGAGTGTATTATGAATGTTATTTTAAAAATTCTATAATAATATAGACCTAGATAATATTTGGGGAAATAATGTGATTTATAGTTTTAAAATAACTTGAATATGTTATATTTATTGTCAGGTCCTTATTATTTGTATCAGAGTAGGGTTTAAAAATCATAAGATATTTAGATGTCTGTATAAGAGTTTTAGATATCATCACAATTTTAAAGTATTCAGTTTTATCATAATTTCAGTGTCCATGAAATCTTTTTTGAGGTTTTTTGATATGATATTTAAAGGCGATTTTCAATAATTTTAGAGATATTCATTTTTTATGAAATTATGTTTTTTAACAATTTGGTATAGAAAATGAATTTTATGTGATAATCATTGAGGTTTAAACATGTTTTGGTTATTTTTAAGAATTTATAAATTTTTGGGGGATGTCATATGAATTGTATATTTTTCAAATAGGACAACCGGTAGGATAGATAACAACCTGGCTTCTATGTGGAGGAAGTGAGAATCAAACCCAAGAATAAAGGGTGATAAGTGTGTATCTCCTACCACCGGTCTACATTATGTACCTGGTTATTATTAATTTTTATTTTTAGTTAAATGTGTTAATTTAATAAGAATAGCTTGATTTTGGAAAAAATTCGTATTGTAAAAATTGATTTGGGTATTATGTGATGAATTTTATTTCAGAATATGTTCACTATTTTTATAATCCAAGAAGATCAAGCCGAATAAAATACTATAGTATTTTTTTATGAATAATGGTTGAATTATATTTTGGAATAATCTCTATTTTAATTTTGCAATAATGGTGATTTTTTTATTTATTTAAATGGTTTTCATATCTTGAAAATTACTAGGGAAATTACATTTAGGTATTAATCATATTTATTAATTTAATTTATATCAATAACAATCATAAAATTTATCCTGGAAGACTATGTGATTAATTTATTATGACTTTTTTAGTTTTAATCTTATTTATAATATTTTTCTTGAAAATGTAATTAAATTTGAATGATATATGTTGAACATTGGCTATCACTATTTAGTTTATGATATTGAAGTATTATTTCTCCATATTAGTTTTGTTGTTTTTAGAGAATTACATTATCTGTCACTAACCTTTTTGGTTTTTGTAAATATATAAATTTAGTAAAAATATGCAATTAAAATTTTTAAAACTATGTTATTTTTTAGAAGTTCACTTGAGTTCTTCAGCATGAAAAATTCCACATGAATATTCATAGTTAGGAAAAAAATATACTATTATGATTGAAATTTATTGATTGATAAAACTCTATTTATCATGTAATTATATTTACTTATGTTCTTAGTAAATGTATTAAATTAATTCTTCAACTCTACGAAAATGAGGTTAAAACAAAAATGCTATCCATTTACTTCATTCAAGGGTCTTTTGACCTATTAAATAGTTATGATCATGTGAAGGTTACATTTCCAATGATCAGGTTATATATCACTCTATATTAGTCGTTGAGAGTTATTTCTCCCTTCAATTTTCAAGTTCCCTAACATCAAACCGTAGTATGTTTTCAATCAGGTGACCTTTATACTTCATTTTCATTATTTTTAAGTGGGTGTTTCATCAATACTTTGTTCAATTTGTTATTTCAACAATGTTATTTTGAAAAATCAATATTTAGTTATTGATCCTAATTACAAATTATAAGGACTCAATTTTTAAAATGGTGGATAATGTTAAATCTTTTTTTAGAAGGAAACATTATATTCAACAGCATGCAAGATATGTCAAATCAAACATAAACAAAAGAATAAATATTATTATTTATATATTACCATTAACACATGCCCATTAAAATGGTGGTAAAGGACATTATTCAATTAGTGATGAAAATATGGTTTACAAATATAAATATAATTGTCTGTCCAAATAATTTTAAATTAATAAAAAACCCTTTTTAAAATAAAATTAAATGTTTGTCGGGATAAATATTTAGCTTCACAAAATATTGTTTGATCCTAATAAATAATATAAACACACTTTTTTGGTTTTATTAATGATATATATAATATTATATATAATGTTTAAAAATTCCATATGCGTTTTCTAGACATGATATATGAACAAATACAATTTTATTAATAAAAGAAGTATTTTTTTCAAGTCATATTTGTCGTCTTCTAATGGCGCACTAGTTTTAAATATATTTTTCTATTAATTTTTTTAATTAAATTTGTAAAAATAAAATTCTAATTTTAAATAGCAGAAGAAAAATGTATTTTATTTTTGATTTAATTGTATATTTCTGATATGTTTCGTGTTTTGATGAAAAGTTAAAAAATATTTTATTTTAATTGAAAACAATTTTTTTCTTCGAAATAAATAGTTTGGTTAAATTATATTTTTGATTATATTTAATTTATAATTTTATAATATTTTAATCATTTACTCCAATTTATGTCATTTGAATCAATTTCAAATTAAAATTTGACATAAAAACATATCAATATTTTGGGAATTTTAAATTTAAAAAACATGTTTTTATCATTCCATCAACAGGATTAATTTTTAATTAAATTTTTTAATTTTTTTTAAAAAAAATATCTTTCTAGGAATTAAAATATCCCTATATTATCATAAAAAATGATTACACAAGTATGAATTTATAATATTTACAAAAGTCCCTCCTAATGAAGGGAAATGAATCATTAGGGACATTGTCCTCCCAATAAAAATAATTCCCATTGACTCCCTTTTTAGCAATCCCATATTCCAACACATTTTCCTCTCTATAAACATGAGTGACGAAGTGTTTCATTGAGTATAGAGAGTCCATACATTTAGTCCAACGATTGGAGAGCTTCCAGGATAGTTGTAGGGACCCTATAAGAATAGCTGAGACAATAACCATGGAATCACAATCAATCTAGATCTTGTTCCAATCCCAATTCTCAGTTTTCTCCATTGCTAGGATGACACCATACATTTCTGCATCACGGGCAGAGGTTATACCACAGGATCTATAGATTCACCCAAGAACATTCCCCTGGTGAACTCTATAGATAGTACCAAAGCCAAAGGTCCCTAGATTACCCCTTGAAGAACCATCAGAGTTGATTATAATCCAACCAAGAAAGGGAGCATGCCATATAACTTCCAATGTTCTGTATGGAGGAAACAAATTACCTTTCATTCCTATCTGATTGAGAACCGATAAGTCATGAAATGAATTTACACAAAACACACCTTTCAGAGACTTCACCTCATGGTCAGCTGCGAGGATTCCTCCCAACACAGCACCAGACCGGAAGCGCTGTAACTCATGTCTAATAGTGTATCTTGACAACCAGATTAAATGAACAGCTACCACATCAGCAACATGGAACAGAACATGAATTTGTGGTGACAATATCAAAGAGAGAAAACATTTAATGAGGTCTTTAATTGTGTTGAAGTGATGCAGCGGGACCTCAAAAATTGTCATAAACTACCCTCCATATCGCCGAAGCTGCAGCACAGCTAAGGAATAGATGATCCAGATCATCCTTATGCTAAAATCACAAAACACAAATGGAACAAATTGAGAAACCACATACCTGTAATAAATCATCCGTTGGTAATTTTTTTAGCCAACCTCCAATCCATAATAGACTGAGAAGGCCTTAGGAAGTTCCTCTCCAAATTCCCAATCCATTAAACATCATTCTATCCTCCAATAAAATTATTATAATACCCTTTGGAGGTGAGAATACCATTTATAGCAGGTTCCCATGCTCAAAAATCTCCCATGGAAGACCAGCAATAATTATCCATGATCAAGGAAATGTGAGAGGGAATATTATCCAAACATTCAAACTATTCCTTGATTGAAATATCATAATCCATGTTAGACCCCCCCTCCATGACCAAGTCATTCAATTGATTCACAGTCCAATTCAACATCAAAAAAATAGAGAGAGGAGACCTTGGAAACCAGCCAACGAGAATCAACATCAATTTTTGAAAAACATTTCTTAAACTCATGCCACACCAAGGAATTAACATAGTTAAAGTTCACTGTTTTATACCTATGAAAGAACTTTGACCGAAGAAAATTGGTAGTAGAAGAATTCATGTTTATAAGTATCCATAAAAACCTGGCATGCAATGAATCATTGAAACCCCTCAAATTTTTTATACCCAATCCATCCTCATCATGAGATTTATAGACCGTATTCCATGGAACCGCTACCAGTCTCTTTTCCAATATGCTGCCACTCCAGATAAAATTAATAATTGATGTATTAATACTCTTGATTAAATCAATCATCCATTTATATACTAAAATAAAATACATATTTTGAGACGATAATTGATTTCACCAAGAAAACTTGACTAGACATTGATAAAGTTTTACCATTCCTTGTAGAATGTTGTGTTTTAATCATGATCACAATCTTGAAAAAATGAATGACCTTTGTTATTCCCCAGAACATAGGAACTCCCAAATAATTGAAGAAGATATTTCACTCAAAATACCAAATTTCCCAATGATATCATTTTTCTGAGATTAATGAATCCCCTACCAAAATAAACAAATTATTTGTTCAAGCTAATGACCTTCCCTAAAACCAATTCATATTGAAAAACAGCTCTCTTTATATTCATGGTAATACCCTTATCCCCTTGGGTAAAGAGGATAATATCATCAGCATATAGGAGTTGAGAGGGAGCAACAATGCCTCTTCCATCATGAATAGACTTCATCTTCCCATTATCATCCATGATAGAACAAATCCTGCTAAGGTAATCCTCAGTAATTGAAAATATGATGGTTGATAGTGGATCACCCTATCTTACTCCCCTCAAGAAAGTAAAATATCCTTCAAGGGAACCATTCATGAGGACAGAAATATGAGTAGAATATATAATGTTTTTGACCCAATTGATGAAGACCTCATCAAACCCATACTTGACAAGGATCTTGCTGATAAAACCCCAGTCCACTGTGTCAAAATCCTTCTTGACATCTAAATTGGTAGAAATATTACCACCTCTGATGTGTTTCTTTATAAGATTAACACACTCAGAGGCAGTGATATGATAGTCTTATATTGATCTCCCCTTGATGAAGGCAAACTGATTTGGTGGAAATAGAGATAATCATGTTGGAAAGAATCTTGCAAATAACATTATAAATAGTATTAACCAGAGCAGCTGGCCTAAAGAGATGAACTTCATTTGCATTATCCTCATTCTCAATAAGGGAACGAAATAAGGAAATCGTGCCTCTAGGGAGATATCCACCTCTGATAAAATTAATGACTAACCTACAAACATCCAGATAGATTATAACCCAAAATTATTGGAAGAATACGTTACCAAAGCCATCAGGACCAGGTGCACACTCTGGCTTGAGGCTAAAGAGTTCCTCCTTTATCTCGGGATCAAGGGGCATGGAAGTGAGATTAGAATTATCTTCCCGATTTACCATTATTGGGATCACCCCATCCATAGTCTCATTGAAGGATTGGGGTCCATTAATGAGATCCTTAAAGTAATAAGTGACATGTATTGTGAGATATACTCGATTTTCAATGATACTATCCCCATTTTTAATTAGAGATAGTGGTTTATAAACCCTTATGATTCTTTGAAGAGATTTGAAAATGTTTGAGTTTCTATCCCAATCTGTTAACAACTTGTTTTTAAAATAATCCCATTGCAAAGCATCCTTCATGTCCAGAAGGTTATTCAAATTGAGGGACAATTCATATTCAACTAAAATTCCATCAGAGAAGTCATTATTGCTATTATGTTCTTGAATCCCTTGAAGAGAGTTTTCTAATGCAGAGATATCATAATCAAGGTAAATAAAACTATTCTTTATCAAAAATATATGATTCCTCTTTATAATCTTGAATTTGGTATTGCAGGTAAAATAATCATCCCTTCAATGCACTGAATTCCAAGTGCTATAAACAATGCCCTCGCATTCCAGATGGGGGAACAAAGTCTTATTAAACCCGAAAGGGAGAGGAGGTTTGGATTCCTTTTCACTAAGATCCACCAGGATGAGATGATGATCAGAGCTGAGTCTGGATTGGGTTGATCATGATATTGAACCCCAATTGTCCAAAGATTCCCCATTAACAAAGGATATATCAATTTTTCTGGACATGAATATATTCAGGTGCTTCCTATACCAAGTATATTTGGAACCTACCAAGTTAATCTCAATCAAATAATTCTGATCAATAAAAATTCTGAACTCCCTGGAGGAGATTGAGATGTTGATTTCTCCTATTTTCTCATCTAGAGTCAATATAGCATTAAAATCCCCCAAAATTAGCCAAGGATGAGTGATGGTGGATTTGAGAGATGCAATGTCCATCCACAGATTTCTACGATCCTCATATCTATTGTGGGCATAAATAATTGAACATGTGATATGGGAACCGAGGTAGGAAAAAGAGCATGTGACATGTTGGTCACTTGATAAAACCATAATGATGTTGCCAATGGAATCATGCGCCATCACCCAATGAATCTTAACATCAGTTGGACACCTGTTGGTATCAATTATATTGAACCGTAAATTCCCTAAGTTAGAACTATCAGAGGAAAAATGTTTTTTAGCTCAGACAGACCTATAATCACTATTTTATTCTTCTGAATGAATAACCTTACAGATGTGCATGTTTCCGAATTACCCAGACCCCAACAATTCCCGAACATAATATTCATTTAGATGTTGATCCGAGGATTGAAACCATCTTATTTGTTCCACCAGACTTTTTAGGTGTCCTTACAACCTTCTTTTTAGGAGCTAAAAGATCACTTATATCAACATTTCTGTTCAGAGGGCCCTTCCCTTTAGAAATATCCATATTCATGTGGTCTGTCTGGACTGTTTGATCTGAGGTGTTTCTGGAGGTATTATGATTGTTCTTGCAACCCTCCTATTACGAATTGCTCTCATTCAAAACGATTTCAACATTGTGTTCCAATATAATGAGACTCACAGCTTTCTCGATGTTCCTGATCTGAACTGCCTGAGTCACATTAGGAAGTTCCAGATTGTTGTGATCCTATGACACTATTGTGAAAGGCGACTATTCATAGTTCTTCATACCTGATGAGATCTTAATTGCAGAAACAGAAACTGCTATTGGATGATTCTGACCAACAGAGGAGATGATATTGTCAGTGGAATGAGCATCTTCCGGATTTGAGTTGGTTCCTGGGGGATCCACTGTGTTAGAATCACTATCCCCAATTTAATAGAACAAGTCCCTGATGTCATTAACTATATCCAATTAAATGAATTCATCCACCATTTGATGGTGTAAATCAAAACCCAAATTGTAAATATCATTCTATATTAATAAACCCAGGCCTTCCTCCACCTTACTTCCCTATTTAGGTAGAGTGATTCTATGTGGAGAAACAACACCCTGATCCTCTTCTTCCTCCACCATTTCATCCCATGTTTGTTTCCCAAAATTAAGTTGGCCAGATTGATTCCTTTCATTCTAGATTGGTTAAGGATCCAAATGATTCTTAAAAGGGACTTGAGAGGTTCTTGAATTCTCCCTTATAATACCCCTTTGTTCAGGCATATCATTTTTTAATCTCCTTACTTTGTTGACTTCAGTCCATTCCAAGGCCTTGGATGTAGTGACCAGTTTTAGTAGTACCCTGCAGTTGGATACGATGTGACCCCCCATCTTGAAAACCTCACAAAAGGGTGGAACCCTCTCATATTCTACTCTAACTTATGTTCTGTTCCCATTAGAAATGAATGATATTCTCTCTGGCCTCTTTATTTCCAGGTTAAAATCAAAAAGCATCCGCGCAAAGAATCCCAATTCCCACTCCATAGTCATGTGATCCATTCTGATTGGTGCTCCAATACAATATGAAAGATAATTCATAATATTAAGTTGCCAATAGACCCAATTCATCCCATGAAACCTTACCCATAACTGTGCATTCATTTTCTTGATTTATTAGGGATTAAAATTAACATCCCATTCAGAGAGACGAAGAAAACCAGGCTTCAATTGTTGATTCCCCATATTCCATACAACAGTCAAGGCATCCTTTGATTGAAGAAAGATGTGAACGAATCCACACCTGACTAGAATGAGCCTTGAGTCATGATTCCTCTAAAAATGGGAAATTATATTCTTGATATTAGCATAAGACCAGGGTTTATCCACCTTTTCATAAATAACATTCCCATGGATCAAGAACATAAAGAGATCAAGTCTTTGTTGAAGAGCTTCCTGATCTGTGACCATAGAAAAACCCCCATTTTCAAGTCACAAGATGTTAGAGGGACTGACAGATACATCCTTGGATGGATCAACAACACCAGATAACGCTTCCACAAAAGAAAGAAAATTCTTCATCGAATTTGATAAATCTATCGAATCGATTTTCTTAATCATGTTTCTTCGGGCACCACAACCATCCTGGAAGTCCAGTTCCCACAGTTAAGGTAGAATCTAATTATTAATGGTAAAAATAATATTATAAATAATTTATAATTTTCCAAGCACACTTCCAAAATTCATGTTATAAGTATTTTATATAAATAATTTTTTATTGAATTTACATCATTTTTAATACCCTATTATAAGATAATGACATTTATATTAAAATATTCAAAGATAATTCAATTTTGTAACACTCAGGTTTTTATAAAGTAAAGTAATTTTAATATGGAGGAACATAATATATATGTTAGACTATTAATACTATTAATAAATATAAAATATTTAACTAAATCATGGTAATTTATTTATAACTTTTAGGATATAAAAAAATTTATTAAATGGTGATGCAATGATAATGGATTAATTATTTAATTAATGGCAGAATAAAATAAATCACATTATAAATACTAAAATAAATATAATTTTATATAATATTTATGATCCAAGAATATTATGGATGACTATGAATTTATAATGACTATTTAATATAGTTATTTTTAAGATATATGGTTTTTATAATATTTTTAAAAAGTCAAGTAATGAATAGTGTCAAAATTAATATTATTGACATCTTAAAAAATATAATAATTTTATAATTTAAATTAATATTAAAAAACTAAAATTAGTCAAATAGATTTAGATAAGTCTTAAAATTTAATCATTGACAATTTTTTTTATTTTGGATTTTTATTGTAATTATATTAACCCTCAAAGTTTAAATTACATGATATCATAGAAATAATAATTAATGGTTAAATAAAAAAGATAAGGATTAAGAAATAGTATAACATGTCTAATTTTAAATATATTAATTTATTTATACCATTAATAAACATATATTAAAAATAAATTATTTTTTAAACAATTTAAATAGAAAATTAATTTATATTAATTTACTATTTTGAAATATACCAAGAGTGCCCCTACATTATCCTATAAATGGTCACCCATTATTATATTTATTTATACCAAATAAACTATTTAGTTCAACCAAGATAAACCCAAATCCATTCTTTGAATCCATACCTACATTCTATAGAACATATTTTTTGTATAACACCACCCATATTCGTAATAATGTGTTAAAAATAGAGGAGGTAGGAGTAAGAGGTATCGTTTTTAATTAGGTGTTTTAGAATTATATATTCATCCAATTCATTAAATTAATCATCATCCATGATGACATAATAACTCTAGTATCCTCACTATATTGAAATAATATTATTTTAATGACATCACATTAATACATCTTTAATTTCATAAATGTGAAATGAATTATTCATTCATGTTTACTAGAGACTACCCCCTCGTGAACTGATATAATTCTTTTGTCATCCCCGTCACTCAATACTATTTATAATTATAGAATTAGTATATATATTATATAAATTAAATATTTATCATTATTAATTAATAATATACCATTTATGTTATTTCTATTCCATGAACCTAAAAATGATTACATTGTTCAGACGTATGTGTGGACTGTCAGCACCAAAAAGTGATGTTATTCATTATTCAGCATCACATCAAATGGATGATATATATAAGTTTATTTAATTTATTAATATTATATTAATGATATAATTATAATTATTTAATGATAAAATAATACTTAAATTCATTCCATAATTATCATAGAAAAGTAGAAACGTTACTCATGTGAACATACTACCTACCATATATATGATTATAATGTTGTTGTTTTTTCCTAACCATATATAAATGGAATGACTTAAAAATATAATTTTTGTATAATAGTTATTATTATTTCATTTATATTACTTTTTATATTATGGACATATGTGAACTTTTACTATATATTTTATACAAAATTAATTTGGGACTCATGTACCGAGTATTATCATGACATCCTATAGCAAGTTATATAATTACGTAACAGTTTATAAGTAAAAAAAATTAACAATACTCATTAAAAAAGTTATAAATAATGTAAATAATTAACCAAATTTTATTATTCTGGAATATAAATATTGTACATGGTGAGTATGACTCAAGTTAAGGGAATTTTTAACTAAAAAAATAGTTTTTATTATTTTAATGATTTATTTTAAATATATTTCTATTTCATGAACATTATTTAAAAAAGGGGGTTTGAGAAAATATTTTTATGTAAATTATTTTTATTAAAAATTAATTTTCTAATTTCTCTCAAAAAATTTCACAATTTAATCTTTTTATAATTTAATGTAAAGAACTTTTTATCTAGAAACATCATTTTTATTATTTTAATGATTTATTTTTTATTATTTTTAATTCACATCCATGTTTTTTTAAATGGGTTTTTTGAATTTATTTATACAGACATGAATTTTTTATGAAATTTATTATCTAGTTTCTCTCAATTTTTTTCATAACTAAATATTTATATGGGTTTATATAAGTGAATTTATTTTTAAAACCCCTCATTTAATGATTCATTATTGAATTAGGCAAATGGAATGTTTTTTTAAAATATACCTCATATGTCTTTTCTCCAAATTTCATTACACTTTTTTAAATTAATTTATTCTTTATATGTCTTTATAAAACAATTCCATTCAAATTGGTTCATTTTTATGTTCATGGTTTTTACATTTTACAAGTTATTTTTTTATGAAAATGGTTTTTTGATATCTAGAAGTGTTATGCTACTGAGTTTGAAAGAATTTTCAAGGGTTTTATTCATGATATCTTTCTTTTAAATTTTTATTATCCGTTGAGACCATTATATCTTAATAAATTATGGGTTGATACATATTAGAGTTCAAATATGATGGGTGAGCCCCATTATATATTTCCAATGCATTGGTTACTCTGGAGTTGGATGTAAACCGTAAAGTTATTACATTTATAAGGGTGAATGTAGAAGTGATATGTTTATGATATCCCATGGATCCTATATGATTTTCAATTCTTTCTATGGATTTTATAATTAAATAATTTTAATTAGTTTTCATGTTATTACTAAACTAATAGTTTCCTTTATTTTTATGTTAGGTAATGAGCTATTTGTGACCATCCCATGTTTTAAAATTATTTTATAGGAAATAAATATTGGTAAGGAAAAATAATATGTCATAATGAAAGTATTAATGATCTGCCATGAAAATAAATCATTTATTTTTAGAAGGGTTTCCCTTTGTGAATAAATATATATTGAGTATAATTTTTTATTTGTAATTTTAGTTTTATTATGTAAGAGATTTTCCAAATTCGATAATAATTTATATCGAAAATGGATTTTGGAAAATAAAGTGATTTATAGTTTTAAAATAACTATATTAAGTAATTTTAAATATTGGGTCCTTACAGTTTGTATCAAAACGGGGTTTAGAGAACATTACATATTAGGATGTCTTTTTAATTATTATGAATATAATCATGGGTTTAGAATTTTTAGGTTGATAATATGTTCAATGTCTTAGAAAATCATCTTCAGGATTTATGTTGTGAAATTTGAAGGTAATTAATGGAATTTTTAGAGACATTAATTTTTTAAGAAATTATTATTTATTAAATTATTTTGATTGAAAATTAATGTTATGAGATTATATTTGGGGAAAAACATGTTATAGTAATTATTGAGGGATTTATCATAATTTTTGGATTACATAATAATTTTATACTTTTAGAAAATGAACAAACTGTAGCATGGGTGACAACCTGTTGCATCAGGCAAGGCCACATGAATTGATCTTATAATAATATTATGACAAGGGTGTATCACCTATCACTAGAATACATGATGTTCCTAGTTAGTATGACTGATGGAATAATAATAAGTGGATTTTGGGAAAAAATTATCATATTATAAAAATGATTTGCGGATTATGTTATAAATCTTATTTCAGAAGACGTTCACTATTTTGTGAATCCAGTATAATCTTGATAAATAAAATTATATGGTATTTTATTTGAGAAATATACATTGAATGATGTTATCGAAGAATGTATAATTTAATTTTGGACTTATGGTGATTTACATTTTTTATGTAAATGGTTATCATATCATTAAAATTGCTTGGGAAGTTAGTTTTTGGAATGAGAAATCAAGAGTAATTGATATTATTTGTTGATAATTCATAAAATTTATCTAGGAATATTATTTTATTATGTGTTTATGAATTTTTGGGTATTAATCGTATTTATAATATATTGGAGTAAATTTATGGATATTTGAATAGTCAATTTTTAACATCAATTTAAATATTTAGTTTTAGATATTTATGTAATTTTTCATCATATATGAACTATTATTTTATTGAAATTATCAAATCTTGTACTATGCATTTTGGTTAATGTTAATATTTAAAAATAGGAGAAATACATAGTCAATCTTTTGTGGATTATTTTATTCTATAGATGTTGACTGTAATGATTCATGTGTTAAATATTCATCTTTAATAATCATCGTTTGGATGAAAAAATTAGTTGATAGTAGAAATCTATTTAAAGATGAATGTATTCTTCTAAAGTATGTATATTTTCTTATTTTCATATGTTCTTAGTCAATGGTTTTTGTGAATATATTTATATGGAAATGAATGTTTAAAAAATATTTTCTAATTTCATTTAATATATTTCATTCAGGAATCTTTTAAATGTCTTATGTATGGTAATTTTTAACTAAAAACATGTTATTAATGTTTAAAGATTTATCTTCTATATCATTGTATTTCATGAGCATGATTTTCAAAATGTTTTTGGTGATTGTATTTATATGGAAATGAATGATTTCAAAAATATATTTTCTAAATTCTATCAAAAAAATTCGTAATGTAATATTTTTTATGGTTTTATAAAAGGGAATATCTTGTAAAACCCAAAATTTAATGTTTATTTTTTACAGAAGTCAAAGGGAATGTTTTTTTAACTTATAAATAATGAGTGGTTTCTCCCTATTTCATGATTTTGTATTACTTTAATATTTTTAATATATGTTATCATAGTTCTTTTTAAAGAAATTCGTTTAAACTTTATGTGAACAATTAATACATTTTAATAGTGATTTTTATATGAAAAGGGTATTTTGATATCATGAAGTGTTTTTATCATGGGTTGAAAAGTGTTTTTAAGGGTTTTATACCTTATATGTTAATTGTTCTATTATTATTATGGGTTTACCAGATTATATATGAATATATATTTGGTTTGTCCCCATTACAACAACATATATGATTGGTGGAGACACATTTTTTCTCAATATATGACACGTGAGCTCCATTATATCGATCCAATGCAATGGGCTCCCCCGAGATGCAAGTCAATCATAATTTTATTCTATTTATATGGGGGAATGTAAAATAGATATGTTAATGATATTTTATGTAACCTGTATGAATTCTTATATTTACTAATTAGTTTTAAAGAGAAGGTTTTTAATTGGATTTTTTAATATTTTGACATTTTTAGAGTTGACTCGGGCATGTTTCTAGGTATTCTTTTGAATTTATTTGAGTAATTTTGTGTGCGGTTATAACTTGGTGTATGTTGCGTAAATTTTTAAAAAAATTTATGGAATGAGGGGTGTGCATTGTTGTAACCTTGTTAGATCAAACCATGCAACCCATCCCAGTATACCGTACAACCCTAGACAGTGGGGGTACTCACAGTTGGTTTAATATTTTTCAAAATGTGCACCCTAAAAGGAAACAATCATGCACAATAAAATTATGGGAACATGTTTAGGGAAAACCATGCACCCATGCCTAGGAAACTATTCATGTTTTTTTAATGTGGCCTCAAAATAGTATTTTATTCCTCTAAACCCCTCAAATGAACAAATTTCATCCCAAACATAGAACATTTCTATTTCGGTTAGTTTCGAGATTTTTAGAGGGATTCCAAGTCTGTCTTATCTCTGTTCTTTGTGATTTGAATCCCATATCAACGATTTTATCATCACACGATAAGTGAATCCTATTGTATTTCTTTCTTGTTTATCCTTATTCATTATATCATTATTTTTTGGGAATTAAAATATTTTTATAGAACTAGATATTGAATAGGTGATTCCAGATATAAGATTCTGGATGTAGATTTATTATTAAAAAGATCATTTTCCCTGGATTTAGGGTTATGAGAAGCAAATCTATACCAATGTCATTGTGATGATCAATATTTTTGTATTTCCAATAGTATACCGTTCATCTATGAATTGAGGTATGTGATCTAATATTCAATTCCAATAGTCATCATTTTGATATTTTTATGCCTTTATTAGTGTTTCTAACTATATCTAGAAATTAAAATAACTAGATTGATTTAGTTAATGTGGTCATATTATTAATTGACATTATTGTAGGAATTGATAATTAATTTGGGAGTTAGTTATGATACATAAATTTAGTTAATTAATGAATTAATTAATTATGAGTTTTAGTGGGTTTCAATTTAGTTAATTAATCATAGGATTTATTTTGAGAATTAGATATTTGTGATTTAAATAATTAATCGGGGGATTGACTATAATATATTATGATATATGATTTGACATAATTAATGGTATATTAATCATGAGATATTGATTCCTTGATATGAATTAATTAATTAATGGAGTATATGTAGTTATTTAATAATGGAATTAAATAAGGTTATTTACGTGATAACCCAATTGATGAATTTTTAATGAAATATATGTTGAATAAATAATTGATAAACGAATTATATGTGACGGAATGATAAAATGTTCATTCAAAATTGAAAATTATAAATGTTAACATAGTCATTGTACCTGTGATTAAATTAAAGGGACCATATTCCTTCAATTGAGAATTAATAATAGAAACATGTTCATTGTACATGTTAGTAATGGAATGAAAAAACAGTCATTCAATTATGAAGTATAAATTGTAACATGTACATTGTACTTGTTAGTAATAGAATAGGAACATGATCATTCTATAGAGAAGTATGAATGATTATATGGCCATCCTACTTGTGAATTTCATATGGGTAACATGGGAAATCATGTATGAAATACAGAATGGTATCCAAGGTACTCTGAGATATCACCTCACAAGAGAATTATTTAGTTTCTGATATGAGATGATGTAGGTATTGGGATATGATATCACTTTTGAATAATTATGTTACTATCATGTACTGGATAAGGTATTAAGATATGATTTTTCCTAGAATCACTTTGGGCTCTGACATGAGTTGAAGAAGATGTTAAGGTACAGGTGTCCTTGGGAACCCTGGGGGTTATGTGGTTAAATAAAGATTAATTATATATTGTTATAACTTTTTATTTATGAATTGTATTTATACCATTATATAACTAAATACACTATTACTCAATGGATTTGTTTTAAACATGGTTGGTGGGGGCCTATTGAGATAATCTCATTCATGGGAGTTGAAAACGAATTTATGGGATAAAACCAAAGTACTCAGGGTGAGGTTATTAATATTATTTTTTATTATTACATATGAATATTATTTCACCTTAGGTGAACCACTTCTTATATTATGTGTTTACTATTTTTTAAAATTGTTGACTATTAACTTCTGGCCTAATATGGTATGATATTTGAGTTTGAATACGTCATTCTAGAAACTAATCATTATTTATGGGACATGAATCATTTTAGGCAAACACAGGGAAACATGTGTTGGGTAATTCGTTGATTTTAATCTATTTTTTATTTAATTGTCAATTTTAAATGAAAGTAGTAAAATTATTGAAAAATGTGAATAAATGGGTGTCTAATGTAATTTGAATTTTGAGAATGAGAATTACCTTAGATAAAAAATACCAAGGTTTAAGATAGTTAAGGGTAGTGTTAGCGCATAAGTTTTGTCCATGTGGTGATATTTGGTAAAAATGATTATTATGACATTATTTTTGACACATTCATTGGGGCACACATCTATTTGTGGGGATGTACTAGTTTTTTTCCTGCATTCAATATTTCCATAGGTGGGTGACATTCATCAGTTCTTCATAGATTTTTTCTCCTTTATCAAAATGGGATAATTCGATTTTGGTCTTTCCATCCATTGATTCCTCCTTAGAATTCATCGCCTAGGTCGGGTATCCCTTAATGATTAAGATTTTGTTCATGAAACACTTCTAGGTTCCATATATTTTTCGATTCTAGTGATTTACACTACATCTGTCAGTATATTCCAAGGGGTCAAGTCAGGGGTGCAATGTTCGATTAGAGGAGTAGTCACAATGGGCATTACTATTGTGTCTGGGTTCTAGAACACTATTACATTTAGATTTTCCCCTTATGATAAGGATTCTCAAGGCCATAGAATCCAAATGCATCCCATGTATAGTGAGGAGAATTTTAAGCCATAGGCATGTCTTCATGGTTTCTCTTAACTTACCATTTTAACAGGTGGTATGCAACGAGTTTATCATCTAGGGGATATGGATCATACTACTCAGAACACTGATGAGAGTGGATCTAGGAAACTCAAGGTAAGGATCAGAGAAAAGGATGGGTCCATGAAAAGGGGAAACCATATTTTACCATTCGATTGTATTGAACCTCAGGTATGCTTTATACATACCTTTTTAGATGATATAGATCAAAACCCATGTAGATCAAATGGGTGGTCTAGGGGTTACACATGATTATCTACATGGATGCTACATATGGGAATAGGATGGGTGGCTTGATTCCACCGGGACGAGGTGGGTCGGGTAAAATTCATTATGGATGATGATAGTAGTGTCTAAAGATGAAAATAAATGGGATTAAACTGACGTGAAGATAACAATAGTGGTGCTAGGATTTTACCACAGGGAGGATTCTTATGTATCCCCATGGAAGGGAATCAAATTACTGATAGTTTAGTGGGGCCAAAGGGACACCTAAGGAGGTGTCCCATGATAATCGTTATGTGGATGAGGACCAAAAATAAATTAAACCAACAGGTTAAGTCATTATCTTTCCGAAACTCAAAGGATCAAGGGATATACCAGGATGGTGCATGGATGATGGTATTGGACCTCAAATAGGCTTCCTACATATCCCTGTGGCAGGGAATCAAATCCCACATAGTTATGGATGAGGAATGGAATTAGTGTGTACACAAAAGATAGAAACCCAATGACATGATGGGACTTACTCATCGTTAGTATCACATCATAAGAGGGACACTTTGTTTTGGATGATTATGGATTAATTATAGGGCTTACACATACATAGCTTCCCATAAATTGATTTAACTCCACTAAGGGGTATACCAAGGATATGGGTCGCAATAAATGTGATGCCAAAGATTACCAGTGTTTGAGGTTAAACCTCGTGGAGGATTTCTACATGCCCTGTATTATGAGACAATGATGATAACCCGCATAGTTAGGGAGGGTGATTCATGGGATCATGGTGTACACATTTGAAAAAAACTCGAATACATGAGGAGACAAATGCATTGTTAGCAGACAGAGTGTTGCAAAGAGCGATGAATTGAATGTGGATTATGCATCGTTAGCTGCTCGTGGAAATCATATTACCTAAATGGGAGGATTCAAGAGATATTTCCCAAAGAGATAATATATAATACTAAGAGGGTACATCCATTGAATGGAGAAAAAGAGTTTACCATTGATTGGAAATGATCCTCTAAGAGAGTTCCTATATATATGAATGAGATCAAAACCCATGTAGTTCATGGATATAGTTTAATGTCTCATATGAAAATAATCTAATATAGTTTATTGTCCTACATGACAAGTAGTGAACTGATGTGAAATAGTCAGGACAAAGGGGTAATGCGCTTTAATGTCATGGAGGCTTCCTGGGTACCATTCCTAAAATAGGAAAAGATCAAAGTCCACATAGTATTGATGAGAGTAGCTTGAAGATTACATACCACGTTGGCCTATAGAGTATGTTTGGGTCGATTCTCACTATAGTCCCACATGAGTCTTTCTCAATGTTAGAAACTAGAGACAATAATAGACATTATGATTGTTTCACAATACGTGAATCCACGAGAGCTAGTGTATGAATTAAACATAGATAGAATCCTAAGGAGAGGCAGGCTAGGACTTAATCTATGAGGGGGGACTGAGGATAAAGGAGGGTGTCAAGATATATGAATCAATTATGGCCATCGTACCTGAAACACTACATCCGAGGGTGCTATAAATTAAAATGAAACTATCCCAGGTGCGTATGACAACAAAGAATAGAGGGAATACAGGGTGAGAGGGAATTGGTGCCCATGTCCTTTGTGTTCCTCTCTGACATTGTCTCATACCATGTGATAATAGTTGAACTTCATGTGTGGAGGAAACGAGTTCTATGTAGTTCAACATCATGTAGATCAAATAGTGAGAATTAACTCCCCACCCGTAGGACTTATATAACTTCTACCAAAACACTCTTAAGAGATAGAAGGTACAAGTAATGAAATGTGTTGACATGTTTGTTGAGTGATCCATTAGAGGGTTTATGTTTACATGGCTATTCAAAGATGAAATAGATTCTAGTGTGCCTGTTCAAATTATCAAAAATTAAAGAAAGACAACAGGAAGCACCACCCAAGGGACTTTGAACTCACTTCGTTCAAGACTGATGTCCCACACATTATAAGGTTTTGTGAAGAAATATTCAACATATAGAGTTTCTTTTCCATGATCCTAGGATTGTAGAGAACGTGGTCTAAGAGTGTACATGGATTTTTCGATCAATGGACTTCAGAAAGCTCAAGGGATCGCAAAGAACAGGGGCTTGGTGTGCATATGGATTTAGAGAGATCATGGGTTCGCAGAGCACAAGGGCTCATAGAGAAAATGTCTTAGTAGAGTTCATGTGATCACATAGAATATGGCTTCATAGAGCTCATGGGCTTGCATAGTATAGGGTATCATATAGTACATGGATTTATAGAGCTCATGGGATGGAAATGAATAGGGGCTTGAAGTACACTAGCATTTTCATATCTCATGGGATCAAAGATAAAAATTCTTTTTAGAGGATATTACAGAACAAAGAGGAGATCATTGTTTATCATTGTGTCCTATCCTAATCATGGAGTAGATATGTTTGCAGATTGAAACACAATGCTTGAGTTATTTGTGATGTCCTGAGTACACAAAGCGGTATATTTCCTTTGTGATGACCAGTAGACTCCGTGAAGGGAATCCATTATTGAGAAAGGGGTAGATATTACAAAAGGAAAAGGGTTTATTCAATTCTCAATTACCTAAGATGATTCATTTTCTAGGTTGGTTCACAGATCAATGAATGCTTCACAATTTTTTAATTCATAAGAAGAATGGTTAGGATCCTAGTTTATGGGAATGGGGGAGCTGGGTATTTATAGGATCCAGGGGGAGTTATTTTCTGAGGTTATGCTGGAATGTAACTTTCACTCCTCCATTGGAGAAAAATTTTGTCATGTTTCTCAAATTTTTGAAGTTGACTGTCATCACCTCTATGGTGAAAAGGCTTCCTTCAAAAACTATGTGGCGGTCAAAGAGCCATATATAAATTTCAAAGGACTCACAAGGGTGACCATCTTTCCCTATACAGTGTAGAGACTTCCATCATGTTCTTTATTGTTGGAGAGGCAACCATCACTTTTCACTATGATGGTAAAAATGAAGGGCTCGACATTGTGATGGTCATGGTGCTGAAGGTCTATTCTAGGGTTCATTGTGAAGTAGCCCTTCTTTGACCATTTGGATTCATTTGATTATTTTTCCCAACAGGCATATTTTTTCACAAATAAATGACCCCCTCTAAATTGTAGCTGAGGATAAAATGAAGGTCAAAATTTGACGGTAGATCACCATAACTATGGAATCTTGTGAAGTGGGATTGTGGAGCAGTATTTTGATTCGTATAGGTGGTGTTTGGGTTGATTACACCTCAGTTATTTTTGCATCTAGGTGCATTGTAATGCTCAGGGGCCATTACCTAGAAATATAGGAGGATGACCCCTATTTTGTGCTTGTCTGTCACTGTACTATTATTCTAGAGCTCCCAAATTTTTGAATCTCTTCACACTCTGCAAACTATATTTTTGAACTAAATTCATAGACATGTTATTTGAAAATATTTCCCATCAAATTTCTACAACAAAGTCCATTTATGACTCTATGAAAAATAGAAATTCCTTAGACTCTATAATTGTGTGCACTGTGAGTTGTATTTTAGAGCTCTACAGTAGAGATCATCGACTGAGCTCTATGATCGAGCACTGTGATAGAGCTCTGTGATTGTGCTCTACAAACCGCAACATTAAAAATCCTAAATTCTTGGGACAGAATGACCAACTGAGAAGCTTCATGCGTGGCCTCACAAATGTTTCTCAAAGGTAAGAGATAGTGGAAAATCTAGTCATCATGGAATATGTACGAAGCCATTCAGATCATAAATCCTTGGTGAAGATCATATTGGAATCCAAAAGAACTGTCATTTATGAAAAATACATCATCTATATATATTTGGTATAAGGGATTTCATTCTCATCCCTGAAGAATGTGGGGATGAACTAGCTTTCTGGTTCCTGAGTACACCATGTCAGCACTAGTGGTTGAGGGCTTCGACGACCATACATGGGAAGACCACACAACTGTTAATGACAAATTACAATAAAACCATGTAAACTATATTTGTGGGAATTTTATAGAGCTATAGGTATCTCCCCTACAGTACCACACAATCATTAAGGTTGCTTTAGGGAACCTGTAGAAGGGGTGGACCTATTTTTGGGGCATGTTCCAGGGCAACGATTTTACAAAGGACTTCGCCTAGCCTTACTTGGAATGTCCATCTTAAGAGGATTTAAATTCAGAGAAAAAGTGAGTATATAAATATGAAGTTATCTGGGCTTCCCAATTACAAATGTATCAGCTGAAACAAATGAATCATTTTTTTAGAAGGTGTTCATTGCGGATGAACACTTTTCATTTTCACCAAGTAGAGGTTGGTATAATCCTATGGGACTATCACAAGATCTTGGAAATTTTAATACTACAGTCGATGTACGAAGAGTATCTTCCTATTTAAAACACATGGGATGATCTAGGGTGTATGTAGAGACTAGAAAAGGCATAGATGTATCTACTGTCGGGTGAGGACTAGAAGTCAGAGAGGGACTTCCATTTCAAGAAATAGTTTATGCATTTCATAAACATCCCATGAAATCATTCTAATGAAGGGGAGGAGATTCCTAGGAAGATACTGGACATGCCTTCATGCTTTCAAATGGGAGCATAGTGTAGTAAATAGAATTCATAGTGGAGAACCCTGGAGGATATTTAATGAATGATATGGGTATAGTGTTAACGCTGAGTAGAAACTGGTGGTTATGTTGGATAGGTTTATCTATTCATTTATCTGTAGTTGTATATTGTTTTTCAAGGAAACAAGCATGGGTGGGAGACTGAGAACCTTCATTATGGCGACCATGTGGGTGATGGGGTAACGTGTCAACATTGGGATGTTGGTTCTATTCAAGCTATACAAGGTGATGTGGAACATCGGTGAGGGGAAGAATCCATATAGGGTGTGTAGACCTCTTTATATTTTATAGGGATGGATAGAGGTACACATTGGTGTCTATTAATATCTGAACTCTATTTCCCCTCCTGGATGAGACTTCTGGGTAGCCATTTTGAATGTGGTGGGGGAGATTTCCAGCCAAGATGACTCCACTGCTATTGCTGAATAGAGCCACTATGGTTGATGAATTCATCTTCCATGCATTTCTATTGAAAATAGGTTTATTCACCAATGATGGTGAGGGAATTGAGGAGTATCAGTCCAATCTCTTGGCCTTCCAAGATGGTGTTCTGTTGTTATAGATCAATGGGAGGCCTAGTTTTGATTTTTACACTACACACCGATTTTGGAGACAGTTCTGGTGCATGTAGAGGTGGACTTTATAATTATACAAGAGGGTACACCATGGGGACCATCAGTTTGTGATGAGGTAAATGAGTATCATATTCAGGTAGGAGGATGGGAAAATATGGAATAAGATTCCTTCTCCCACAACTACCTACAGGCTGGTCAAAGACTATGCTAGGAGCTGGGAGGCAGCCTAACCATAGGAAATGTTGAAGTGATGAACCATCCATGCTGCTGATAGGGAGTCTCCTCAAATTTTTGTATGAGGTCAGAAAATTGAATGAACATGCTATGGTGGTGGGGCTTCTATAGTGATGTGTCAAACCATTAAAAGTCCTACACCGAGAGGGAGACAATCGATAGAGGGAGACTCGACAGTCCTAGATGAGATGTGCCGGAAGGAAGGGATTCCACCAAGGGGGTTCCATAGGATATCCACTCAGGATTCTAGGAAGTGGCTACGCTCCATTGTCATGTCTTATGACATTTTTTTCAAATGTTTGGGACACCTGGGATGTTAACAGACAATTATTCAATCCTTCCTAGATGTGGCACCACATTAAACATATACGGATGATAGTTCAATGATCGTCTATTCCTAGGATGACATTATAGTGTCTCATTTGGAAGGGTAGTAATAAATTATTGATCTATAGGACTCTATGCATTTTCGAGGTACTTCATATCCAATGATATAGTGGGTGAAATTACTTCTTAACCAAAAAGTCCCACTTTATTTGTACTATACAGAGTTGATGGAGTTCTTCCCATTACCCGAAGAATCAGAAGTGTACTCATTGGGGGATGAGGACGGAAGACAAAGCCCTTTAGAGGATGGTTATGTTTAAACCTTAGTCTTGGTAGCATTTTCAGAGGAACATGAGGAAATCCTTAATCTATTTTACTAATTTCCCCATTAAGGTCATCTATGACTACTAAAATTACATGAATGGGGAGAAACATCTTCGGATTTCAACATCAATATCTCAAGGATCGGATCAACTATTTTATCTATGTAAGTCCTCTACTTCATTGATTTTATAACTGTTGTTCATTGAAACTTTCCAACTAACATCTGTATATTGCTATATTCCCATTTCATCAAATGTCATGAACTACCCTAGTGAGGATGGTTGGGGATCTCGATGATCCTTTTTTTAGGGTATGTTCGATAATCATGGAATCAAATGCCCACACTAACTAATCTAAAAATATAACGGCAATAGATAGGACCATTGGATGGACAAAACATGATATTACATATGTCGAATCTTGTGAGGAGGATAAAACCCGATGATAAGGAACCTATAATATCTGATAGAAGTTTTAATCAGAACCCAACTGATGTATTTATGGAGGAGTTCCCAATACACGAACCTACCATCCTAGAGGATCAGGAAGAGATTTCTTCTTATAAGTAGGATAGCAATTTTATCTACCAATTGTCATGGAAACAGATCAAGATCTTCATCAAAGAGACTCCACAAGAAATATGGATAAATCGGATGAAGAGACTTCATTCCTAGCTTTCTAAACGATGTGCATGAGAAGTGTGTTCCCAACAACCTTATATTCTCATTCGAGATTACAAGGTAGAGAATGTATGGGAACATGAACATGACCTTGGTGTTGTTTGGTAGCGGAGAAAGTCTTTCAACACCAAGAGACTTCAGGAGGCTAAAAAGAGATCTAACAGTTGAGGGAAAGGTATACGGAAAATTTTCCTTTCTTCAATGCACAAAAAAAACTCATATCTTGATTCAAGGAACATTTGATAGAGGTCTAGGAATAGATGAGGGAATAATCCCAAGAAATGTCTATTATCCATGATGATGAAGATTAGACACAGATCAAGGCTAATGAATTGTGTCATGTTTCTAACAAATAGGATAATGATCTTAAAGAGAAACAATAAATCCATGACTTCACCATCTAGGTAGTGCTGGAGCTAATATTCTCCTTTTAAAAGGCTAAAAAATATATCATAGGGGTTAATCCATGGGGGATGTAGTTTTCACAAACTCACAATCATATTTTCTTGTTTTCTTGTTTATTTTTTTGTGTTCATGATTCCCATTATCTTATTTGATTACTACATCTCAATAGTATCTATGAATATATCTAGCAATCCATCCATAAGATCATGTTGCTTATGTCTGATGTGAGAAACTAGGGATGACGACATAATTATTTCCCTTACATATAAGAGTGAAAAACAACCAACGGACATCGATGGTATGAATGAACAATCTATGTTTATGGGATAAAAAGGGGGCATGGTTAGATAATAGAATTCTCAAAATATCCAATCTTATCTCCCCCAACATGATCTTGCACAAGATTGGAATAATTCGAGGGGTTTTTAATTAAATCCAAAAAAAATAGGAATGAATAATTTGTATAATGATCCCACAAATTTAAAACACATAGAGGGTGTCATGATGATAGAGGAAAGATGTTGAATAAATTAGAAACATAGCATCCATATCTCATTGTCCTGAAATAGGAACAAATAAATGAGGTTTGATTGCTGAATGCATTCAAAAACACTGGTCCAAACTTGATCTGTTACCCAATGTCCCCCATAACAATGTCTGAAGATGGTAGGAGAGCCTTAAGAATGAGAATCCTAACAAATAGGGGGTTCCATCAGACATGAAAGAGAATTAGGATCCGAATAAGATTTATGAAAATTGTGGGGTGGAGTGATGAGGTTTTATAATGGAGTCCAAAACTATAATAATTATGAAACTGTGAAAAAATATATCTAGTGAGTGTATCTGTATGAGTCGAGATCAATCCTACATCTAGGAGTGACCTCCCTACCGAAGAACAAAGTTGGAATACAATTTTATGTCATGTAAATTTGGATGATAAGCATGTAGTTTATCATCTTCTTATGGGGAAAATGCAATGAATAGTTTAAAACTAAATGATCTGGACGTTTCACATAGATTAGTGTTGTAATACATGGATCCTACCTAATACATTAAAGTCATATTATATGGACTTCGAACCCCGAGTTTATGCTCATGATGTTAAAACCATGATTAGGGGAACATAACCACGAAAGATAACAGTCTTGAGGCTAGGTGTGAGTTGAGATGTCTAGGAGTAGATACATATCCCATAAATATGAGAATCCTAGAAAATATAGTTCTTGGGAACAATGTGGTCATAGACCAACGCTAGTGGGAGAAATCTCTATGGAAAGGAAGCGGGCGGTTCCCTTAATTATCATGGCTCATCTTGAACATTTTCTGGGTAGTGTTTCAGTTTAGAGTTGTGCATCAAGGGAATGGGTAAATTAATGGAGAAAGTTGTGGTATGGTTCACAACCCAATGTGAATGAGAACTAGAGAGGACTGCACACATTTCACATTCCTAAAAGGTAAGTTGGGCCATGAAGGCCAATATTGGGAGTTCACCATTCAGTTGGTTGGGCATGGGGTTTAGATGCTCAAATGTCTCTAGCTATCCTGCAAGGGAAGGAATCAAGACTTATGTAGTTAATTTTATTCCTACCAATTTAAAATAATGTGATGAGTTTGATAGTTTCACCATTTAATGTTTTATGGTAGGACCAATTGGTCGTACCATCTTGTATAAGGATATTACCTTCCCAAAAGCCCTGATACTACATGATCCATGCTTGGTATAGAAAGCAAAGAGAATTTTCAGTCATTTCCATAGAGCATGCAAATGTGGAATGGAAATATTGGGTGGTAAAAATCTCCTAAAACCCAACATCCTTATTGGAAGCGCCCGAATGTGTGAAGATACAACACTAGAGGTGTCAAGGGTCCATAAAATGGAAAAGAGAATTACACATTCAATTCAAAACATTTGATATTTAGGATGAAATGGTAATGGTGTGTTGATTAAGGATAACTGTTGAACATTTTTGAAAAACAACATCCATTTCATGTAAGACTAGAATGGAAACAAAGAAATGATGGTTAACGGTTGACCAAATTCACAACAATGAAAATTTCCTATAATGTAGTTCAAAATACTACGGGACGTTGCCCAATAATGTAAGATATAATTGAGGCATAACATACGTTTCATTAAGGGGTCCATGTGGATGTAAATGATAATGAAAACACCAAATGAAGGAATGTTAAATGCACAAAAGTACCCACATAGATAGAGCATCATGGTGGAAAAATGCAAGCACCTTTAATATCAAATGAAGTAGACGACACAGTTATTATAAACACGACATGAATGAGTATATAATAAGTCCACACCAAACCATTTACTTCTTGGATAACCCAGGACAAAGGGGGTTTGGGAGGTGAAAGGGGTTGCGATTGGACCACTAACCAGATGTTTGGCCATCAATATGTATCCCATAAGAAGAGGGATCAAGCCACACATAGTTCTTGGAGGTGGTAATGTAGGAATACAATACCAAAAAATATTGGTATCCTATATTAAATATGAATATCATAATTTTAATGTAGTTTAACAATGTGTGAATATATATTATAAGAATATTTGTTTATTTTCATGGAGCTCAGATTGTATGCTTCTTAGATTGAAGTCATGTGTGTGGTAAATGCCCATGCATTTTATCATCATAGGGAAAGGATGAAAAATATAGAGAGATATTCAAAGTGGTGTTTGGTGTGGCTTCTACAAACACAATGTGAATAGGGAAAAGGTATTCTTCACTGCATTACAAATTTCAACGAGAAAGAAAATAGTATAATTTCATTATTCCTAGACTAGGAGAACAAGGCTCCTAATTTAAATTCATAGATATTGGACCATAAAAGAAGTGTGGATCTTCCATTGATGAAAAAACCATACCCAAATTCCTAAGACCATGAGAGCTATACTCAGGGTGGGAAACAAGGGAAAATAATATCTTTACAGCGCACGAAAGCACACAATAGTGGCTAAATTTGTGGAACCAAGGGTGACCTTGTGACACTAGTTTTTCCTCCCATCACACAAATGTGGACGGATGGATAACACTGAGGGTGTCAAATTCATTTATGATTATGATGAGATTGAATGGGATGTGATTAATGAGACCAATATATATTCTTAATGGGGTCGAAATAATGACTGATTATATATGATGACAATATTCAATGAACAACATCCACATCGTGTGGCTTGAAATGGGATCGAACACCCAAGCATTGGCCACTGAACATATTTGAAATATGTAACCTATTTAAATATTTCGTTCAAAATCCTCTAGGCCATTGTACTGAAATGGTAAGTGTGCCTTAATGCTATGCATCCATACCATTCGAGCATCCAAAAAATGTGAAGGGTTATAGAAACCCAAATGAAGGGAAACATGAACAATGGAAAAAGATGAGAGCGTGTTCATGAAGAACTAAACACTCTATGTCCTAAAATAGAGTGCATATGAGTATGTTGAAGAGGAATAATATTTGTCGATAAGTCCAATCAAGAACTGGGAAAATGGGATGGTGGAATAGTGGTTGTACCTGAAGGCAAAATTTCAGGGTGTTCCTATGCATCCCATGAGGATGGAAATCAATCCATACGTAGTTCTTGAAAATTTCATGGTAGGATACCAATTCTAAGGGAAATACATTCATGCATGTGTGGCCCATACAACGAATAAAGTGATATTAGATGGATCTTATTTGTTCTTTAGTGTGGGTGTGTTTTTTTGGAGCAACAATACCAGGAATGTGAATCCTAGTATCGCCACTGGATTCAAGCAATATGTAGTCCATAAAAAATAGCATGGTGGATACTGTATTCCAATCATGATGTATCCTAATGCAACATCACCACATTGTAGTTTTGTTTTCCATTGTGTGGTTAGGACAATAGTGTCATTTTCTAAGACTGTGTTACAGGGCCAACCCATGCACTTTAAAGTCATGTGGTAAAGATGAAACATTTTAAATTCAAGTGGGACAAGGGGGAATTGTTTAAAGTCATTTATTTTAGATGCATACAGATGAACTAGGTTCTAAAGGGAATGTGAAAAGAGTGATCAAGAATACCAAATGTTAATAAGAAAAAATACCACACCACACCATGCACAATAAGAGGGGGGAACATTAGGCTAAGGGGCCCAAAAAGATTGAGTGACCTGGGGCTGGACCTGAATATGAAATGTATGAGTGTTCATTTGTATCTCATATGGATGATAATCAAGACACACATAGTTCATGAAATTTTGTACAATTTAACTACTTGCGGTGTAGAGACCCGAAGCTTGACGTACATGGACATTACATTACTTTTTCGGAATACTTAGTACATAACAAAAACACACACACAAGGATCGTAATAGTTTAGTGTCTTTGGAAACTCGGAACGTATTCTTCTAATCGTGGTGAAAGATCTTCAATATCTCCCATAAAGATCTTCCATTTTTTTTTACCTAAAAGCTTTCTTTATATCCTGGGGAAAAGAAAACATAAAAGGGTGAGCTCAAATGCTCAGTAAGGGTATACAAAAGAAAAATCAATCACATCATATTCATAAGAACATAACTTTTGGAAATCTTAACCTGCAAAAGAGAGCATAATTTCATAACATGGGATAAATCATAGTAGTGAAATGAAATCCCAATAATCATAACATAAAACATGAAACTTTGTGGCATACACACATAATCATAGAGAATCGTTTCTTGTTAGTCAATACTCATTGCCAAGACTATCTTAGTGGACAAAGTCCCTTTCTGAATCGAGTAACCCTCGTTTCAGTCCTGTTTCACTGAACCGGTATAACCTACCATTCCAGCCATGTCTATCTCATGAGATATAAAATCTTTACCCAATGCATTGGAGGGAGATATAGGTCCCACCCATCTTATAATGAATCCTTTCTTATGTGTGCCACGTAATCATAAAACATACATCATCGCATAACACATGTAACAAAAAATGGGATTCTTGAATCATCATGACATCATCAATTCATATAAGATAAAGGAATTCATAAAAATAATTCCATCAAAACATGATCAAATCAATTTAATAATAGGGATAAAAACAGAACCCTTTATTATCTTAGATGGAAAATAATTTTGATAAAACACTTGAACTCCATTCTTGAGGAAAATATTCTTTCTTCTTCAAAAACATTTTTCCTTTCATAACATGTCATACAACTTTAAAATAAAAGAAGTTGATTAAAAATAAACTTTGAAACTTGTAAAGAAAGTTTCTTGGAAATAATATTTTAAAAATCCATTCATGCCGTATAAGTTAAAAAAACATTCTTCGTACATTTGTCGGAAAAGTCAAAAAGTACCTCGTACGAAAAACGACAAAAGATTCCTTTCATACATATTACTAAAAACTAACCGAAGAGTAAAAATGGATTTAAACAATTTTAGGTGGATGGAAATAATATTACATATTGATGAAACATGGATGTGGATGATAAAATACACCCCAGTAAATACTTACGAATAAACAATCTTGGATAAAAATGAGATTGTGATATTTCCCTTACATTAGGTCCGATTTGCTTCGTATGTGTCGGAACCTCCTGTATAATGATTTAAATAATGTCATTGACTTATTACAGAATCATATTCATTGTTATGATATCATATATGGTTCACTTATGACATTATATTACCCGTTCTTTTGTAAATTCCATGTTAAAGAAGCGTTTTGGGTAAAATCGTTTCATTTATCGTAGGTGTTTTGACTTGTTGTTCTTGACATTATTATAACTTATATCTTGATTTACTTACTTCCAGAATATAAAATATGATTTATATGTCATATATATTCAGTATATATATATATATATAATAGATAGATAAATGAAATGAAAAACACCGTTCATGGAGACGGTAGTCCGTACGTACGCATGAACGCTGTTTTTCTTTCCTTATTGTCTTGAATGGAAGTAAGTAGATGACATAAATATACATATATACATAAATCCAGTACCTTTATAATTTCATATATTTCATTATTATTTCTTGTATATACTTTTTAATCATTCTTAAATGGTTAACATGGAGAATGAATCTCATCGCGTCGTGGAGACGGTAGTCCGTACGTACGCACGAGCGATGATATCATTTCCATAAATATTGAATTGAATTGGAGTGTATTATACAATATATAAGAATCAATATGATGTTGTAATAACTATGTATAGTTATTCTTTACACCATTATACCCATCCATGTAAGGTGGTGGTGGAAAATAGATTACACCACGGCGTGGAGACGGTATTCCGTACGTACGCACGCGCGGTGATTTCTTTTCCCGTATGATGGATAGATGGTGAAATAGGGTTGCTTCATACTTATAATAACATATCAGTATTTTAGTGATACTGATGTTATTACTTCATAATGAAACAACCTAAGAAGAAGAAGTGGAAGAAGAAATAAAGATGAAAGAATTGGTAACGGTAATTACCTCTTCTTTGAAAGGCCTCTTTGAGACCTCCTCTTAGGGCACTAAAATTGGTCTTTGAGGAAGACCAGAACCTCTATGATGTTGCTAGGGAAGTGTAGAAGAGATTTTGGCAGGGGTTGGCCGATCTTGAGTGCTCAAATTGGTGTGAGGAGGAGGGGGAGGAGGTGTCCTTTTATAAGGGAGGAGAGGGGCACCTTAGGAATACCTCAAAATATTATATTATATTAATGTCAAAATCGGTTTATAATGGTTCCAAAGGGTCTTATTTCGAAGCTAAAGTGGGGATGGGTCGAAATCCTATCAACCAATAGGATTTAGACAAGTTTAGGGTATTATTTTAACCTTATCAATTAGATTAAACTCTAAGTTAAATAATTTAACTTTTACCGTGTCTTTTTGTTTTCTTTCACTATAGGGTTAATACACTTACTATAACATGCCAAACGAACCCCAAATTGTATATAATTAATAACTATATCCTTATCTAAGTCATTTGGCCGATCCTTAGATTTTTAGGAATAAAATAACAATTAATAATATAATATTTGATTTAAAAACTATTTTGTGTCAATTTTGACACTATTTGATATATGATTTTTGTGAAAGTCATAACAGAATTATATGTTCGAACCAAGTTGATTAAATCAACACTAATATATCATAGTAACCTAGAAAATTAGTGGAATTCATAAAATGTCTCAAATTATATTTAGTTTTGTGTTTATAACATCAATTATGTCAATATTTCATTAATAAGATAATTATTGCATCATCTTTGTGTCATAAATAAATTAACTTATATGATTTCTAAAAATTACAAATAAAATACCATTATGTGGTAAATCTTTTTATATTTCTAATGAATATTTATAGTAGAATTTATCTTATGTATAACCCCATATTAAAAATGATTTACTTATTAAACTTTGATTTTAACTATTTTAACCATTCTTTAAATAAATTAATAATAAATGTTCTAATCTAATCCAAGTGGGCCTAAATGGTCATATTTTATTCCTAAGTTTGTTTTTGGTCGATATACACTTGTCCAATAGAATTAGGACATGTGTTGGGGTAATAGTAATATCATATTTACCCTTAGTTACCCTATTTAATATTAACCGTGGTAAAAAAAAGTAAGAAGTTACTATTCACCAAAAATTATTTTCATCTCATTGAACCACATTTTAGTCCTTGATATTAACCGTGTCTGTCGGATTTTCGAAATTCCATTCACAGAAGCGTTAAAATTATGTTTTATGCAAAATTCAGTTTTTAACCTACCACTTAGTGGTTTCACTATTCATCAAAAATTGAAAGTTTTCAGAAAAATGCCAAACTTTCATACTAAGCTATATTTCATATTCCGAATTCAAAAATGAAGTCTATTTTACCAAATTCATAACATAGAAATTGAATTAATTAATTTTATAATTAAATCCCGCTGTTAAAACAAATAGCGTGTTTTTAAGAAACAATATCTATCAAAAGATTGACACTTGATTATGTCTGGTTTAATTGTGAAATTACAACCAATGACCAACATTGTATTAAATTGTAAAAATATATTCTAAATATACTTTAAAAACACTCAAATTAATAATTTATCACTATTAATTATTTTGATAAAAAAAAGTTGTTTTTAATTAAAATTTAGTAATTTTCACTATTCATCAGAATATGAAAGTTATCCGAAAAGTACCAAAATTTCACCTTAGGCTAAATTCGATACTCCAAATCCAAAAATGTAGTTCATTTTGAAAAATAAGATTTACAGAATTTTAAAAAGTGGTTATTACTATTCATAACGGCTAGTTTTAATAATATTTTAATAGCATATAGTTGTTTAGTGAAACTCGGTATTGCGTATAACACACGCTATCGAGGAAGGTCGCGATTGCGTGTAATGCAAGGCAAGTCAAGGATGCGTGTTGTGCAAGCTCCTTTTGGTGTAGCGTACACACAAGACATTAATAAAATTAAAAAGAATATAAAATCTTGGGATGTTACATTCTACCCCCCTTAAAATGAATTTCTCCCTCGAAATTCGTCGAGGTTATAAATGGTTTACTATTCGAAGGTTTCTTTAATAGAAACCCACATCGTAAAAAGAAATATCAAAACCAATCTTTAAAAACAAAAGTATGAAACGCAACGGTTACTCAAATAAACTAATCACTGGGTTTCCACATAGGTGAAAATATGGATATGGAAGAAAAATATAACCATCATGTTCTGATGGAGAGTGGTAGAGAACATGGCTATGGAAAAGCCAACAATCACAAATCCATAAATTTGTGACGATCTAAGGTACCATACGATTCATCAGGTATAAGATCACTAGGACAACATTTTTGGTTTTCAAGATCATTTCCCTAAAGTTGAAAATTTGAATTAGAATAAATACTTTCTTTATTTTGGTACTATCTTACTGTTGTTCGTGCCTTGAACAATTTCCACTTCATCTCTTAAATAAATGAAGTTGAATTTGTTATTCGTGAAGTGTTAGCAGATCATGTGATAGAATGACGGGTCATTCCATTTGTCTCAAACAAAAGGTTAGAAAAATTATATACATAAGTCGATCTGTAGTGAGATTAATCATATATTGTTCCTAAAATGGACTGATACTTCATATATCATACTGCTTAATATAATAAAACTAGTTTCTACTAAACAGGGACTTCTTGTAGGCCAGTGGTAGGCGATAAAGGCCATTCGCATTTCGGTTGTGGGTTCGATTCCCACAGCCTTGTCCGACGCGATGGGCTGTCGCCCGTCCTACAGGTTGTCCTTTTTCTATAAAAACTTCTATCCTTCAACAATACTAACTTATGTTCAACATAATCCATTCCAATCTTAAGGCTTACCCATAATACTGCAGTCCACTCTCATAATATAGTGAAAACAATTACCAGAGATTTAATACCATCGTTGATCCCCATATATCATAAGATATGTCTTGTTGGTCACATTCTAAACATTCAAAGTCCTTAATCATGTATTCTCTTGAATACCCATTAAACCTTAGTGAAAACATGAATGCAGTTAAACGTTAACACTTTCCACATACCAAAATCCTCAAAATTATATATACTCAAACCATGATATCACTTAGTCCTTATATCAATCATGAGCTCATGAATACTATTAAACTTTTCATTTTCTCGTTTTCCCTTCATTATGCGCATATCATCTTATTTCCAAAAAAATATCTCAATCACTTTGAATACCACATCAATAAATATTGCAATACTCAATGATACAACATTATTTTGGAATCCCATTACATAAACACTTAATCATTCCACCACATTGTTGTCATATTCAACATTGCCAATAGTGATCGCATGTGACTTCCCTTTTTCCTTTGCCTTCAGTGGTTGCTCATGTTGATCATCACTAACCCTAGGATTAGGGCATTTATTAGCATAATGCCCCATTTCCTTGCACTTGAAGCATTGAAGTGTTGTTGGTGCGTTCTCTGCAGTGTTTGCTTTATTCACATCATTAGAAACCCTTTTTCCATTACTTCAACACTCTGCTGCTCGATGACCTTCTTTTCCACACTTAAAACATTTTCTAGTCCCTTTAAGACAATCTCCACCATGCTTCTTTCCACACTTTGTGCATAAGGAAACTTTCATATTCTTTTCACCATTATTCTGAGATTTCTCCTTGACCTCCATCTTTCGTTTCTTGTCAAAACCATGAGATGAATATGTAACACCAACATCCATTTCTACCTTGATAGCACAACTCACAATTTCTTCATAGCTACTGAAATCTCTTATAGCTAATGCCCTTCGAAGACTTGGTTTTAAGCCACTGAAAAATCGATCAACTTTACATTCAGGTTGGATGATAATGCCAGATGCATACCTTGCAAATCTTGTAATATTCGCTTCGTATATACCAACAGATTCATCATCCCTTTGCTTTAGTTCAAGAAACTCCTTCTCCATCTTTGTTCGAAGAATACGGGGGAAGTACTTACTGAAAAATAAGTTCTTGAACTCGTCCCATTCCATGGACTCAATTTCATCCATTTGCCTCGTATTCTTAATAAGATTCCACCATTGATCAGCATCACCTTCCAAACGATACACTGCTAAGATGACTTTTTCATGTTCAGAACATTGAAGAACTGAAAATATCTTTTCAGTGGTACTGATCCATTGTTCAGCAACAAGTGGATCAGAAGACCCACTGAAAGAAGGTGGACGTTGCCTCATGAAGGACTCAATAGAATATTGTTCCCTTCTCTGCTCATTTGGAAGTCCAGAATGATTCATAGCTTGTGTAAGTATAGCAATAAGATTTTGCACTCCATCTCCCATAACATTTGTTTGTTTAGGAGGACAAACATTGCATTGTCCATTGCATTGATCAACACGGTTCCTTCGGGTTCCAGCCATCGTCTAAAACCCAAAAAGAATAGTGTGAGAGGCAAAAATTATGCTAGGGAAAACAACATAATAAAGGGGGAGTACCTTCAATATCTAACATCTTAGGTTTAATTCTATGATCATTAGCATTTTTTTTTGAAAGGTTGGGGCCGAAGCCTCATTTTTATTAATAAAGCAAAGCAAAGACCTCTTTTAACTGGGTAGAGGGAGACCCATTACATAGCCCGAAGGCCCAGTGGGCTTGAAGACCATTACATAGCCCGTAGGCCCAATTTTTTGGCCAAATTCCTATTCTGTGAATAGTAACCCGGCAGCTACAGTACCTGCTACAGTACAGCCACCGCTACAGTGCCCTGCCGCCGCTACAGTACCCGCCGATCAACAGTGCCGCCGCTGCTACAGTACCCGCTACAGTACTGCTACAGTAACCTGCGCCCAATGGGTTTTGATCCCCCATTTTTCATGTAGTATTACGGGGTGCTTACCACTAAGACAAACCCCAACTACATTCTATGATCATTAGCGTAGTTCTAGTACTATAACCTATATGTATACTTAACCTTAGGGACATCCCTAGACATACCGTAGAAATATCTCTAGGGATCTCACTAACGTTTTCACATCCTAGTTTCCAAAGGTTGACTAAACCTTTCCTCTGATACCAACTGTAGAGACCCGAAGCTTGACGTTCATGGACATTACATTACTTTTGCGGAATACTTAGTACATAACAAAAACACATACACAAGGATCGTAATAGTTTAGTGTCTTTGGAAACTCGGAACGTAATCTTCTAATCATGGTGAAAGATCTTCAATATCTCCCATAAAGATCTTCCCTTTTTTTTTACCTAAAACCTTTCTTTATATCCTGGAGAAAAGAAAACATAAAAGGGTGAGCTCAAATGCTCAGTAAGGGTATACAAAAGAAAAATCAATCACATCATATTCATAAGAACATAACTTTTGGAAATCTTAACCTGCAAAAGAGAGCATAATTTCATAACATGGGATAAATCATAGTAGTGAAATGAAATCCCAATAATCATAACATAAAACATGAAACTTTTTGGCATACACACATAATCATAGAGAATCATTTCTTGTTAGTCAAGACTCATTGCCAAGACTAACTTAGTGGACAAAGTCCCTTTCTGAATCGAGTAACCCTCGTTTCAGTCCTGTTTCACTAAACCAGTATAACCTACCATTCCAGCCATGTCTATCTCATGAGATATAAAATCTTTACCCAATGCATTGGAGGGAGATATAGGTCCCACCGATCTTATAATGAATCCTTTCTTATGTGTGCCACATAATCATAAAACATACATCATCGCATAACACATGTAACAAAAATGGGATTCTTGAAACATCATGACATCATCAATTCATATAAGATAAAGGAATTCATAAAAATAATTCCATCACAACATGATCAAATCAATTTAATAATAGGGATAAAAACAGAACCCTTTATTATCTTAGATGGAAAATAATTTTGATAAAACACTTGAACTCCATTCTTGAGGAAAATATCCTTTCTTCTTCAAAAACATTTTTCCTTTCATAACATGTCATACAACTTTAAAATAAAAGAAGTTGATTAAAAATAAACTTGAAAACTTGTAAAGGAAGTTTCTTGAAAATAATATTTTAAAAATCCATTCATGCCGTATAAGTTAAAAAAAACATTCTTCGTACTTTTGTCGGAAAAGTCAAAAAGTACCTCGTACGAAAAACGACAAAAGATTCCTTTCATACATATTACTAAAAACTAACCGAAGAGTAAAAATGGATTTAAACAATTGCAGGTGGATGGAAATAATATTACATATTGATGAAACATGGATGTGGATGATAAAATACACCCCAGTAAATACTTACGAATAAACAATCTCGGATAAAAATGAGATTGTGATATTTCCCTTACCTTAGGTCCGATTTGCTTCGTATGTGTCCGAACCTCATGTATAATGATTTAAATATTGTCATTGACTTATTACAGAATCATATTCATTGTTATGATATCATATATGGTTCACTTATGACATTATATTACCCGTTCTTTTGTAAATTCCATGTTAAAGAAGCGTTTTGGGTAAAATCATTTCATTTATCGTAGGTGTTTTGACTTGTTGTTCTTGACATTATTATAACTTATATCATGATTTACTTACTTCCAGAATATAAAATATGATTTATATGTCATATATATTCAGTATATATATATATAATAGATAGATAAATGAAATGAAAAACACCGTTCATGGAGACGGTAGTCCGTACGTACGCATGAACGCTGTTTTTCTTTCCTTATTGTCTTGAATGGAAGTAAGTAGATGACATAAATATACATATATACATAAATCCAGTAGCTTTATAATTTCATATATTTCACTATTATTTCTTATATATACTTTTTAATCATTCTTAAATGGTTAACATGGAGAATGAATCTCATCGCGTCGTGGAGACGGTAGTCCGTACGTACGCATGAGCGATGATATCATTTCCATAAATATTGAATTGAATTGGAGTGTATTATACAATATATCAGAATCAATATGATGTTTTAATAACTATGTATAGTTATTCTTTACACCATTATACCCATCCATGTAAGGTGGTGGTGGAAAATAGATTACACCACGGCGTGGAGACGGTATTCTGTACGTACGCACGCGCGGTGATTTCTTTTCCCGTAGGATGGATAGATGGTGAAATAGGGTTGTTTCATACTTATAATAACATATCAGTATATGAGTGATACTGATGTTATTACTTCATAATGAAACAACCTAAGAAGAAGAAGTGGAAGAAGAAATAAAGATGAAAGAATTGGTAATGGTAATTACCTCTTCTTTGAAGGGCCTCTTTGAGACCTCCTCTTAGGGAACTAAAATTGGTCTTTGAGGAAGACCAGAACCTCTAGAATGTTGCTAGGGAAGTGGAGAAGAGATTTTGGCAGGGTTTGGCCGAGCTTGAGAGCTCAAATTGGTGTGAGGAGGAGGGGGAGGAGGTGTCCTTTTATAAGGGAGGAGAGGGGCACCTTAGGAATACCTCAAAATATTATTTTATATTAATGTCAAAATCGGTTTATAATGGATCCAAAGGGTCTTATTTCGAAGCTAAAGTGGGGATGGGTCTAACTCCTATCAACCAATAGGATTTAGACAAGTTTAGGGTATTATTTTAACCTTATCAATTAGATTTAACTCTAAGTTAAATAATTTAACTTTTACCGTGTCTTTTTGTTTTCTTTCACTATATGGTTAATACACTTACTATAACATGCCAAACGAACCCCAAATTGTATATTATTAATAAATATATCCTTATATAAGTCATTTGGACGAAGCTTAGATTTTTAGGAATAAAATATCAATTAATTATATAATATTTGATTTAAAAACTATTTTGTGTCAATTTTGACACTATTTGATATATGATTTTTGTGAAAGTCATAACAGAATTATATGTTCGAACCAAGTTTATCAAATCAACAATAATATATCATAGTAACCTATAAAATTAGTGTAATTCATAAAAAGTCTCAAATTATATTTAGTTTTGTGTTTATAACATCAATTATGTCAATATTTCATTAATAAGATAATTACTGCATCATCTTTGTGTCATAAATAAATTAACTTATATGATGTCTAAAAATTACAAATAAAATACCATTATGTGAGAAATCTTTTTAGCTTTCTAATGAATATTTATATTCGAATTTATCTTATGTATATCCCCATATTAAAAATTATTTACTTATTAAACTTTGATTTTAAATATTTTAACCCTTCTTTAAATAAATTAATAATAAATGTTCTAATCTACTCCAAGTGGGCCTAAATGGTCATATTTTATTCCTAAGTTTGTTTTTGGTCGATATACACTTATCCAATAGAATTAGGACATGTGTTAGGGTAATAGTAATATCATATTTACCCTTAGTTACCCTATTTACTATTAACCGTGGTAAAAAAAAGTAAGAAGTTACTATTCACCAAAAATTATTTTCATCTCATTGAACCACATTTTAGTCCTTGATATTAACCGTGTCTGTCGAATTTTCGAAATTCCATTCACAGAAGCGGTAAAATTAAGTTTTATGCATAATTCAGTTTTTAACCTACCACTTAGTGGTTTCACTATTCATCAAAAATTGAAAGTTTTCAGAAAAATGCCAAAATTTCATCCTAAGCTATATTTCATATTCCGAATTCAAAAATGAAGTCTATTTTACCAAATTCATAACATAGAAATTGCATTAATTAATTTTATAATTAAATCCCGCTGTTAAAACAAATAGCGTGTTTTTAAGAAACAATATCTATCAAAAGATTGACACTTGATTATGTCTGGTTTAAATGTGAAATTACAACCAATGACCAACATTGTATTAAATTGTAAAAATATATTCTAAATATACTTTAAAAACACTCAAATTAATAATTTATCACTATTAATTATTTCGATAAAAAAAGTTGTTTTTAATTAAAATTTAGTATTTTTCACTATTCATCAGAATATGAAAGTTATCCGAAAAGTACCAAAATTTCACCTTAGGCTAAATTCGATAATCCGAATCCAAAAATGAAGTTCATTTTGAAAAATAAGATTTACAGAATTTTAAAAAGTGGTTATTACTATTCATAACGGCTAGTTTTAATAATATTTTAATAGCATATCGTTGTTTAGTGAAACTCGGTATTGCGTATTACACACGCTATCGAGGAAGGTCGTGATTGCGTGTAATGCAAGGCAAGTCAAGGATGCGTGTTGTGCAAGCTCCTTTTGGTGTAGCATACACACAAGAAATTAATAAAATTAAAAAGAATATAAAATCTTGGGATGTTACATGCGGTAAGGAAATAATGAAAATAGGATGAGGAGCTCCTATGAGATGTATGTCGAGTGTTTATTGAAAACCTAATGTGAATGAAAACATAATTCCACACCACAACACATTCCCCTGTGAGAACATATGCCATTGGGACAGATGGAAGAGAAGCCTTCTAAAAAGCAGGTCTATACCTGAGGATGAATGGTATGGGCATTTCTATGTATCCCATTAAGATATGATTTAATATATATTTAGTTCTTGAAAATGTTGTGTAGTTTAATTTCATGCGGTAAGGACAAGCATAAAGGAGGTTTTTCTGGAAGGATGAGAACATGATGTGTCCATTGTAAACATGATGTGAATGGGGTCTAAAGAAGTCTACACCACACTATATGCAACCCTTGAAGACAACCAAACCAGATGATGGGGAGAGAGATTTTTTTGGTTGGACTAGAAGACAAAATGTTCAAGTGTTACTACATATCCCATGAGGTTTAGAATTAATCCATAAATAGTTTGGAAAAATCCATGTAGTTTAATGTTATGTGACAAGAACATGTAAGATCTTAGATTGAGGTCGTAGAGCTCAGTCAATAGATTCCCAGTTTAATGTAGTCATCATGGGACAGAAGGGTAGAAAATGTTGAATCACTACTCCTGTCATATTGGATATCATGGGGATGGAAATAATGGTTGAGGATAACTGCTGATCATGTTTGAAACACACAATCTATATCATGTTACTTGGAATGGGAACAAGCAATTTAGAATTGATTTCTGATAGTGTTCACATTGTGGGACTTGATTCAAGTTTTCGTTTAAGATCCTTCAAGATGTTGGCCGCAATTTGTAGGTCAGCCAATGTAGAATGGGACTAGGATTCTTGAGGGTTTTTTTCATTGTGAAGGATGATAGAGACCCAATTGAATGGAAACAAAAATTTAGGTGGTACATGAAGAGTTTTTTTCATATTATAAAGAAAGGAGAGATCTTATTTTAAGGTTGTAGATCTTAGACCATGAGGTGTATTAACCATTCATAGTTTATCATCATGTGAGATGAAAGGGATATTATTTTATGGTCATATATCTCATATCATAGAGTACTCATACAATTTATAGATTAACATCATGCATAACGAGGATGAGCAGTTTAACATCTACTGGGATTGGGATTCCCTTATGTGAAATACTACTTGAAAAATTTTTCATTAGTGGGATGAGTAAAACTCTCACCATAGATAGTAACCATAGAGTATGTATCATTGGGGTAAACCTTTTTTAAGGTCATAATGTCCCTCCCATTATGGATTCAACATTTGTTGCTTCCTGTTGGGCATAACTAGATTTCATAGGGCCAATACCAAGTCACCCTTTAAGAAAGAGTGGTGGTGAACTTTTTTATTGAATTCCATGGATATCTTATCCAGATGCCTCTATAGATTTTTCAAGGCATGAACCCTATTCTCATCAAGCACTTCCAGTTCTTCTATATAAATTTTGGCTACATTGTCTTCTGCCTGATAATCAGAGAAAACAGTGCATAGTGAGGGAAACTGAATCTCGATGTCCAAGACTGCCTCTATTCTGTATGCCATGGAATATGGAGGCACCTAGGTGCGATGAAGAGGCATCGTTCGATAAGCCCATAGAGAATTGGTAATTTTATACATCAACTTCTTCTGGTTCTGACCAACCATATTCAAAAATATGATAGAGGGGTTTTTTTAATGCCTAGATCTACCCATTTTCTATCCCATGCTATAAAGAGGTATTCTTAAAACATATACTATAAAGGGCATAATTTTTTCTCAGCTCGACTACACAGATGTTGTTCTTGTTATCAGTGATAATGTATTGAGTGACTCTGAATCAGTGGATTATATTAGATGTCACAATGTCAATGATGCAACGATCTTTAACTTTATTGAGAAGAAATTCCTCTTACCATGTCAAAAATAAATTTGTAGTGGTTAAGATGATCCTACAGTGGCGAGTTGTTATTGGTGGGTATGGTCCCACCACATCATGTACCCAGAACAAAAATGGAAAATATTACATGGTATTATGGAAAATATCTAGTATCCAATGCAAAAAAATTATCATGGATCTGGTACACATGGAATTTTATGGATAAATCAATATCGTCACGATTCATGGGGGCCCTAAAATATCCCAATCTTCGGATATTTTAGACAGTTTCAGCCCCTCCAGATGAACTCCATAGGAACTGACATGATCTTCTGGAATAACCTTAGAAATACCATCTCCTTGAATGCAACAGAAGAGAATCCCATAAAAACCATGTCTGTAGAGGATCTTCTCATGACTGGGACTGTAACGCCCCGACCCCAGCTACCCAGAGTCGGTGCAATAATTACATAACATTGGCATGATCACAAGAAAGATCAAATCTCGAAAGACCGATTGGTTTAGTAGCCTTGGAAACACTAGATATAATCATAAAGTTTTACATTACATTTCAAAGTGAAAAACTACTACAACAACAAAGTCTTCATATCCACACTATTAACCCCTCATAATATCCCTGCAAGTCATTCATAAATTACTTCTTCACTACCTGGGAAAAATAAAACATAGAAAAGGGGTGAGCTCAAATGCCCAGTAAGGATAACAATATAGCGGAAACTTTCATCAATAAGAATAAACATTTAAGGCAATGTATAACTAAAACAAAAGCCTTTTAAAATTGAACTTCAACATAGTATGGCAAAAGTAAAATGAAATAATGCCATTTACTTGTTCACATGGATATTCTACTAATCGAATAATCACATGCAATATCAATAACCACTTTCATAATGTTGGAATGCATAATGCCAGACTATCATAACCACATAGCCAAGGCCTCGTGCCAAGACTACAAATAAGATTTTGTCAAGGCCTTGTGCCAAGACACTAGTTTGTCTCATGAGACCTACCGATGCATCGAGGAGCTATAGCGGGCTCCACCCGTCACTTATTAAGTCCAATGCATTCCCATATGAAAAGGTTTAAACATAACATAAACATTCGTATTAAAACTAGCATACGAAATGTCAATACTTTCACAATAAACTATGAATGGTATAAAAATAGCACATCCACAGTCAAACATATCACAAAACCTTCAATACAATATAGAAGTTTTGTATCATAATAAATCAACTTCAAATAATCTTAAAATCCATCAAAGGATGTTGACATAGATGAAATCAAAATTCTTTTTAAAGAAATATCTCCTTTTATTTTGAAATCATTTAAGATCCATATAAAATAAAACATTTTCTTTGAAAATATTCTTATAAGATTGTAAAGAAAGCTTTGAAGATTTTATAACGGCGTAAAATAACCGCACCCGCCGTATAAGTTAAAAAAAACATTCTTACCTCAATTCTGTCGAAAAGGTTAAAAAGGACCTTGTTTTGAAAACGACGGAAAGATTCCTTTATAAACCTCTTATAAAAAGTCAAACAAGGGTATAAATGACTTTAACCCATATTCTTGTAAATAGTAAAAATGTTTTGAAATACATTTTGAAGAAACATTGATGTGGATGATAAAGAGATCCCAGTAGATTATTATGTATAATACAACCTCGGATAATGAAGAGATTGTGAAATAACCCTTACCTTGTACTTTTCCTTGGTTGGGGTAGGTTAACCTCCTGTATAATGGTGAAATAATTGTTATTAAATTATACAAGAATCATATACATTAATATGATATCATATATGATCTTTTAATATTGATTTGATAATAATATCTTAGAATTATCATCATTTCGGGTGTTAACTTACTCATTTTCTTTATATGTTTTGTTACATAAGCCATGGTTGTTGTATCTTATTCATATCCAGAATGATATCTAGTCCTTAAACATCATTTTTAAATCATCAAATGATAATTATACTTGAATGGTTACGATGGAGAATGAATCTCATCGCGTTCGTGGAGACGGTAGTCCGTACGTACGCACGAGCGACAATATAATTCTTTTGATATTAAAATAATATATAAATGAATGGTATATCATATATACAGAATCATTAACATGTTATATTTATTATTTGCATGAGTTAAACATCATTATTATACCCATCCAAATAATATTATATTGAATAACAATTACACCACGACGTGGAGACGGTAAGCCGTACGTACGCACGTATGGTGACATGTTATTCAAAGGGTGGATAGAATACTGAATATGGTTGTACCATACTTATAATAACATCACAGTATATGTAAGATACTGGAGTTATTATTTTAGAATGGTAAGAACAAAGGAAGAAGAAGTGGAAGAAGAAATGAACATAGAAAAGGGTGGTGAAATCATTACCTCTTCTTCGGGTTCTTCCTTTTGATTTGATCAAAAGGGCTCCTTAGGTTGGCTTTCTGATCAAACTAAGGCCCCTAGGTTGTAGTGAGGGATGTTGGGAGAGTCTTTTGGCAGAGTTTGGCCGAACCAAAAGGCTTTGAAGGTGTGAAGAAATGAGAAGGAGGAGTGCCCTTTTATAAGAGGGGTGAGGGGCACCTTTGGAAAAGTTAGAAATATTAATTTATAATAAATTCATATTCGGTTTACAAAGGCTCCAAAGTTGACTATTCAAAGGATGAGGTGGGGATAGGTCGAAAACAACTCATCCAATAGAATTTAGACAGGTTTGGGTACTTATATTAACCTTATCTTTAAGTATTAACTCTAAGTTAATTAGTTTCACTTTTACAATGTCTCTTTGTATTTTTATATAATATGGTTAATAAACTTACTATATACATCCAAGCGACCCCCAAGTGGTCCATTAATGAGGAACCTATCATAATATAAGTCTCTTGGCCGAACCTTAGATTTTTAAGAATTTAATATCAATTAATAATATAATATTTGTTTTAAGAACTCTTTTATGTCAATTTTGACACTATTCAATAGTTGATTTTTGTGAAACTCCTAACAGATTGATTACTTCGAACAAAGTCAATTAAATCAATCCTAATATATCATATTATCCTAGAAAATTAGTTTAATTCATTAAAAGTTTCATATTATATTTATTTGGGTATTTATAATATCACTTATTTTAATTTTTCACTATTATAGTAATTACTGCATCATCATTGTGTCATAAATAAAATAAATTATTTAATGTCTAAAAATTATAAGTAAAATATCATTATGTAGGAAATCGTTTTAGCTTTCTAATGAATATTTATAATCGAAAATCCAACATGTATAACCCTATGTAAAAATTGTTCTTCTAAAAGATGTAAGCTTATGCCATTTTTATTTTTATTTTAACTTTATTAATATAAAGTGTCCCTACCACATACAAGTGGCTCCAAGGGGTCCCCAAATTGACCCAAGGATGCCCATGGTCGGGTATGTGTCCACCAATAAGGTTAGGACACGTTTTAGGGTAATTTTGTATTATTATAACCTTATTTACAGGATTTACCCTTAACCATGGTAAATAAAATATTTACCGCAGTAATTATTCAAAATGTCTAAAAATAAAAGTTACCTATTTACATAATTTGAACATCCTGATTCCAAATATGGAATCCATTTTTCTAAATTCAAAACACAGAAGTGGCAGAAATTAATTTAAAATTAATTCCCGCTGTCAAAACAAAAAGCGTGTTTTTAAGAGATAATAACTATCAAAAGATTGACACTTGTTTATGTTCGGTTTAATTGTAAAATTATGTCCAATGACCAAGATTATATTAAATGGTAAAAATATATTCTAAATATACTTTAAAACCACTCAAATTCACAATTTATCACTATTAATTATTTTGATTAAAAAAGTTGTTTTTAATTAAAATTTAGTAATTTTCACTATTCATCAAAATATGAAAGTTATCCGAAATGTACCAAAATTTCACCCTAGGCTAATTTTGATATTCCGAATCCAAAAATGAAGTCCATTTTGAAATATATAATATATATGATTTCAAAAAATAGGTATTACTATTTACAACGGCTAGTTTAATTAGTTGTGGTGTGTGTTAGAACTCGAGGTTGCGTACAACACACGCTATCGCATTATTCAAAGAGAAGCGTACCATAGAAGCTTGGGGTGTTACATTCTCCCCTCCTTCAAATAATTGCGTCCTCGCAATTTCTAGGGTATTACTGCATAAAAAGACTCGGGTGGTTCTTCATCATAAGTTCCTCGGGTTCCCACGTTGCCTCTTCCATCTTATGATTTCTCCACAAAACTTTTACCAGACGCGTCGTCCGGTTTCTCAGCACTTGTTCTCTCGTATCAAGAATCCTGACAGGCTCTTCACAATAGGAAAGATCGGGTTCCAGTTCTAATTCCTCATAAGTGAGTACATGCATTGGGTCAGGCATGTATTTTCTCAACAGAGATACGTGGAACACATCGTGAACTTTGGAGAGACTTGGCGGCATTGCCAATCGGTAAGCTACAGCCCCAATTCGTTCTAGAATTTCGAAAGGTCCGATGTACCTGGGAGTCAATTTACCTTTCTTACCAAAACGTATGACTCCCTTCCACGGAGATACCTTCAGGAAAACATGATCACTGACTTGAAATTCCAAATCCTTCCTTCGATTATCGGCATAGCTCTTCTGCCTACTTTGAGCTGCTTTGATGTGATTTTGGATTACCTTCACCTTTTCCACCGTTTCCTCCACCAGTTCTGGGCCTACAAGTTTTCTTTCACCAACGTCATCCCAACAGGTTGGTGTACGACATCTCTTTCCGTATAACGCTTCATATGGTGCCATTTTTATACTCGAATGGAAGCTATTGTTATAGGAAAATTCTACCAGAGGTAAATATTGATCCCACATACCCTGAAAATCAAGTGAGCAAGATCTCAACATGTCTTCTAAGGTTTGAATAGTCCGTTCTGATTGTCCGTCTGTTTGAGGGTGGTAAGCAGTGCTCAAATGATGTTCAGTATCCAGGGATTTCTGAAGACTTTTCCAGAATCTTGAAGTAAAACGGGGATCACGATCAGAAACAATCGATAGGGGTACACCATGAAGTCTCACAACTTCATTAATGTATAGTCTTGCTAGACGTTCCAGGGGTAGATCTTCTCTTATAGCAAGAAAATGTGCTGACTTGGTAAGACGATCAACAATAACCCATATTGCATCGTTCCTTCTAGGAGTCTTCGGTAGCCCCATGACAAAGTCCATCGTAACATTGTCCCATTTCCACTCCGGTATGGGAAGAGGTTGCATGACTCCTCCAGGCTGTTGCCTTCCAGCTTTCACTTGTTGACAAACCATACATCTTGACACAAAATCAGCAATCTCCCTCTTCATGTTGTCCCACCAAAAATGTTCCATCAAATCTCTATACATTTTGGTGCTCCCAGGGTGTATAGAGAAATTGGAACTATGAGCATCATCCAACAATTCCCTTTTCAGATCAGGTAAATTGGGAACACAAAGTCTCTTCCCGAATTTCAAAATTCCATCTTCATACACAAAGTCTCTCAATCTCCCATCATTCACAGCTTTAATCTTCTTTTGGAATTCTTCATCATTGGTCTGAGAACTCTTAATCCTTTCTAGTAAAGATGGTTTGGCAACCATTTGAAAAAGCATTGATGTTTCACCTTCCCTGGTTATTCCCATGTCCATCTTCTCTAGATCCATGAAAATTGGGTCCCTTTCAATTCTCATCATGTTCAGAACTCCATGGTCTTTTCTGCTCAAAGCATCTGCTACTTTGTTTGCTTTCCCCGGGTGGTAGTGTATCGTGCAATCATAATCCTTGAGTAATTCAAGCCATCTCCTTTGCCTCATGTTGAGTTCTTTTTGTGAGAAAATATACTTCAAACTCTTGTGATCAGTATAAATCTCACATTTTTCACCATAGAGGTAGTGCCTCCATATCTTCAAAGCAAAGATCACAGCTGCTAACTCAAGATCATGAGTAGGATAGTTTTGTTCATGAATTTTCAACTGTCGTGATGCATAGGCAATAACTCTATCATTCTGCATAAGGACACAGCCAAGTCCTTTCTTTGATGCATCACTATAAATAACGAACCCATCATTCCCCGATGGTAGAGTCAATATAGGAGCATTGACTAATCTTCTCTTCAGTTCTTCGAAACATTCTTCACACTCTTTTGTCCAAACAAATTTAACCCCTTTACGTGTGAGCTTCGTTAATGGGTTTGCCAATCGGGCAAAATTCTGGACGAAACGTCGATAATAACCTGCCAAACCAATAAAACTACGTACCTCAGTTATACTCGTAGGTGCTGGCCATTCTTGGATTGCCTTGGTCTTAGAAGGATCAACAGAGATTCCATCTTTAGAGACAATATGGCCAAGAAAAGAAATCTCCTGAAGCCAGAATTCACACTTGCTAAACTTTCCATATAATTCATGCCTCCTCAGAGTCTTCAAGATAATGCGCAAGTGATTTTCATGATCTTCGTAGGTTTTGGAGTATACCAAGATATCATCAATAAATACCACCACAAATTCATCGAGATACTCCTTGAAAACTCTATTCATTAGATCCATGAATACAGAGGGTGCATTAGTCAATCCAAACGGCATTACAGTAAACTCGTAATGCCCGTACCTGGTTCGAAATGCTGTTTTCGGAATGTCTTCCTTCTTCACACACAACTGATGGTATCCAGATCGAAGGTCAATCTTTGAAAAGTATTGAGCTCCATGCAGTTGGTCAAATAAATCATCAATACGAGGTAGGGGATACTTGTTCTTTATTGTTATAGCATTGATCTCCCTGTAGTCGATACATAACCTCATAGATCCATCTTTCTTTTTAACAAAAAGAACAGGGGCTCCCCATGGAGAAACACTAGGGAGAATAAATCCCTTATTACTCAATTCCTCTAGTTGTTTCTTTAGTTCGACTAACTCTACAGTGGCCATTCTATAAGGGGTCTTCGATATAGGCCTTGATCCAGGAATCAAATCAATGGAAAACTCAACTTCTCGTTCTGGAGGATGTCCAGGTAAATCTTCCGGAAATACATCTACAAATTCTTTCACAACAGGTACATCCTCTATTTGAACATTCCTTTCCTCACCGATAGTTACTTCATTCTCTTCCTCCCCAATAATTGAATTAAGTTGGGCTACTGGGGGTGGATCTAAATAAGAATTAGGTGGTGACGATTCTGCTCTAAAAATAAGGTGCTCCTTATCATTATCATCATGAATCGTAACCTCTTTCTTCTTACAATAAATCTTCGCATCATAGTCCGAATGCCAGTCCATACCGAGGATTATATCAAACTCAATCATAGGTATGACGATGAAATCAGCAGATAAAGAAAATTTATGTGCTCTAATGGGGACTGATTCACAAAACTTTGTTGCAACGATACTTCCCATAGGAGTTTTAACTGACAACTCCCTTATTAAATCAAATTGGAAATATCTAATTTTCTTAGCAAACTGGGAAGATATGAAACAATGCGATGATCCAGAATCAAATAATGCATTTGCTAAACTTGAGGAAACCATTAAATTACCTGCCACCACGTCTTTCGGAGTTTCTAGCTCAGCAGTAGTGATAGCATAAGCCTGGCCTTGATCCCTTGGCCTTTTCTGAGGTAAGTTCTCCTGACGCTTAGGACATGCATTTGCATAATGCCCCATCTCCCTGCAATTGTAGCACTGAACATTGGTAGCTTCCTTCTTCCCCATGCAATCATGAGCTTGGTGGCCTTTTTCACCACACTTGTAACAGACTCCCATTCCCTTCAGGCAAGCACCGGGGTGTTTCTTCCCGCACTTACCACAAGATGGATATTCAACCTTTCCCTTCTTCCCCTTATTTCCATTCCCAGATTGATCAGCAGGTCTCTTCTTCTCTTGCTTTGCTTTAAAGTCATAAGACTTAGAGAATTCCTTTTCGGTCTTGATAGAACATGAGACAATGTCTTCGTACGATGAAAAGGATTGTGAGACTAATGCTCGACGGAGAAATGGTTTTAACCCATCAAAGAAACGATCAATCTTACTTCTTGGGTTGCGAATATAATCACCAGTGTACCTCGCTAACCTTGTAAAGTTAGCCTCATACTTTGTGACATTATCATCCTCCTTTTGTCTCAGACTCAGAAATTGCCTTTCCATATCTGCTCGATGGTCGCGAGGAAAGTATTTTTCTAAAAACAAATCTTTGAACTCCCTCCATTCCATGTTTGATACTTCATCATCTTCCTTCATGTTTTGAATCAATGACCACCATTGATCAGCATCTCCAGTGAGGCGGTAAACTGCCATGATAACTTTTTCCCTTTCACTACTCCCCAAAGCCTGAAATATTTTCTCTAGGGAAAATATCCATTGCTCAGCTACTAAGGGATTTGTACTCCCATTGAACGTTGGTGGTTGTTGTCTCATGAATCGATCTAACATTGATCCTCCACGATGCGGATCAGGGTGCTCCATACGGGTAAGGTTATTATTCATAACCTGAGTAAGTTGTCCCAGTACGGTGATTAGCTGATCAGCACCAGTTGCATCACCAGCCCCACTATAATTATCTTGAGCAGGAGGGCAATCCCTACATGGAGTGCGTGCATTGATACGGTTTCCATTTCGTCCACTAGGCGCCATTTCTAAACAATGGCATAAACTAGATCAGTTTATGAATCAAAATACATAATCCCATACTTATAAAACACTAAACATAAATTGAACTATCTATGGATATAATCCATAATCATAAATATGTTTTCTTTGAGGAAGTATATACTCATAAACCCTTCATAATGATTTGTAAAGAAAGTGAGAGTTATCCTAAGCATATCCCCCGGGAGTGTCGTAACCAAGAGTGCCGCAAGGCCCGTTGTCGTGCACCAGTTCCCGTTCGAGTCTAGCTCAAAGCGGTGTTTTCGGGTTTTACCCCTAGGTACATCTGTGCCAGAGCCGCCTCTACCTGCTCGTATCTAGACAGGGATGTATTGCTCGGAAAACTCACAAAGTCTCTACAATACCAAAATTCTAGGAAGTTCTTCTATACTAATCCTCAAAGTTCATCTTAGGTCTATGTGCTCTAATCAGAGTTTATCTAAATCTAGCTTCCAAGGTTTGTACTAAACTTCCTTTGATACCAACTGTAACGCCCCGACCCCAGCTACCCAGAGTCGGTGCAATAATTACATAACATTGGCATGATCACAAGAAAGATCAAATCTCGAAAGACCGATTGGTTTAGTAGCCTTGGAAACACTAGATATAATCATAAAGTTTTACATTACATTTCAAAGTGAAAAACTACTACAACAACAAAGTCTTCATATCCACACTATTAACCCCTCATAATATCCCTGCAAGTCATTCATAAATTACTTCTTCACTACCTGGGAAAAATAAAACATAGAAAAGGGGTGAGCTCAAATGCCCAGTAAGGATAACAATATAGCGGAAACTTTCATCAATAAGAATAAACATTTAAGGCAATGTATAACTAAAACAAAAGCCTTTTAAAAATGAACTTCAACAAAGTATGGCAAAAGTAAAATGAAATAATGCCATTTACTTGTTCACATGGATATTCTACTAATCGAATAATCACATGCAATATCAATAACCACTTTCATAATGTTGGAATGCATAATGCCAGACTATCATAACCACATAGCCAAGGCCTCGTGCCAAGACTACAAATAAAATTTTGTCAAGGCCTTGTGCCAAGACACTAGTTTGTCTCATGAGACCTACCGATGCATCGAGGAGCTATAGCGGGCTCCACCCGTCACTTATTAAGTCCAATGCATTCCCATATGAAAAGGTTTAAACATAACATAAACATTCGTATTAAAACTAGCATACGAAATGTCAATACTTTCACAATAAACTATGAATGGTATAAAAATAGCACATCCACAGTCAAACATATCACAAAACCTTCAATACAATATAGAAGTTTTGTATCATAATAAATCAACTTCAAATAATCTTAAAATCCATCAAAGGATGTTGACATAGATGAAATCAAAATTCTTTTTAAAGAAATATCTCCTTTTATTTTGAAATCATTTAAGATCCATATAAAATAAAACATTTTCTTTGAAAATATTCTTATAAGATTGTAAGGAAAGCTTTGAAGATTTTATAACGGCGTAAAATAACCGCACCCGCCGTATAAGTTAAAAAAAACATTCTTACCTCAATTCTGTCGAAAAGGTTAAAAAGGACCTTGTTTTGAAAACGACGGAAAGATTCCTTTATAAACCTCTTATAAAAAGTCAAACAAGGGTATAAATGACTTTAACCCATATTCTTGTAAATAGTAAAAATGTTTTGAAATACATTTTGAAGAAACATGGATGTGGATGATAAAGAGATCCTAGTAGATTATTATGTATAATACAACCTCGGATAATGAAGAGATTGTGAAATAACCCTTACCTTGTACTTTTCCTTGGTTGGGGTAGGTTAACCTCCTGTATAATGGTGAAATAATTGTTATTAAATTATACAAGAATCATATACATTAATATGATATCATATATGATCTTTTAATATTGATTTGATAATAATATCTTAGAATTATCATCGTTTCGGGTGTTAACTTACTCATTTTCTTTATATGTTTTGTTACATAAGCCATGGTTGTTGTATCTTATTCATATCCAGAATGATATCTAGTCCTTAAACATCATTTTTAAATCATCAAATGATAATTATACTTGAATGGTTACGATGGAGAATGAATCTCATCGCGTTCGTGGAGACGGTAGTCCGTACGTACGCACGAGCGACAATATCATTCTTTTGATATTAAAATAATATATAAATGAATGGTATATCATATATACAGAATCATTAACATGTTATATTTATTATTTACATGAGTTAAACATCATTATTATACCCATCCAAATAATATTATATTGAATAACAATTACACCACGACGTGGAGACGGTAAGCCGTACGTACGCACGTATGGTGACATGTTATTCAAAGGGTGGATAGAATACTGAATATGGTTGTACCATACTTATAATAACATCACAGTATATGTAAGATACTGGAGTTATTATTTTATAATGGTAAGAACAAAGGAAGAAGAAGTGGAAGAAGAAATGAACTTAGAAAAGGGTGGTGAAATCATTACCTCTTCTTCGGGTTCTTCCTTTTGATTTGATCAAAAGGGCTCCTTAGGTTGGCTTTCTGATCAAACTAAGGCCTCTAGGTTGTAGTGAGGGATGTTGGGAGAGTATTTTGGCAGAGTTTGGCCGAACCAAAAGGCTTTGAAGGTGTGAAGAAATGAGAAGGAGGAGTGCCCTTTTATAAGAGGGGTGAGGGGCACCTTTGGAAAAGTTAGAAATATTAATTTATAATAAATTCATATTCGGTTTACAAAGGCTCCAAAGTTGACTATTCAAAGGATTAGGTGGGGATAGGTCGAAAACAACTCATCCAATAGAATTTATACAGGTTTGGGTACTTATATTAACCTTATCTTTAAGTATTAACTCTAAGTTAATTAGTTTCACTTTTACAATGTCTCTTTGTATTTTTATATAATATGGTTAATAAACTTACTATATACATCCAAGAGACCCCCAAGTGGTCCATTAATGAGGAACCTATCATAATATAAGTCTCTTGGCCGAACCTTAGATTTTTAGGAATTTAATATCAATTAATAATATAATATTTGTTTTAAGAACTCTTTTATGTCAATTTTGACACTATTCAATAGTTGATTTTTGTGAAACTCCTAACAGATTGATTACTTCGAACAAAGTCAATTAAATCAATCCTAATATATCATATTATCCTAGAAAATTAGTTTAATTCATTAAAAGTTTCATATTATATTTATTTGGGTATTTATAATATCACTTATTTTAATTTTTCACTATTATAGTAATTACTGCATCATCATTGTGTCATAAATAAAATAAATTATTTAATGTCTAAAAATTATAAGTAAAATATCATTATGTAGGAAATCGTTTTAGATTTCTAATGAATATTTATAATCGAAAATCCAACATGTATAACCCTATGTAAAAATTGTTCTTCTAAAAGATGTAAGCTTATGCCATTTTTATTTTTATTTTAACTTTATTAATATAAAGTGTCCCTACCACATACAAGTGGCTCCAAGGGGTCCCCAAATTGACCCAAGGATGCCCATGGTCGGGTATGTGTCCACCAATAAGGTTAGGACACGTTTTAGGGTAATTTTGTATTATTATAATATTATTTTTTTAACCCTTATTTACAGGATTTACCCTTAACCATGGTAAATAAAATATTTACCGCAGTAATTATTCAAAATGTCTAAAAATAAAAGTTACCTATTTACATAATTTGAACATACTGATTCCAAATATGGAATCCATTTTTCTAAATTCAAAACACAGAAGTGGCAGAAATTAATTTAAAATTAATTCCCGCTGTCAAAACAAAAAGCGTGTTTTTAAGAGATAATAACTATCAAAAGATTGACACTTGTTTATGTTCGGTTTAATTGTAAAATTATGTCCAATGACCAAGATTATATTAAATGGTAAAAATATATTCTAAATATACTTTAAAACCACTCAAATTCACAATTTATCACTATTAATTATTTTGATTAAAAAAGTTGTTTTTAATTAAAATTTAGTAATTTTCACTATTCATCAAAATATGAAAGTTATCCGAAATGTACCAAAATTTCACCCTAGGCTAATTTTGATATTCCGAATCCAAAAATGAAGTCCATTTTGAAATATAGAATATATATGATTTCAAAAAATAGGTATTACTATTCACAACGGCTAGTTTAATTAGTTGTGGTGTGTGTTAGAACTCGAGGTTGCGTACAACACACGCTATCGCATTATTCAAAGAGAAGCGTACCATAGAAGCTTGGGGTGTTACAGGGACCACTCTGTAGGGTAAACTACATTGCGGGTCATGAAATTTTCCCACGTTCAGCATGTACTATTGGAAAATTATCATGCTTGATATAATTGATAAAGGGAGTCATCCAGTTAGAGGAATTATACAATACTGGGGTAGGGGGACTTGGAGGTCCTAATGTGGATGATTTAGTAGTAAGGTGGATTACCTATGGGTTATCATCATCGTCTGGAGTAACGGGAGTGATGAATCTCTGATGATCTACATGGATAATCAAATCATCCTAATTAGGCCCTGTAATAAATGTAGTATGGCTATCCAAATCATCGACTCAACCATTTTGTGATCAAGGGACATGAGTGACATCTAGATTAGAAGGAAAATAGACCATCAGCTGGCATGCACACTATAACAGAGGTACAAGATCCAGCTTCTTGATGGTATAGTCACTATTGATCTACTTGATCACTAGTTCAGATTCCTCTATCACATGTAGATGGTGAACGTCAATCGCAAGGGCCATTTCAAGACGAGTGATGAGGGATTGATACTCCACCTCATTTTTAGTGCAGTCTTGTGACAAAGATAATGAATAAAGAAGGATAGCTAGTGTAGGTGTGATTAATAAGATACCTAGACCCACTATATTGAGTATGGGATCATTGATTTTCCTACTAGTATGACTTCAGGAAGCCCCATCAATGGGCATCTGCTAACATGGTAAGGATTTATCCACTGAAAGGATGGGTTCATCCAGAAATACAAGATCGTTAGACTATTATATGAATACCAGATGGGTAGAAATAAATTATGCCATTGAGTTTCACTTAATATTTTTAAAGGGAAAAAAATTATGTCCTACTATTGAAGGATTACTTTCTAACGATTTAGAATTCCTATCAACATGGGATGGTTCAAAATGTTCTTTCGTGGATCGACTAAAGACACTAGTTATATCTCATGGTGCATCAGGTAATGTCGAAATTTATGAATTGTGAGTACCAATTCATGGCATATCTTATTGATATATTAATATATGGCATCAATATTGGGTAGCCTATTACTGATATAGTATAAACTATTTTCTATTCCCTCATTGTTCTTCTATGGGAGAAGGAAACTTAGGGACCATTCCAGAGTGACAACATAAAGGACAAGAGACTTTCCAAAAATGGTAGGCATCTAATCCAATGGAAATAGTAGTTACTTCGTGATTTCCTATATCATAGTAAAACACTCCTCATTACACTGATAATCAGAAACAGTCATCTTGAGTCAGGAAAAGGATTACACATTCATGCACAATTTGGGATGAATTGGTGTATGTAGGCTATGTGGTCTTGAAATCCATGAAGCTCTTTAATGTTAAATAGAGGATACATCTAATTGATAGCCTTGATATTATATGGATCAATCTCGATACCCCTATAACTAACCATGAATCCATGAAACTTTATTGAGGTAACCCTGAAGGAACACTTCAAGGGCATCAACTTTATATGGTGGGAAATAGGAAGCTAAACACATACTAAATATCGTTGAGATGTTTCTGCAACTTTATAGATTTAACCACCAGATCATCCACATATAATTCCACTAATTTCATGAGCATCGTCTGGATTATGTGGTGCATGGAATGCTGATAGGTGGCACCAGAATACTTCAGACCGAAAGGCATTTCCTTGTATAAGAATGTAACTTGTGCTACCATGAAGATGGTATAATCTTCGTCTTTGCTGTCATTTCTATTTGATTATATCCACAATACCATTCCATGACTGAGAGATCCAGAAACCTAGGGGAGGAATCAATCCACAGTTCTATTATAGGAAGTGAGAAATAATCCTTCAGACAGTGAAGGTGGAGATCCCAGAATTTGATGAACACTCTAATCTATCCATTATTCTTCCTATTAGCCACAATTTTAGTTAACCATATGGGGTACATAACCTCCTCAATGATTTTAATTTGATTATATTATCAGCCTTGGACATGAATTTGGAACTGTGAGAAGGGTGTATCATAATGGGAGGCTATTTGAACCTATGATGATTCAATGGGTGACAGAGATGGTGTAAAAAGACCTAAGGATCAAGCCCTAGAATCTATTCATAACTCTAGGAAAATAAATCATGATGCTTATTAAGGAAACCCACATTTCATTATTTATATTCTTCAAGAATAGTATTATTGATCATCTTTGGTCTCATATCTTTTTCCGTATCAAGGTTCACTTGTTCCAATTTGTTAATTGTAGTGGAGATTCCCTATTTCAATGTCATTGTAGAGTCATAAAAATCATCTTCTTTATCCATGTCTTGAGGATTATTATTAGGAGCAAACTCTTCTGGGATGACAGATCCGTATGGGATAGTAGTTCTAGCCTGAGTGGTAGAGGAAACCTCATCGGGGGATTCTTGTGCTGCTAAATCCTTGGAGATGAAAGCTATAGACCCAATCCCATAGATCCTTCAATTCAAGGGGCACATTTTATAATATCAAATCTATAGTGGCATGTCATATTGAGCTATTTTATCCATGGAGAGAAAAGAATGTATGATGTACTATTGTTTCTATTGGGAGGTCATCCTGATACCATATATGGGTAAGGGTCTCAGGAATTACTCTAGACAGATTTTTGTAAGAATATGATGTGATCTTCTAGCATTCCTGAAACAAGGTAACATGTTTACCCCTCAACCCAAAGACAAAAAATAATTACCCCTTGTCTAGGGTCACGACCCCCAATCAGTGAGTCAAAAGAACAAAGGCATCATCCAAGTCTGTCCATGGGTGGACCATAGTGGTAGTGTGTTTAACCTCATTGGCCTGCACAAATTATCCTTGATCTAATAGTAGTCATCATCCAAGTAACATACATAACAAGAGGGAAAATGAGATAAATCACATTGGATAAATCTTAATATGCCATTAGTTTGGTACTTAAGGCATTGGTGATATGAGTAAGTGACTTCCACATGTAGTTGGATCCCTGGTCTATCAACCAATACATTGTATGCGGTTTATAATGAGACAACCATGAACATCATTCTAGAAATTAGACCACCGAAAAAGGTTTTCGCAAAATCATTAAAAATAGTGTCTACTTTTTCCTATCATAACCATGAATCATCATATTAGGGGGACACATATCTATTTAGGTTTCCCCATCTTACGGACTGTTCGAGTTGGGATACGATTTATCCTAGAGCCCGTGTATACTAGACAACAATGAACCTCCACACAATTGAATAGGCTAGTGATGTATTGTGGGAGGATGTTCCCTGATCAAGGAGAACCTTTTTCATATATATAGAAAGATATGATGGCCTAGAATTTTTCATTCCCATCATCCTTAGTGTAGAAGGATTCTGTAGCTACTAACTCTATTTCAAATAAGAAGGGGGATCATTCAAGCCTCTGTTAGTGATTACTTCATATATAGAGATTGGTGGAGTTTCCTAAGGATCAAGAGAATTAAATGGATGATTTAAAGGTTCTTGACCACATAGTACTTCTGTGAATGTCACACACATCTTCTAAAAAGTTTTTTCTCAGCTATAGGAGGAATGAATGGTTGTTGTGGTCGAACATGTGGATTCTAACTCGTATTGAGGATGTCCCATTTCACACTAGTGAAACCTTGTAGAGTGGATACCAGCTGATGGTTTTATTACCAAAGTCCATCCTTACTGGAATGTGGTTTATCATTGAACGGTTTTGGTGGGATGTTCCTGATCAAAGAGTATAAATGGTTATGGGGGTGAATCTGACGTAACAATATGAGAAGGATGATTTTGTTGAGCTGTGTGTTGGGCCAAATATTTTGTATTGGCAGTGTGAACCACATTCCTGGATTCAATTTCCAATGCATTATAGCGATATACATACCCATGGATTGGTTGATGCTGGTGTTGACTGGGGATGTTTGGAGGGTCCACTTGGAACTATTCGTCATCATGAACTATGTGAGTGATTTCCATCTTGATGGTATTTACCTAAGAACACCCTTAGTAATCACTCAAAAAATATTCCATTTTTCTGGTGTACTATAGGGGAAATCCCCATATTTGGGGGCATGTAATAGCTAAGAGTATGAGATGGAATTGGTACAGGTGGATGGATTTTTCTTCCCATTCGTCGTCGGTGCATACTCCCCTAAGAGGATAATGGCTGATATGTTTATTTGGAGGTAGTAGAAGAAGGTAGAACAATTAAGTCTGAAGGATAGAAAAAATTCAAACATGAATGGATAATACCATGAACATGATTGAATTTTTTGTTATCCATCCAGTTGACGTATTTTTGAGACTCGCGATTAGAAACATGATGCCATTCACCATTGTTATCGTAATCCAGATTTATAAAGTCACATTCCACTTATTTGGGTGACGGATACAATATGAATATGTTGTTATTGACCTGGTATTACAACTATCCTTAACCCAAATCACTAATTAAGGGTGTTCCCATGGAATTGGTGATAGGGGCAGTAATTTGGGTGATAAGTGAAATCTGCCTCTTCAGGCCTCTTGAAATCTAGAAAGCACATGATTCCATGGTCCAAGGTTCTTTGGAAATAACCAAGAACAGGAGCCTCATTAAATGAGTGGGTCTGGTTCCTCTGATCTTAAAATGAGAACTCCGAGACTATCCTTGAAGAGTGGTGTGAAGAGCCTATCGAGGAGGTAGAACCTATTTATCTCACCAATGTGGTGGTGGTGCATTACCCGGGGGTTCCTACTGATTCTGAGGTGGGCGCTACTATTCTAGAGGTTGTGCCATAGGTGGTGGGTGTCATCGAACTTGTGGAGGTGGATCTACTAGTAACAATTATAATACCATGGGTGAATATATTTGTTATACCCTGTTAGTCTTGACCTTGGTGTCTCTTCTCTATGGAGATACGGTTGGAAATGGATGTCCAATTTTGGTTTTTGTTAAGGATTATTCAAAACAAAGAGCTTTTCCAAAGAAATCCAAAAACCCTCATGGAACGTTTTGACTGATGATAGAAGGGAAATGTTCGGGCTTTAAATTCTATACCTATATCATTAGAATATGTTCCTATGTAATAGTAATATCAAGTAAATATGTGAGGCCTTTTACCATGGAGACAAAGTCTGTGATGCGCTCGTCAAGCCTTTTCATTCACTTAAGGCGGTCAATAATACTTTTCACTTGGGTTGTGGAAATGAACCATATAGAAATGACCTATTAATATCATCCCAACTAGCTATTGACCCAATGGGTAACCGATTTTAATATAAAAATTAGTTTCCTTCCTGTGTGTATACGAAACACAGCAGCTTCATTGCCTCCAGTTGCACTGGAGTTCCCAGCATCGTTCCAAACCTTCAAGATTATGAGACATATGCTGAATAAGAATGCATATACTATTAATGTGAGATAATGTAAGATTTATGAAACCTATGGGTGATGTCATATCATCCACCCATTCTTGATATGGATTTCTATATGGAAGGATTTCTAGCTATCAAGTTTCCAGAGCCTCTAAGTGACAAATAAGTGATTCTATTGGATTATGTAGATGAGGATTCTGATTATGATGAGTGTGTATAACCACCAATGAGTGGGAAGGTTCTTCAAAATAGTAAATGGTCCTAGCGTCTAATGGGGTGACTGTAGATATTACCTAAGGAGATGATAGAATAACACGTAGATGGGCAAATGGGACATGTGGAGTGGCCAATGGATCCTTAGCATGGAACTAAAAAAGGTTGTCACATAATTCAGGGGGATTGGGTGATGCATATCATAGATGTTTACCATAAACACCAATATCTATTCTATCTGTTTGGGTAGATTTTTTGAGATCACCATGAAGAAATTGACCAGGTGGAACATGTACCTTCTCATGCTGGCCCAGTCGTTGGTTACAATAATCATGTTGTCATTTCGCAGCATGCTCAACAATGATCTCGTAAGTAATATTTTTATTTTCTAAAAGATGTTGGCATAGTTCCCCCTTTTCAGGGCCATCATTCTTCTTTTTCATTGATCATGATGGTTCATAGTGTTAACATTCCAATTTTTATCATTTCCCTTTATGGAGACTCAACCGAGGGGTTGTGACTCAGAAGGAGAAGGAAGGCCAGGAAATGTTCTTTGTTGGCATCTATGGACACCTAAAAGGTATGTCAGGTGTTATATTATCCCAAAGAGTTTTTTATATTCTCTATGAAATGTTCATGTTCCCCTTCCATGTATATCTATATAATTACCATGTTCACTATGAAATTTCCTGGAGAAATATCCTTGATATCAATGGTGAACCAGGTTGGCGGAGGATTGGACAGAAATGTAGGCTATCCAACTACCCATATTCACAGATTTGGATATGCAGGTAAGCCTCTTTGATATCATTGCAGAGCACAATGAATCTTTATACACATATTTTCTAGATGGTCTTATAATAGTGATGAGATGTAGGGTGTTGAGAATCAGTATTTGCATCCAACATGACCCAGCATCATTGCATGTTAATGTCATCGTAGTTTTCCCAGATCTAGGGGTAAGCTAATTTCTGAAAATGTATATGGAAATTTATTGACTCCAAGGTTTGGCAGAGGCTCATAACCTTATCCTTGGTAAGGGAATCTGGAATGTTGATGTTTATAGTTGCAATTGGCTATTACATCTCTAAGAAATGGTCTGCTGCGAGAATGTCCAACAATGATCCTGGATCATACCCGGGATCTAATCCTTGATTCCCCCACTCTTCAATTGGAGAAGGTTGTGGGACAGGTAACGACATTGAAGTAGACCATTGTGGTTTTAGACAGGAGTATATAAAGTATAACATGAAATTTGACAAGCCACTACATCTTGGAAAATCATCTGAAGAATGCATTGAATACACCACCACATATATATAAGAGGGAGTAATGATCACTACATTATATGATGGGGTTGCATTCGTTGGATGTGGGTCATGGTTTTTTTTGCCCTTTATTGGTCCCAATAACAAATCTTCGTGATCTCTTGCTGAGTTAGAGAATGATTCTATTGAAAAAAATAAGGATTAAACATTCAGGCCCTAGAATGGTGCCAAATCTTTCTCCTCTTGTTTGTATCTTTGGAGGTAAGAATGGATCTAGTGGACCTCATTTTTCCAATGGATGGGGCTGATATATCTTTTTTTTCACCAATGACATAGTGGATTAGGTTGAAGGTTCCATCCTCAAATTGCAATATACTTCAGAATTGAAAAAACAAATGAGTTTTATTGTAATTATGAGGCTTCTCAGTGTTATTTCTCCCCCAGTGATGACCCACATTCCTACCTTGGGATGGTTCATTAGGGTAGGGTGGAATTTTGATATATGGAGTACCTCCTCTTGGGTTGGTGCTGAAGCATGGAGGGCTTCTACTTAGACAATCTGGGGCTTGAGGAGCACATAGGAAAATATCAAATGGAACATGAGTAGGACCTATGGGATTAAGGTGATAAGAGAATGAAGGATCTCCATTGGAGCTTTCAAGCACATGGGGAGGGCAAGTATAGTGGTCATTAGTAGTGCAGGGATGACCTTATCACCTATTGGGTCTGGTAGTAGTGGTATAAAGAGGGCCTTTTTTCTAACTATACTAGATATGGTAAATTCCTTCATGATAATCATCAATGAATTGGGTAGGGACTCCAGAAGATGTATTGAGAACAGGAGGGACCCCCATGCTAGTAGGTTATAGGGAAAAGAGGATCCTCACATTGAAAACCTCGTAGGTAGGGGATGTTTTCTTACTTGAGACCAAAGGAATGTGGAGGACCTTCATACTGAATGTTAAAAAGATAGGAAGGACCTCCACCTGAGATGATGATGGTGGCATGAGGAGGACCTCCGTGCAGGATGCGAGATCATGGAGGATCTCCACTCTAGCTGATGATGGAATGGAGGGGACCACTGTACAAGATGTCATCATCACAGATTTTCCCGCGATACCTGCTCCTTGCACCAGTGGTCATAGGAGTCAACTTAATCTTCTTTTGCGGTAGCAGGTGCATCACCTCAGACCGGGAATATAAATTTCCATGATTTAGGATAGAGATGTTTCCCTAGTCTAGAACAAAAACAAGGGTCCATTAGTGCATGCTAGTGGTGGATCGGGTAACAAGATCCATAGAAGATGATGCCTCTTGGAGTGTGTCTTCATGACCATTCACCTGATGTTAATTCCAGGTCAGCTAAACTTGGGATGACTATGTTGGGGTATGGACCACATACTCATCGATATGTTGGACCAACTGAAAATATAGTCGTAGATAGGTTGGAGCCATCCACCACAGCTCCTATGATGAAGACTTATCCCATCAGACTCAAACATCCCTTACTTCATCACCACAAGGGAGTTAATTTTACGAGAACTCTAGGGATATGATCTTAAATCTATTAATGGTGGGGGTGATAATTAGTGGTTCCATATTCAATCATTAGAGGTGGCGGTGCTGATGGGTCACAAAGCCCTCTAATCCTTGACGAGTGATGTCCCTTATCGAGATAACCCCCCATATTGGTATTGACATACAAGAGTACTGATCACCATCCTTTGAATAAATTTATAGGTTGATATGGTGTGTGGGTTCCTGATAGTTGTGGTCTCAGATATGGTCACAGAAGATATGGAACCATGAGGGACTACTATGTTGGGTTTTCCCCAACCCCTACATATGTGGGAAGGAGGTGATCGGTTTCCTATAACAGTATCTTGGCAACTAAAAAGAAGAAAAAAATCACACATCAGTATATAAAATAGGAAAATGGTGCCTGATACCCCAATATTGTTCAATATTCCATTAATGGATAGAAATATCACCACCGAAAATGTCACAAATTAGGATGCCAAATGATAAACTGCCATATATCCTTCTAAGTTTCATGAAATGACAACTAATTTTTTGGTGGGACCTAAAACCGAATAGCTAGATCTAGTGACACACATATATGATGATGTTATCTTTTGATGTCTTAAATGATACTAATCAATTTTTGAGTAAAATAATTTTACATCAGGTTCTCCATTTAATTTTTCTATTCTCTCGCAATGGCACACTTCCATTTGTGGGGATGTGCTGGTTGTTGACCTGCATTACCACCTTCCAAAGGAGGGAGTCATTCATCACTTCATTAAAGATGTTGGATCCTTGATCAAAATGGGATGACAATATTTTGGTCTATCCTTTTGTGGATTCCTCCTATAAATTCATCTCTTTTTCTGGGTACCGCTTCAATATTAAGAAGTTGTTTGTGAAACTCTTCTTGGTGCCATCACTTTTTATAATTTGGTTAATTACACAGCATTTCTCATAATATTTTTAGGTTTAATGTTAGGGAAGAAACCATCAGTTAGTGGCATAGTCGCATTTTCCATCTCTATCATTTCTGGGCACTAGAACACTGGTACGCATGGATTTTCCTCTTATGATAGGGATTCTCGAGGGCGTAGAAGCTCGAGGTATCCCACGTCTATTATAAGGAATTGTATTCCATAAGAACTTATCTAAGGTTTTCCTTGGATTTCTGTGTTTAACATATGGTGTACCGCGAGTTTAGAATCTAGGAAATACTAATCATACTGATAAAAAAATGATGTGAGTGGATCTGGGCACCTCAAAGGATGAATTAGAGAAAAGGATGGGTACGTGCAATGGGGATAGTTAGGTTTACCATGTGTTGCGATTCAACCTCAGTGAGTATTCATATGTTCCCAATTTATAGTATAGGTATCCAATACCACATAGTTTGAATGGGTGGTCCAAGGATTAAACATGATTAACATCCAAGATGCGACAAATAGTAATGTGATTTGTTGAAAAATTCCACCAAGACGTTGTACCCTAGGTAAAGGTTAGGATGGATAATGACAATAATGTTGAAAGATGAATATGAATAGTATTAAACGTATGTGAAAATGATCATAGTGGTGTTGGGATTTAACCTCAGGGAGGATTCCTACATATAATCACAGTCGGGAATCAAATTCAACATAGTTTTGTGGGGAAATGGGACACCGAATGAATTAGATTTTGTTAATTTTCATCTGGATGAGGACCTGAATGAAAGGGAACCAACAGGTTAAGGAATGTTCTTCTTTAAATGTAGTGGATCACGGGACAGACATTAATGGGACATGGATTATGGTCTTGAACCTCAATGTGGCATCCTATGTATCCTTGTGGAAGTGAATCAATGTCAACGAAGTTCCGAATGTGGTATGGAATCAATGTGTACACAAAAGACAAAAACCCGATGACATGTTGGGGATTACGCATGGTTAGAAGTCCATCAAAAGAGGGAAACTATTGGTGGGAGTATTTCATATTAATTATGGTACATACGCATATTCCGCTACCCATGAACTGTTTTCACACCACTAAGGGGGGAACCAAGGTTATTGGTCCCCAAAAATGGGACACTGATGTTTACCAGTGTTTCTGGTTAAACAGGAGGGAGGCTTCTTTTGTAACTTGTATGAGGAGATAGGGATCAAAACACACATAGTTCAGGAGTGTGAGTCATGGGATCCGGGTGTACATAATGTAAAACTACCCAAATACATGTTGGGGCATACATGTGGTTATGGGATTATATACAAAAAAGTGAGAGGAAATTAATGGGGCATACACGTGGTAAGATGCCCAAAGAAATCAGATTACCTCAGGGAGGTGGATCTGTGAGATACATCACAAATAGGGAACATATCCCATCAAGAGGGTACATCACTAGAAGGGGAACCAAAGTTTATTATTGATTAGAATTAAACCTAGAAGAGTCTTACAATGTACAAAAATGCTATCAAAACTCATTTAGTTAGGAAATATAGTTTAATGTCATGCGAGTCGAAAGGGGAATAATGTTTATCGTATAGAGGGACGAACAGTAAACCAATGTGAAATGGTTGGGACATAGGGATAATAGTCTTGAACCTCAGGGAGGATTCCTATATACCATTCCTAAAAAGGGAAATGGTAAATGTGCACATTTTTCAACTAATAGGATCTCATGGATTACATACCATGGTAGCCCATAGAAGATGTCAGGGTCGAGGCTCGCTCCATTCCCACATGATTCATGCTCGGGGGGAGAATGAAGATGTGATGATAGACCTGACGATCCTTTCACGAATAGTGCATCCATGCGACCTGGTGTGGGACTTATGCATGGGTAGAGGCCCATGGAGAGGAAGTATGAGACTTAAATTAAGAGGGTGTCATGATGAGAAAGTAGGGTGTCCGGATGTATGAAGAGGATATGTACATCGTACCTAAAATACCAAATCAATGGTTTCCAGGGCCTATGCAGAAAATAGCTCAGGTATACATGGTGATGTAGCACAGAGAGAGGGAGGGTAATGAGATATATTGGTGCCCATCCCTTATGAGTTCCTCTTGGGGATTTCTTCTTATGTGGTGATCCGAATTTAATGTCATGTTTTGAGGACATGTGTTCTTGGTTGTTTAACATTTACATCTTTGATGGTAATGATTCACTACCCACCCTTAGGACATTCATAACTTGTACAAAACCATTCTTGAGGGAGGGATGGTTCAAGTAATACCATGTTGTAATAGGTTTGTGGATTGATCCATTGGGGTGTCCATATTAGCGTGGATAATTGAAAAATAAATAGATCTTAGTGTGCCTATGAGAAGATACATGAGGTAAAGAAATGCAAGATTATGCATCACCAAAGGGACATTGAAATCAATTGGTAAATGTAGGGAGGGACTCATGGGATAGGGGTTCATTAATTAAGAGGCCACATAGATAGGGGATTCTCAAATCTCAGGGGGTTATAGAGGATAGGGGATCACAGAGCACATTGCTTTGTAGTGCTCATGGGCTCGTAAATCCTAGGGTATAATAGAGAACATTTCTTCACATAGATCATTGTGTCACAGAGAATAGGGTATAGCATTGAACATGGCTTTATAGGGCTCACAAGATCATAGAGCAAAATGGGATCTCAATGCACATGGGCTCATAGAGCACACGACTTCGCAGAGCTCATGGGCTCGCTGAGCATAGGGGCTCGTAGAGGAAAAGGCTTCACAGAGCCCATGGGCTCATAGGTAAAGATGATAGATTTGTATATCATAGTGTCTCATCCAAAGCATGGAGTACACATGTTTTTTAGGTTTATTTGAGAATATTGGGTGCCTTGTGAGGTCTCGAGTATCAAAATGGGTCTCTTTACTTTACTATGGACAATAGGAATTACAAAGGGAATCCTGTGTTGAAATAGTTGTAGATATCAGAAAAAGGAATTGGTTTTCACAATGATCATGTACCTCATATGATTCATTTTTATGGTTCTTTTAAAGAGATAATAATGCTTCACGGTTAGGGAATTTGGAAGACGAATGGTCAGGGTCTGGATCCTATGGAATGGGGGGATCAAAGGGTTTATAAGTACCAGGGAGTGTGATGCTCTAAGGGTGTTCCATTAATTATTTTTCACTCTACCATCAGAGGTATATTTTTTATGTTTCTCATATTCACGATGTCAACTGTCATCCCCTCCATAGTGTGGAGGCTTCCTTCGTTACCTCTGCAGCCATCGCAGAGGTTTCTGTTAATTTTTCTAGACATGCATAAGTGACCATACACCCCTCCATAGAAAGGATACCTCCATCAAGTTCATCATAGATACATATTTGACTCTCACGTTTCATTGTTATGGTCACATATAAGGCCTCAACATTACGTTGACTGCGATGTTGATGGTCTTGGAAAGGGTGCATCACATGTCATCCCATTTGCCACCATTTTTTTCCATTGATTATTTTTACCGTGAAACATATTTTTCACCCATATTATTGTTAAAATACATCATCATATGTAAATGTTATATGTTGTTTTATGAGACATGTGATTTATTTTGGGAATTGTAGAGAATATGCATACCTGATGATGCTTGTTAAGAGGACAACCGATGGAATAGAAAGAAGTGATCCTCTATGTGAGGGAACACTTGTAAATGATCATAAATTGTGGAAAACTAGGAGAGATGTTCCAAGAGAATATTTATAACTTCATTATATTCAAGGTGAGAGACCTATGTTGGTTAGATAAGAGAATGGTTGAACTAATGATGAAAATTTGATTTCATCACACTATGAATTTTAATGGTGGGTGGACCTGAGTGATATGAGTCGGGGGATGAGTCCATCAGAACAATACCTAAATATTTGGAGACTCCTTCTTACAGGAAGTTCATGTTGGATGATCATATGGTATGATGTTTACTGAAGCATTGTTGGGATTTTCAAGCATGAACTGGATAGATTAACAATATCTTATGGGAGGACATATTGTAGTGGATCCTAGAGAACTTCTATCCAAATACAATAAGCCTGGAGAGAGAAGTGGAGTTTATGAGGATGATTATGAGAAGCATGTTTTTTATGGATTATGTTGGATGTTTTACAGATCTGTAGTTCCTTGATAATTCTTTGATATGACATGATAAAACTATGATAAGATGATTTTGGGATAGGATTAAGTGAAATACTATGTCCCAATTTATCCATGTTTGGTTAAATATGTTGTCTAAGGTGGTAGATAATGCTATAATGGTTGAGGTGAACCTGAAGGATCCTTCAACTATTAAAAAAATAGTTTCTATGGGATAATATAGAGGTGGAACTTCAGATATCATGTTAAGAAATTATGATAAATTTAAAAAGGGATGTGTTAAGTATGGGTCATTAACAATGGTATCAGTTTCATGGGACCTTACACGATTGATCCTTTAACAATGATGCTGGCCATGCCACTATTGTAGAAACTACCATGACCATCAGTAGAGTGTCAATCTTTCTTAATGATGGGGAATCTGTAGAATATTTGTAGGACACAATGATAAATGATCATTGATGGAGGATCTAGAAAAAACCAAGTTGTGGTAAGGGGATATTCTATACCATTTGAGCATGGAAGTTATATTTCTACTAGAATAGGTGGTAGATGTTGTGGGCATGGAAATTTTTTGTAAGATCACCCATATCTGTAGACTGGTCCAACTTAGTGGAGTCAGACTACATCAAATAGAAGAGGGTATGTGGAACTACATGTAGTGCATCCAACACATGAGTATAGTGAGGTTGGAAGATCAATTGTGAGAGGTATTATTCATGTATCTTATATATTATAAAGTACTATATTTACAATTGGTACCTCTTATTAAAATATATCTACAATATATATTACTCGGTTGAGCCTAGATGTAGTGTATATTAATAGAACCATAGTTATAGATACATCATTGTGATAAAATTATAGAAGCATCTGTTTGGGTAGAGTATGTTCTATAGAGAATGGGAATTATCATTTTCTATTTATCTAAATATCCTTGACATTTTATGCTTTAGGTTAGTTATTAGTATGGACTAGCTAGTCACATACTGAGCCCACATTGATTGTTACCATAGGAGAGTGACCATTAGGTCTCAAAGGGAGACAAATATATTCACTATGGGGAGTGGGATATCTAGGTAGGTTTAGAAGGGACAATCACTCAAAAACTGGGAGGTCTCAAAGATCATGTTATTATAATTTCTCTATATGATAGAGGTGTGAAAACTAAAATTTGTTCACATGTAGTAGATATGTTTAATGTTATGTTTCTTGAATAATTATTCGGACTTCCACCTGAGAGAGATGTGTAATTCACAATAGATATTATGTTGGGGGATAATCTAGTAAGTATACCACCATACATTACGGTACTAAAAGAGCTTAAATAGGTCATGATTCTCCTAGAGGAGTTAGAGGATAAATGATTTATCCTTTCAAGTATGTCACCTTGGGGATCACCAATATTTTTTTCAATGACGACTAATAGACCAACTATGATCAAGCACATGTTCTTGGATACAATTGGGCAGGAGTGTCTCCATGGGACCTGAACCAATGTGTGATCTAATGAGGTTGAGATGATAATTATGGGTGTGTTCATTCTTTTAGTCCTTGACATGATTTCAATTTTTGATGTTGTGTTTTTTAGTCACTCAGAACAATTGTGAAATGGTTGGGTTTCCATGTTATTGAGGTCGGTTTCTTGATATGGGCAGTTTAGAATGGGAGAGATGGACATGATTTTCCACATTTACAGTTTTAGATGAAAGAAAACATTTTTCATTTCTGTGATTAATATTGGTGGATAAAGAGTTCCATAGACGTGGATGATATTAGTGGAAAATTCCTTCCACATATATAAATGAAATTTATTTACTTGGTGCTCCATATATATGGATAATATTATTGTAAATGGAATTACATAGATTTGGATGAGATTGGTGTACTTGTTTTTCCATATATATTTGTGAGATTGGTTGAAATGGAATTCAATAGCTATGGGTGAGATTAGTGAACATGGAATTACAGGGATATAAATTAGGCTGGTGGACTTGGCCTCCCATATATTTGGTTCAGGGTGTTTTACAAAGGTTTCTTCCTCCAAGGTTTATGATATCGGGAATATAATTACTCACCAATGAATTAGGGTGTTGATCATGGTTTCTATAGAAAACATGACTCAATAAGACACCTTAACAATGCTATTTTTCTTGTTTCTCCTGCTCATAGTCAAGCCTCCCTGTATGCCAATGGTTGACGACTAGCTGCAAGGTTGTAAATGAGTAAATGTGGGGAGGCTATATACTCATGGAAAAAATATTATACTGGTCTCAGAATATATATATATATCATGAAGTGGAAAAAAACTCATAATACTTGATCCAGACCCTCCAATAGTAGAAGTACAAGAAATAACAATAAATAGAGGAATATATATAGAAACTATATGTGGAAATTGATAAACATAACATCATACTAGTTTTATCCACTAAAAACATGCATAAAATATAGGTCACACATATTAATCTACAAAATAAAGGGGTCTCTAATTTCTGACCACAATAGGTATATATAAAAGAATGATGATGAAACAGAAAAGAAAAATAAAATACGAAACTCCAAAAATTCATCGACACAATGTACCTTTCAAACAAACATTCCAAACAGCTATTATGATCCATCTCATAATGTTGAACCCTTACCTAGATATGAATGTATTAATTGTACATGTGTCCCAATGGGGGCTTGTAGGGTGTGGGAATGAGTCTTAGTTGGATATAACCCAAATGTGAATACCCATCATAAGGTTTTAATCAGATCTATATAGAAATGGAATAAGATACCTAATGAAATTCAAATAATAAAAATCTTACCTGGTGATCAACAAGCACCTGCATGCTTCTACCTACCTTGACCAATACTAGAATCCCTAAAGTTGGAAGATCATTAGCCCATGAACAAAGTTATCCCTCGTAATATATCATCCCAATAGAAACCTCATGTTCCACTTCAAACAAGTCACTCAAAAACTTGTGCCTTATGACAATTCAATCCTCAAGAAATCACTATCATCCTGATGGAATTCCCAATAATTTTTTTCCTCGAACCCTTTATAGAAATCACTTGTCGTATCGAAGAACGACATCTGGGTGAACAACGATATATATACACATATAAAAGTCACTATCAGATCACAACATGGTTTCCCAATCAATGGTGATCTCAATCCTCTCAAAATTACACTTTCCAATGACCTCGATATGGATATCATCTTCCCCCAACTGATAGCCTCATTTCTATCAGCTGATGGTTCCTTACCTTCTATGTTGATTTCTATGGAATGAAACTCATAAATATTTCTTTATACACACTACCTCGGAAATATACCCACACTATTGGTCAAAAACTACCATTTTCTGAGTTCTCCAATATGCACACCACTCCCCTTGATTCTTTTGCAATCATGGGTGAGCCGGAATAACCAAAATAGAACCATAGCCATATCAATGGGAATCTTGGGCCCCTATGACCTCGTCCCTTGAAAGCATTTGGACATTCCATCTAAAATAATCTTGGTTAATTCCCTTAATATCACTATCCATTTCCAAATTTTAAAACCTCTCCACATCAACCTGATTTCCTTGACACCCAATAGATGGACACCACCGCCAAATTAATCTAGTTCAAGGCCAGTCCGGCGATCGTGTCTCCTCAATTATAAATTTCCCTCACCATTCCAACATAAGGCCAATCCCGACACCACCCCATCGGTCTCAAAATATATCACAAACAATCACACATAAATATTCACATAAATAATGAATTCAATTTAATATGATTGAATTGAAAATTTTAAATATACATAACAATTCAATTTAATTAAATCGTTCAATTGTAATATAAAAAACCATTAAAATTAAAAAAGAAGCACCTCTAATCCGAACTGTCCAAGGTGATTGATGTCCCATAACCTATCATTTCACGTATAAAATTGTCTAGGAAATTCCCAATGATATCCCATAAGGTCACACATTAAATTTTATATCCAATATAAGGGTCACCCTGAAAATGAAAGTTGCGGGTTAAATGATGCGCCTCCAAATCGACGAAAAAGACACAAAGATGGATATATTACACATACCATGGAATGTAAGACAAAGTAATGCGATATATTAGGCTCTATATCCATGTAGTATGATCGAAATTGATGTTTCTATCAACCACATATAAAATTGGGTAACATTGGTCAAAAATATAAATGAGTCGGTGAGGAAAGATCAAAACAAAAGAGAATATAGTTGGAGGAAATACATTCCCCGATGGTTATATTTCACCTGACGGTGAGCCAAACGGAGTTAAGATATATGATCTAGGCCACATCGTAGAAGAGAGGAGGATGAGAGCTCCAATATTGCTGTTGTGCGACCCTTGAACTAAGAGGAGGGGGAAATAATGATGAAAAATAAAAAAAAGATTTATTTAAATGTAATTTTTCCATTTAAAAAGGACACATGGTTAGATATCATAATTTTTCATACTATTATAAAACCGTGTTTTCTAAAAGACATGGTTACTACTTAAGTGGCATTACACATGCGACTTGTCGCATAATTTTCTATGAATATGTGAAAACCGTGTGGTTAATCACAATGTTTTCCCTAATAATGTGTTATCCCTATATAAAAATAGTATAATTAGTTGCAAAGATGTGAACATCAACCTACACGGTTTCTCAAAGAATGAGGTAGTTCAAAACAAGGGAACACGATTTGCTGGAAGAGATCGTACAGTTTACCCCAAACTGGGAGCATTGGCCTAAAAATCCAAAATTTTGTATTTGGGCCCTTGATTATTCAAAAACCACTTCAAAATCCACAAGAATTTATCTAAACCCATAAAATCACCCAAAACATGATAATGGGTTGAGTAAACACTCATAATTGAGTTTCGATGACTAAAAAAGAAAATGGAAAAGCCACTAATTGAAAAAATCAAAACCGAATAGGTTATTGACATGGTTGAAAAACCCAAGATGTTAAAATTTCCCCACCATAACAAATCTCATCACTGAGTTATCAAAAAATCAATTATATGGTTTTTAACATACCCATAATATTAAGAAAACCTTAACTATCCTAAACTCAATTCAACATGTCAACCATCTCAAGAGGAATCCCCACCATAGGAATGACATACCCTTTCCCATGAAAAATTCAATAAACTATTCCAACAGTCATTCTAAGACTCAAAATTCTTCCCATGATGAATTATCACTAATTATATTTATCATGTTATTCTATTTCATTATCGACACCCATCATTATACAACAATGTATGAGTGCATACCATATGACTACGTCACACAAGGCACTAATGTGGTCCTGCATCTCAATAGAATCTTAAAACAAATCTCAGTTACTCACACCTAAATCATGTCCCACATCTAATGATTCCCTATTTTTCCTTTACCTTAGGTAACCACGTCTCCTCAATGCATTGATGCCAAAGGACTTCAATATCTTTCATCCATCAGTTCTCACAATTAATATAGGTGCCACACACACCATATATATAAAATGCATCTTATATAATTCCATCCAAATAATAAGAATATCTTTAGTCAATATATATATCACATTCACCTTATCCACCCAATAAAGACATTCATCAATAAGAAATAACAAAAAAATAGTTGGAATGTCGGTCATGCCCATGACATCACTACGGATGGAATTGGATCACCTTCCCGCCCTACCCCTAGAAGATCTACAATGTGCACCAAGCCTAATGCTCGATTACCTGAAGCATGAAAAACTTATGGTTCCACACCAACCACAAACCACTAACCCCACTAAAGGGTCCCTAAATCTCTTCCATGTCCTCCACGTACAGCTGAACCTCAGATACCCTCACATGGTTCAAAACATAGATCGATCTCAAATTTCTAATTCTACACCGATCCATGACTTTTTTGTATCCAATAAGGCTTCTTACTAAACCTCTCATGATCCTCAACCTATCCATAATCTTGTAGCTATATTTTAATACACTCACATTGAATATGGACTTATATCATATGACTAAAATGGGATAAAACCATATAATACCCACAACAAACTAATCTAGATGAGTCCTTTGCATGACTACCTATAATGAACCAATTCTTTCCATAGGGATTTTACATTAATAAATATGTGATTAAATCACATGAAAACACAACTTAATAAACTAATATGTGTGCATTGACCTTTAAACATAACATTGTAACTTCTATGTTTGGAATTTCAAAAATATGACATACACGATTTCAATAGTTAAGTTATTTGGATTCCAAAAATAAAAACATAATTTTTGGTGAATAATAAGATACACTTATAAATAGTAACCTACCCTTATAAGTAGTAATATCACGCTTATGAATAGTAAATCTCCCAAAATAATAGTAACATTTCCCATGAATAAATGAATATAATTAAGCATCTTATAAGTGAAAGTTTGACCATAGTAAACTCCATGGTATTTTTTTTAATTCATAAATAACTAATTATAAATAGTTAATTTAAAGAAATTTATTTTATTAAAATGTGTTCATAAATTAACAAATTTATGTCTTATAGTTTTAAGATATTTTTATAAGATCTCATGTAATTTTTAAATGCATTATCAAATCAGTTTTTATTTTAAAAACTTTATCTTTCATATAATTTATGATATAATTATTGTTTAATTAATAATTTTTAGAAAATTATTTTTGAATAATGAACAACATTTTTGTATTATACACATCAAAAAATAGTTGTGGTGAATTTTTGGTATTTGTCAGAAATAATTGAATTTTTTATGAATAGTGAAATATCATAGTTTAAAAAATAAGAATAATACACCAATTATAGAGTCATGTATGTTGTTCTACTAATGTGATCCCAATTGGTTCAGGATCACATGTTAAAATTACTTTTCTTGGTCATGGAAGACTCACTATTCCTTCTGTTTTGTGGGGGGGAATAAAAAACTAATGAATTTAATATTGAGAAAATCACTCTCCCCTCCAATATAAATACCACACTTCAAACCACCATTTCCTCACACCTCTCAAGAATTTCATATTTTTAAAAACACTTCCCAATCATCTTCCATAGCCTATCCCCTACATCCAAGATCTTCTGGTCTCATGAAAAGACAATGTCTATGTCCCTTAAGGAGGATCTGAATGGGAGGATTCAGTAGGTAATTTCTCTCCCTATTTTCCTTCAATTTCCTTTAAATTCCATGTTCATTTTTTATTATATTCCCGATTATCTTTTTCCAAATTGTATAGTAAATCCATTATCATATATGTAATATATAATTATGATATTAATGTGATATTATACAATCCAACCCCCTTCTCCTCTTCATTTTTTTAAAACAAATCGTTGTTCGTGAGGTGTTCATCTGTAGCCTTCAAGAATGACATGTTTCCATTTTCATTTTCTATCTTCAGATCATGTCATTAAAACATATTTATGGCTGAACTAGAATATTTTATATGTATTATTTACTTTTTAATGTTCTGTAAATATCTTTTGTACATACTACTAAATTATTAAACAAAACATGATCATTGTGGTTGAAAAGCCGCCCAAATTAACCCAAACAATCATAATTGAATTTTTTTATAATGAATCATCCACATCGTATATAATATAATTTATTATAAGTTCATTTTATATTTAATAATATAATTAATAACATTTAATATCAGTTCTATATGTTTACCCATGTTCTAGTCGAACTTCAATTTATGAATAAAATTGAACCGCTCAAGAAAAAACATAAAAACAAACATTCACAAACAATGTTTTTGATACTCTATAACTCATACAAAAGAAACATAAAATAACATAATGAAACAATAATGAACCATATTCATGTAATAAAGGTTCTGTAATCGTTAATTAATTAATTTAATGTGGTTATATAGACATTAAAGAGAAAGAAACGTACATATACAAGGTAAGGTGAAATTTTTTAACTCAAAATTATTTCATTGGGTTCAGCCTATTTAAGTCCATTTTTTTTATGGTTACACCTTAAAAATAATTTCTTCATAATTATATTAACTATTATAGGATATAAATTCTATCCACTAGATTTTACATGAAACATATTTTTTTTCCAAAATAACTCTTCATTCCAAAACACATGTTTTTCTTTTAACTAAAGGCGGATGGCTCTTATATCAAGTATGTTATTCCCTATTTCTCTTGGAAACACAATATTTATTAATTTTTTCTTATGAGATGAAACCCATTCCCTTTCTAAGGATTATTTATGTTCATTTTTTTATATACGTTTATTGTGGCATGCATGCTAAATGATAATGTTATGATGTGACAGGTGCGCCTGGAATTATATAGCGCAATATAAATGTTTCAATGTAACGGTTTCACCCGGAATTATACAGTACCCCAATGCATTGGATAAAGTGATGAATCAAATGAGTTATTATGATATAAAGTGTCAAAAAGATTATATCTTTGTTCACAATTATTTGTGGTAGTTAACCACTAGTACATGATGTTATATTTTTTATTAATTTCCACATTTTAAGTATTTAATTAATAATTCATCTCATGTCCATGATCTTTTTCCTATGTTATGATTAAGCTCCCCAATTGTTATATTGTTCTTATATATCCTCTTACTAGGTTTGTACCTTACACCTTTTGATGTATATCCTATTGTGAATAAATTTACTAAGGATATGTCATGTTCCAATAATAATCTAGAGAAGAATAAATTTTAAAACATGTTTATGCTCGATGTTGTAATTGTTATATATTGTCCTAGTTTTCCCAGGACACAAAACCGTTGGATCCACAATGTGTAATACTATTATGTTTTTTATCTCTAAATTATGTAATATTAATTTAATAAAAGGTTTGCATTCTATAATTGGTATCATAGGAATGGTTTAGTTAATTTTGGAATTCGGATTAGTGAACCCTAAGGAAAACCTCTAGCATGAGACTAAGTACAAATATAAGCCCATGAATAATTATACAGGTAGCTCATATGTAATGATTTTTGAATAAATTGTTTAAATAAATATTATATTCAAGACTTATTGAGTTATGTTTTGTTCTAACATTTTTAATTATAGAAAATGGTGGGAACCTGGAGAAACCAGGCCAACAACTTGTTCGAGGGCCAATGAAACAATTTCTCAAAAGACATCCCATTTGATTTGGGAGGTGGTGTTCTAACATTCATGCATATTCATGCCCAATTATAACATGTTATGAATAATTACCAGTATAATGGGGAACTTCTTCTTTCACCAAGGAGGGAGAAACTATATATTGAATGTTTTATATGGAAATGACCACCGACATTTACTAGATCTTCTGATCAACTAGTTGTGGAAAAGAGGTCCAACTCCAGGGAGATGATATTTTCTATGAAACACTGTTCTAAGATTGATATGGTGAAACTAGACATTTATGATCTACATGTAGTGGAAAATCAATGGTGGGATTTTATTAGGAACACCAAGATATGGGAGGGAATTGAAGAGATGGAATGGGAGGACATTATGGTAATGTTTCTTAAGACGTATTTCTAATTAACTCTTCGAGCTAAGAAGTAGAGAGAATTCATAGATCTCAAGACAAAAGAAGAATAATTTATCCCAACCTAAAAAGGTAATTTCTTTAGTATTACAAGGTACTCTATGTGTTTTGTTAGAAACAATGATAGTAAAATTGAATGATTATTTATTTGATTAAAACCAAACCATCGAAAGGCTCTTGCAATTCGAGAATTTGGTGGTTTTGAAGAATTTTTTTGATGTGCACTCATTGTGGAGATGGAGTTTGGAGAATGGTCACATGGATATGGTGATATGAAATGAAAGATGGTGTTTCAAGATGATTGATCTAATGAAAAAGGTGGGAACAAAACTCAATGACCCACATGCCAAAAATGAAAAATGTTTCACCATAGGAAGTGACATAAATTGATGGAGAAGAGCATCATTTAAGGGAAAGAAGTACATCATTATCGAATGTGTCAAAAAGAAAAAGAGAAGATGTGTAATGTAACCATAGAATGGAGAGAACCATCCATGGTTCAATGCTACAATTGTAGGAAGTTAGGGAACTATACAATCCAGTTTAGTAAACCATGAGTTCTCGAGGGTAATCAACATCAGCAGCCACAAAATCCAAAGGAACATGGGAAGTCATATGCTATCACTATGGTGGAAGTGGAGTAATACAATGAAGTTATACAAGGTACACTTATTTTTCTCTCACGAATGGAATGAGTGTTATTTAATTCTAGTTCTACGCATTCCTTTATATCATGCATGTTTGGTAAAACTATAGAATTGAATCCCTAAAACCTTGAAGTAGAGATATCCATAAAAACCAAGTGTTGACATCATTGCAACACAAGTGTTTGAATATTCTCTTGTTGGCATATGTGGGATGATTCATCCAGCGATTCTCATAATTGTTCCCTTTGTGGAATTCGATGCTATAATGGGAATGAATTGGATTTCTTTATATAGAGAACATATAAACTATCAGGAAAAAGAAATATATTATGATATTCCAAAGCATCCCATTCCCCTCTACAAATACAGGGAAGATCATGAATATCCTTTGAAAAAACCATCATCTGTGTGGGGGTTGATTACCTATGAATAAGAATACATCTCCCAAATTGTTGGGTTGAATGATAGTTATGTCCTTGTGGAAATTCCCATCATGGGGGAATACAATGATGTAATTCCCGAAGATTGGCCCAGAATTACCAGGGATCATGAGGTTGAGTTATCAATTGAACTCATATTTGGAGCTACTCCTATCTCAATGTGTCCTTATAGGATGGCTCCAATCGAAATGGATGAATTAAAGAAGCATCTAAAAGACCATACAAACAAAGGGATCATATTCCCTAGTGCATGACCATGGGGTGCAGTAGTGATCATTATTATGAAGAAGGAAGGAAAAATGAGGGTTTGAATTGATTATCAAGAACTCAACAAGATCACCATAAAGAAAAAGTATCCTCTTCCATGGATTGACGACTTGTTCGATGAGTTAAGGGGATCTCAATACTTGTCAAATGTGGATCTTCATTCTGTATATCATCAACTAATGGTTATGTAGGAAGATATTCAGAATACTGCCTTCCGTACAAGGTATGGGCACTATGATTTTATGTTGATTCTCTTAAGACTTACTAATAGTCCTATAATTTTCATGGATTTGATAAATAGAGTCTTTAGACATTAACTTGACAAATTTTTTGTAGTGTTTATTGATTATATTTTCATCTAATCTAAGATAAAATAGGAACATGAAGAACATATAAGACTTGTGTTGGCGATTTTGAGAAATTATAAGTTGTATGAAAAGTTCATCAAGTGTGAATTTTGGATTAATCATGTCACTTTCATGGGACATGTTATAACAAGTGAAGGAATTTTTATGGACCCATAATAAACAAATACGATTGAGGAATGGCCCAGGCCCTCTTGTGTCATAGAAATCTCTATTTTTATTTTATTAGATGGGTACTATAATTGTTTTGTGAGAAATTTCTCACGATTTCCAAGAACACTAAATATGTAAACAAGGAAAGGTGTAAAGTATGTCTGGAAGGAAGAATGTGAGGGAAGCTTCAAGGAGTTAAAGAGAATGATGATCACGACACCTATACTCACACTATCGAAAAGTGGAGACTTTTTTGTGATATACAGTGATGCTTCAATGAAAGGCTTTGATTGCATACTCATGAAAAATAATAATGTGATAGCCTACACCTCACAATAGTTGAAGTTCCATGAGCAGAACTACCCAACGCATGATCTAGAGAAAGCAACCATGATTTTTCCCTCAATAATCTTGAGGCACTATAATTATGGTGAGAAGTGTGACATATAAACCAACCACTAGAGCCTAAATTATATATTCAAACAAAATGATATCAAAATGCATCAACTGAGATGGTTAGAGATAATCAAGGATTATAATCGTTCTATCCACTACCATCCTGGAAAGTTGAGTAAGTTAGCTAATGCATTAACAAGAATAGAAACATCTACTCTGTCTATGTTACAGATTGAGAAAGACCATATATTATTTGATATTCAATAGATAGATTTAGAAATGATAAGGCCATGGGATACATCTTACCATGAACTAATGATTGTGCAACGATCCATCCAAGACAATATTAAGAAAGCACGAAGGGATTATATGGATATAAAAAATAGGGTGAATGCAGTAAAGGAAGGGAATCTGTAAGAGTTCCATATCGATGGTAATGGTGCAATTCAGTTTGGAATGTTGCTTTATGTGTCTTCATCACCTGGGATAAAGAGGAAGCTATTGGTAAAGGAACATAGCTCAACATTATCTATCCGTCATGGGAGTATCAAGATGTACCGTGATCTATAAGACCATTATGTTGGGATTACATGAAAAAGGATATTGCAGAGTATATCTCAAGGTGCTTGGTATGTCACCATGTTTGTGCAGAGAAACAAAAGTCCAAGGGGATGATGCAACCATTGCCTATACCCATGTGGAAATGGGTGAATGATATAATGGTCTTTGTCACAGTTCTCTGAAATATGTCGAATGGTAATAATGCGATATGGGTTTTGGTTGACCAACTCAACAAGACTACCCATTTTATCGCTATTCAAGAAGACATATCACTTAAAAACAAAGCAATGTTATATGTGATGTATGTGGTGATACTGCATGGAGTTCCACTATCGATTGTCTTTGACTGTGATCCAAGGATCAAATCTAAATTCTGGAGGATGCTTCAACATGCTTTGAGTACTAAATTAAATTTCATCATAGTCTAAGCCCCAAACTGATGGGCAATTTGAAAGTACTATTCTGACACATGAAGTTATTCATAGAGCATGCACTCCAGAAATAAAAGGTTGATGGGATTGGCACATCCCAATGGTTGAGTTCTCATACACCAATAGCTTCCACTTGAGTATTGATATGGCTTTATATGAAGACCTAGAGGAAAGCGATGTAGAACTCCAACCTGTTGTGATGAAGTTGGAGAAATAAATATACTTGGACCCAATCTTGTGAAATAGATTAAAAAGAATGTTTAAGTCATCTAGAAACTGATAAAATCTTCTCAATGTCAGAATAAGTGCTATGTTGACAACCATAGAAGTGACTTGGAGAAAAATTCATCCTTCTAACATCACCATTGAAGAGATTCATGTGGTTTGGAAGGAAATGAAACCTTATTCCAAGGTCTATTAGCCCCTTTGAAATCCTTGACCGCATATGAGTCGTGTCATATCATCTTATACTTACACTAAATATGCCTCAAGTTCATTATGTGTTTCACGTATCACTGTTGAGGAAGTACATACTATACCCCTCATATGTACTAAAATCATAGGTGGCATAGCTCGAAGATGATATCTCTTATGAGGATAATCTAATAATGATTATGTACTCGATAGATAATATTATACACAAAAAGAAAACCCACCATGTCAAAGTGTTTTGGAGGAACCATATGTTTGATGAATCTATTTGGGAACCAGAGGAGGCAATGAAGGAGAAGTACCCTCACCTGTTTTTTTAAAACGAAACATCGAGGGATAAATTTCATACAGGTGGAAGAATGTAACAACCTAATGATTTTCAATGGAAATTCCATTCTAATATATATGTCATATAATCACATGAAAACACAAGATAATTATCATCTATGTTTTATGTTACTTTTAAAGATAATTTATTCAATTCTATGTTTGTAATTTCAAAAATATGACATACAGGGTTGCAATCTGTATGTTATTTGGAGTCCAATAAGAAAAACATAATTTTTGTTTAATAGTAACTTACCCTTGTAAATAGTAACCTACCATTTTGAATAGTAATATGAACATTATGAATAGTAAATTTACCTAAATAATATTATCCTTTCCCATGAATAAATGAATTAAATTTAGGTACCTTATAATTGACAGTTTGACCATAGTAAAAGAAATAGTATTTTTGTAAGTTAGAAATAAATAATTATATTTAATTAATTAAAAATAAAATGTATTTTAACAAAAAAATCATAAATTAAGAAATTTATTTCTTTTAGTTTTAATATAATTTTATAAGACCTCATGTAATTTTTGATGGAATTATAAAATCTGTTTTAAATCTAAAAACTATATTTTCCATGTAAATTGTGATTTTTATTAAACATTAAATTAATCATATTTTGAAAATTATTTTTTGGAAAATGGAATTATGTTTTGGATTATACAAAACAAAAAATAATTGTGGTGATGTTTTTGGATTTTCTATAAATACTTGAATTTTTTTATGAATAGTGAAATATCATAATTTACAAAATAATCAAAATACACTAATCATAGACTCATGTATGATGTTATGATGATGTAAGCCCAATTGGTTCAGGATGAAATGATACAATTACTATTGTTGGACGTGTAATACACACTCTTCCTTGTCTTGGGGGGAAAAACAAACTAATGAATTTTATAATGAGAAAACCCCTCTCCCCTCCACTATAAATACCACTCTTCACTCCATCATTTCCTCACACTTCTGAAGCATCAAGAAATTACTATTCTATAACAAAACATCTTCCCTAGACCCTCCCCCACATCTAAGAGATTATAATTTAGTTATAATACCATGCCTAGGCCCATTAAGAAGGATCTCAAGAGGAGGATTTAAGAGGTAATTTCTCTCCCTCTTTTAATTTTATTTACTTTCAATTCCAAGGTCTTTTCTTATTCTATCCCAACCTAACTTTTCTTAAATGGTATGGTAACTCTAGTATCATAAATATACTAGAATTTTATAATACTAATTGGATATTATATCATCCAACCCCCTTCTCTGTTTCTTTTTTTATAAAATAAAATGTTGTTTGTGAGGTGTTAATCTATTACCTTCAACAATGAAATGTTTTATTTTTCCTTTTATTCCTTTAGAACTGGTCATAAAACCATTTTTTATGTTTGTACTAGAATATTTTATATGTATAATCCACTATTTAATGTTCTAGAAATAACTTATGTACATAATACTCAACTATTAAACAAAACAAGATCATTGTGGTCGAAAAACCGCCAAAATTAACCCAAACAATCATCATTTATTTTTATATAGTTAATCATCCACATGATGTATAAAAAAATAAAATATAATTGTAGGATCAAAATAATGATGTAGATGCTCAATATACAAGAGGGGGGTGAATTGTATACTTTAAAAAATTTCTTAAACAAGGAAGGACCTAAGTTTAACAAAGATAAACTAAGAAAATTCACAACACCTCTAACACCAATTTGATAATTGGAACAAGGTATAAAGTTACAAACTTCTAGTTATATGCACTTTCTTAAATCTGGAAAGTGATTCTGAAAGACAGGTTTCAGAAATATGGATCTAGAAAATGAAACATAACCAAATTCTACAATATGATATTCTACCTTAAAGTGTATAGAATCTAAATGAATCAGAGTATAAGTGTAAGTAAATTTAAGAATATTATACTTTCATTACAATACAAAAATACAGTGGAAAAACAAGTAGTAAAACTACAACTAATAAGATATAAATATTTTAACCCCAAGAGAAGGGTATCCATAAACCTTGGATAAAGGTCCCTTGATTTATACTTTCAAGAAAATCTGTCTTACCCACACCACGGTAAGCCCTCGATACGAAGATCGGTGTCTCTGTATTTCTATCTCCACATGCCCTAAACTTCATGATAGTTGGAACCTTTGTCTTCCTCAGCAAGGAATCCCTTGAACTTCAAGGTAGTCGGCACCTCTTTCTTCCTATCCTTGGAATCCCTCTAAGGTATTCACCTACATTTGGTGTCTCACAAAGCAATCTGAACGAGAGGTTCAGTACGCACAATGTTTGAAAATCTTCTCTCTCTAGAAATCACCTAAACAGCATGTGGTCTCTAGAGTGATCAACTTGTTCAATGTTTTTGAGCCCTTTCAAATGAGCTCTTATTTATTGGATCGGTTGTAATGGTCGGATCCCTCCTCCAACTGTCATATTTTCATTAAAATTCGGAGGGACGTGGACATCTATCACTAAACCAACGGTTAGTTAGAAACAGAATGGATGAAATCGTTTTATAACAAAACATGTGTAACTAAAAGCATGACTTCGTTTTATAATGAAACAAGTGTAAGTATAAGGAAAACTATAATTCAGAATGTATGTAAATAATAGTTCGGAGTCTAACCAAAATGGAATTCAGAGTCTATGCTAAAAATGATATTCGGATTCTATTTTAAAGGAATTTGGAACCTGAATTCTAAGAGATCTGGAGTCTGAATTTCTATGGAAATTTCGAGTTTGGTTTCACCAGAGTTCAAAATCTGAACGTACAAAGTTCGGAGTCAAACTTTTAGTAGTTCAGAGTCGAACTAGTTAAAAGTTCGGAGTCAAACTAATAAAATTTCAGAGTCCAACTACTAAAAATTCAGAGTCAAACTAATAAAATTTTGTAGTCGAACTAATAAATGTTCGGAGTCGAACTAATAAATGTTCAGAGTCGAACTAATAAATGTTCGGAGTGGAACTCATAGAAGATCAGAGTGAAACTCGGTAAAATTTTGGACTCTAGAATTCGGAGTTGAACTTTGTTAGAGTTTAGATCCAGAATTCATATCCTAAAACAGAATGCTTCATACCATAGCATTATATGATTTCGAGGTTTTGGGTATCCAATCCGAATTTTATACTTAAGAAATAATATTGCTTTGTAAAAGAAAATCTAGGTTAGTGTAAATTTATTTAAGGAAGGAAATTTTCCATATAGAAGTAACATATAGATTTTCTTAAGAATAAGGTGTTTGTGATTTAGAAAACTAGAAGGAATGTAAAATTCATAAGGAAAACCATATTGACTCAACAATCTCCCCCCTTTTGGAAAGCACAAAATTCATTACGAAAAATAATATAAGGACATTGAAAATTTTCATTATACTTTGAAATTAAAACTTATCTCCCATTGTTCATGGATGATAGTGAATTCAACTAACTCCCCCTTAGGCATTGAAACTCTAAGTATTGTATTCTGAATTACCGGAGTGGAGTTTTCATTATCATGGGAATGAAAAACTTCATAATTAGAAACTCCCCCTTTCTTTAAGGATATTTCACTTAGAAATTTTTCCTTCTTCATTTTAAATTTTTCATTCTCCTCTTTTGAGTAGTTCTTTTTTTCTTCTCCCCTTTGTGATTTTCAAAAATAATTCAGGGAATGGAAAAGAAAATATGGTACCAGAAACATTAGTATATGAGAAGATACAACCAAGAAAATTTTCATTAGTGTTGAGAAAATTTTTACAAAGAAAGACAAATACAACAAAATATCGGAGTGACTTTATTTGTATTCTATTTCCATTCAGATTAGCTTCTTCAACAAGTTTTTCAGATTCTTAAAATCTCTTTGGTCTTCCTTGACTTGCCTCTCCATGGCTTTTATCCATTCATATTGGGATTTCAAAGCTTCTGCATAAGCCTTCATGACTTCTTCCTGCATCTTTAGAAATTCATCTTGCTTTTCCAGCAACTCCTTAAACTCAATGTAGAAATATCTTTCCCCTTTCCAGTTCTGATCTACCATGTTAAGCTTCCCATTCAGATCTATGACCTGTTGATTCCGAGTAACATGCTCAATGATCACCTCTTCCTGAAGATTCTTGATATTGTTATCCCCAGTGTCAAATGCATCTTTCACCTCATTCTGAAAATTATTATAGTCAGTCATTTCTTCTTAAACATTCATAGACCACAGAATTATTTTGCTGCAAGACTTTCTATGCACATCATAATTGATAAGAAATATTATATGGTCAGCCTCAATCATTATACACTTATCCAAAACCATATACAAGGCTTCTGATTTCTGATTCAAACTATGCTGCATCATATGGCATCTGGAGTCTATAGTAGGAAAAATCGGAATGGTGTCCACCAACTTCTTTAGGGATTCAACCACAAAATTGTGACCATGTGCTGATGACTCTGAATCCGATAATTTACTTGGGGATTGTTATTCTTCAATTTTCAGTAGTTTCCTTTTGGAAGAACCACCAACCACCTTCATCTTGAAAATCTCTTTTATAGGAGTATCCATTAGAACATGCTTCCCCTTGTCAGCTTTCGGAATGGGTTGATCATCTAGAGATTCTTCCTCACCTTCTGATAATTTAACAATCCGGTCTTCATATATTTTTTCCATTTCTGTCCCTTCTTCAAGGAAATTCTTCTCATAAGATTCTTCCCCATCATACAGAACATTTTCCTTCTCTTCCTCTTGATCATCATTATCCTTCCAACTTTCATTCTCAACTTCTTTTCCCGGAGTGGGTAATTTTTCAGATTCATACTTTACATGATACTCTTCTACTTGTTTGATCAAATCATCAAGATCATCACTTTCTTCTTCTTCTTCTTCTTCATCTTCTTGGACAACCTCTTCCTCTTCTTTTTCACCAGCTTCTTTTTCTACTTCTTCAATTACCTCTTTAACCTTGTATTTTTCTGGAGTGACATAGTTCTTTTCTAGAGTCTCTGGTAAAGATGGTTGGACATCAATGGTTTCCAGAATAGGAATCTTCTCAGAGGCTATTTCATTATCTCTTAATAGAGATTGAACAAGCTCAACTTCAGACACGTTTTTCTTCATCTTTTTCTCTTTTTCCTCTTTTTCTAACACATCTATAACTTTTTCCAATAAGGCCTTAGCCTCAGTAGGGTCTAATCCAAATTGTGGATCTCCTTCTTTTCTTTTCTCTTTGTCTTCTTTCCACTAGGCAGCCACTTCATCTGGGTAAGATTTTTGATTCATTGTGTTGGGAGGTGTAGATTGAGTTTCCTTATACATAGGGGTTTTTTCATCACCAGCTACATCCTTAAGCTTTCTCTTCATAGAAACATTCTTCACTGGTTCAGCCTTCTCGAAATTTTCCAGAATGGCCTCAGCCTCTCCCTCTGGTAAAGGGTAGAATTCTCCAGATTCAGAAGAAAAAACCATCTTCATCCTTTTCAGAGTGTCATCACTGATGAGCATAAGCTTATAATTCCGAACATTAGACATACAAGCAACTTTGAAAGAATCTAAGCACCAAACAATCATCTTTGATAGTAAGGTAGGGTATATAATGATTTGGGATCTCAAGTTCCTTTCTTTTATATTCTTCACTGTAATCAAAAAATGCTTCATCAAATTTATCTTCCTTAGATTTACCAAGAAATCTAGGACGTAAATGCCACTCTTCTTCAGATTATCCTTATCACCTCTTCTTGGTACAAGATATCCTTGTACCCACAGATATAGAATCCAATTATTCAATGTGAGATGATTAATCTTAGCCGTCTTGGTATCTTTAAGTCCAAGACATTTCAATTCCTTCACCTTGTATAAACTTCCTTGCTCATCCAAAAGCTTATGTGAGCAAAACTCAGCTTCCCATTCGTAAGATAAACCAACCAAGATTGCAGCCTTGGTGTAAGATAATTTGTAGGTCTTACCATATCAATTGATGGAAAATATCTCTCTGTCATCTTCTTGCTGAAAGGAAACAGACTTGTATAACAAAACAAGTAAATCTCTTTAAACCGGATCCTATTTATCTGATTTAGACAAGCAAACATCTTCCTAGACATTCAGTCTGATATTCTTAGATTTGAGAGAATCAAACTTGTAGAAATTTGGATGCACTAACCTTTCCCTGAAGACTAACCATTTTGAGATTGGCTTTGAGGTAGAAATGTCTTGAGATGTAGATTTAATAGAAATTTGGAGTGGAACATTCTAGAATATTCGGAACGACTTTGACAATAATCGTAACGGTCTTTATGAAGAGAGTCAGGACTTCGAGACGCGAAAGCTTTGAAAAACTAAAGTGGGACAACTCTTTGGGTCCCGTTTATATAGGCGATGGAGGTGACCTTTGGTCTTCCAAAAACCATATAATCGTAAAAAAACCCTTTTAATCAGATCTGACGGTTGAGAACATTACCTCAAGGAAAACATGACTCCGATATTTTTAGGTTTTAGTAAAAGCATATGTATTTAAGGAAAACTAGAATCCGAATAATTTTAAAACTCAGGAAAATAACAGAAAGAAAAATGTGATTCTGAAAATTTAAGTAATGAAATCATGCCTTTCAGATTGGCTAGAAAGATTGTTCGTAATTTGTAATATTCTTCATGATTTTTTTAAAAAAACAAAAAACTCATTATGAAAAAATCCTCATTATGAATGATCATTATGAAAATTCTCATTACAGAAAATTTATTACGAAAATTCTCATTATGGAAAATTCATTACGAAAATTATCATTATGGAAAATTCATTTCGAAAATTCTAGGTATGAACATCCATTACGAAAACTTCGTTTTTGGAACTTTTCATTATGAAAATTTCAATTCTAAAAATTTCAATTCCGAAAGTTTTCATTCAGAGAATTTCAGTTCCGAAAATATCTATTTCTAGAATTTCCATTCTGAGAATTTCCCTTCTGAAATTTCTATTCTGAAAATTTCCATTCCGAAATTTTCTATTCTAAAATTTAATAAAAACTTCTTACGAAATATATAGGTACATAAGTTTGAAATGAAAAATAACAATGACAATTTTGATTAAACTAACATGCAAATGTACTCCCCCTATGTGAAGGAGATTTTTACTGTAAGGATAATTTGTCAATAAGATGTTAATGAAGAATGTTTATCTCATATTTATCATTCCTAAATTCTATTTAATGTATTCAAATCTATCGGAGGGTAATGATTTTGTGAAAATATTAGCAAGTTGATCCTGCGTTCTGATAAACTAAAGAATGATATCTCCTTTAAGTGTGTGACCTATAAGAAAGTGATATCTAATATCTATGTTCTTTACATGAGAGTGATGTGAAGGGTTTTTAATAAGGGCAATGGAACTTGTGTTATCACACAAAATTTATGTCTTAGTAAAACTAAATCCATATTCTGTGAGTGTGTGTTGCATCCATAACACTTGAGCACAACAACTTCCAACTGCTACATATTCACCTTCAGTAGTGGAGACTGCTACTGAGTGTTGCTTATTGCATGACCAAGAAACTAATGAATCTTCAAAGAAATGAAAAGTTCTGGATGTACTCTTTCTATCCATTCTACATCCACCAAATTCAGCATCCAAAAAACCATTCCAAACAAAATCATTTCCAGAAGCATAAAAGATCTTAAATCCATGGTTATCTTTAAGTAGCGAAAAATTCTTTTCACTGACTTTAAATGTGATTCCTTAGAATTGGATTGATATCTCACACATAAGAATTTAGAAAACATTAAGTCTTGATGACTATCTATCAAGTAATGTAGGCTTCCTATCATACCTCTAAAATAAGTTTGATCTACTGGTTTCCCAGCTTCATCAAGATCAAGTGTGTTTGAGGTACCTATAAGAGTACTAATACTTGTAGTGTTGTCAAATCCATACTTTTTAAGAAGATATTTAATATACTTATGTTGGGATATATATGTTGCTTTTGGTTTTTGAGAAATTTGAAAACCAATGAACAATGTTAACTCACCCATCATACTCGTTTAAAAATCATATTTCATTAGACTTTCAATGGATTCAGTTAACGATTGCTGATTTAATCTAAATATGATTTCATCAACATAAATTTGAATAATCAAAAAAAAATTCATATCTTTCTTTATAAAAAGGGTTGGATCTGCATTTCTCTTAACAATGTTATTTTGAAGCAAAAATCATGTGTTTCTATCATACCAGGCTCGTGGAGCTTGTCTAAGGCCATACAGAGGTCTGGTGGGTCTAAAACATGATCAAAATATTTTGTGTCTTCAAAGAATGGAGGTTTTTCAAAAAAAACATCCTCTTGAACATAACAACTAAGAAAAGAACATTTCACATCCATTTGAAAAAGTTTAAAATTGATGAATTCTACAAAGGCATGTAAGATACGAATAGATTGAAGTCTAGCTACTGGAGCATAGGTTTCTTCATAGTATATTCCCTCATGCTGATTATATCATTTAGCAACTCGTCTAGCTTTATTTCTATCAATGACTACATTTTCATCACACTTATTTCTAAAGACCCACTTTACTCTAATAAGAGTAGTTTCCTTAGGTCTTTCAACCAAGTTCCAGACTTTATTCCTTTCGAATTCATTTAGTTCATCTTGCATGTCTTTGATCCAATCATGACCACCTAAAGCTTCATCAGTGATTTTTTGTTCTAATTGGGAAAAGAATTCTAGATGTTCTATTTCATTCCTCAAGGATCTTCTAGTCCTTACAGGTTGATTTACATCACCAATGATACTGTCACTGGGATGATTCTTAAGAAACAACTGATTTGGGTTTTGTAAGACCTATTAATCAATATAGGGTAGGAAATATTTTGGGGTAAATGATTCAGAAGTATCTTCTTAAACATTTTCCTAATCAGAAGGATCATCTATCAAAGGTTGATAATCGTTTTTTAAAAACACATTCGAGGATGTAGGTTGGGACAGTTTAAAAACAAAATTATCAGATTCATCAAATTTTACATGCACTATCTCAACAACAGTAAAAGTGTTTTTATTGAAAACTCTATAAGCCTTATAAGTTGTGGATTAACCTAAAAAAATTCCTTAATCAGATTTTGGTGAGAACTTTAATAGATTATATTTCATATTCAAGATGAATACCTTGCAACCAAAAACATTGAAGTAGGAAAGTATTGGTTTTCTACCATTCCATAACTCATAAAGTGTATTATTAAGAAACAGTCTACTCAAAACTCGATTTATAGTATAACAAGAAGTACTTACAGCTTCCGCCCAAAAATTTATAGCTATATAATATTCACTCAATATGGTTCTAGTTATCTATTAAAAAATTCTATTTCATCTTTCAACTACACCATTTTGTTGAGGTGTTCTGGGTGCAAAAATGTTGTGAGTAATACCTTTTCTACTACAAAAAGTTTCAAAATCAGAATTTTAAAATTATCCTCCATGATCACTATGAATAGTTTTCAGTGGAAGTTTTCCCTCATTTTTAACTTGGGATCTATAACATTTGAAATAAGAAAAAGCTTCAGATTTCTTTCCTAGAAAATAGACCCATGTAAATCAAGTGTAGTCATCGACTAGAACAAACACATAGTATTTTCCTCTAATGCTTCAAGTTTGTGTTGGACTAAAAAGATCCATGTGCACTAACTGTAATGCATAAATTGTTAAGACTTCACAGATTGATTTAATACTAGATTTATGTTCCTTGCCTTATTAAATAGGATCATAAACTTTAGATTAATCGAATCTAAGCTCTGGTAGATCCTTAACTAGTTTCATCTTAGAGAGTTTACATAAGTTTCTAAGATTACAGTGGCCTAATCTTCTATGCCATAACCAAGATTGATCTTCTATTTCACTTAGCCAAGGTATGTCTTGGCTCTTAAGGTCTTCTATGTTCATAGTGTAAACATTCTCTTTCCTTTTGGCAGAAAGAATAAATTTTTCCTTGGAATTGTGTACTAAGAACTTATCAATCTTAAAATTCACAAGGTATCCTTTATCACATAATTGACTTATGCTAATGAGGTTGTGCTTAAGACCCTTTACAAAAAAACATTTCAAATCAATGTTTTACAAAGAATAAAAATGTTACCTATACCAACAATTTCTCCCTGAGCATTATCTCTGAAAGTTACTTTTACTCCTTTCGTCTTGATAATCTTTTCAAAATAGTATTTGTTACTAGTCATGTTCCGGGAACATCCACTATCCATGTACCATGTATTTTTGTTGTTACATCCATTACCTTCCTGAAAACAAGATAAACGTTAGACTTTTGGAATCCAAACTTGTTTGGATTCGAGATTTTTAGATAAAAATAATTTGGGCACCCACATCTTCTTAGAAAAATATGCCTTATGAAAACCTTAAGATTGGGTTTTGTTTAAAGAATAGTTTTTTGCCTAGTGACCACCATATTGACACTTATTAAAAAATGGGGCACTTTATGGTACAAAATAATTGTTACTAAAAATTGGGTTTTTATGGGTATAACCAAATCCGGATTTTTTTCAAAAATGTTGTATTTGTGAGTACATCTTATCAAAATTTTCTTTACCATGAGTAAAGATTGGAAAACACTTATTTAAAGAAAAAATTTCTGACATGAGTTTTATAACCTAGTTTTTAACTTCAAAATTGTTAGATTTAGAACTTGAGCTAGGCTCTAAAACACTTTTCATAGAAATTAATTTTTCTAGATCTTTAGAAATTTTATCCTTTATAGAATTCACTTCATCAAGATTTTTTGAAATACATATAAAATCAGCATTTTTTCTATCAAGATCTTTAGAAAGATATGATATCTCATTTGTAAGAATAATGTTCCTAGAGTTTGACTTTTCAAGCTTTTTATTGGGTTTCTAATTCTCAATCTCAAGTATTTCAGCCAACCTAGAAACATCTTCATAGGTAGGTAGAGTATTTTCTTCATCAGAAGAGTATTATTCTTCTGAAGATTTATAATATTTACTATCATTAGAATTTAAAGAAACATTGGTCAATGATTCAGTATTGTAAACCTTAACAATGATGTAATAATTGTTAATAGGTAATCTGGATATAAGACCATGATTCATCTGTCTTGAAAATTCATACTCAGAAGATTCATCTAAATAGTCACCACCACTGGCACTCCGGGTGTCATTGGCATTCAGAACTTTCTTAGATTTGGATTTTTAATACATCATTTTGTTCCTTTTAGAATATCTCTATTTTCTTTCTTTATTCTTGAGAAAAGGACAATCTTTTCTAATATGTCCAGCTCTCTTTCATTCATAACAAGTTACTTCTCCATCTTTCCTTTCATTCCTTTAATTTTTCTTATACTTGGACTGGAAATTTTTTTGACCGCCTATCTTGTTCATCCTTCAAGAAAGATTTTATAACTAATTCTCTGAGAATTCACTATCACTATATTCTGATTGAATAACCACCTTCTTAGACTTCGCTCTAGTTACTCTCTCAGAAGTCTTAGATTTCATATGATTTGATGTTGTAGTAAAAACAACAGTACCATTTCCATTATTCTTTTTGATGTTGTTAGCATCTCTCTTAATTCGTGTTTCATGTTGAAGAAGTGTTCCAAATAGTTCATCTAAGAAAATTTGAGTGACCTTAATGTTCTCATCAATTGCTGTTCTCTTTGATTCGCACTCAGTGGGAATAATATCTATAATCTTATTCAGTAGAGATTCATCATCTAGAACATTTTCTCCCCTAGATTGTAGACTGTTTATAGTTGTCATAAATCTCTATTGAACTATACAAATGCGTTCACCATAAGGAAAATTGAAACCATGATACTCAGCTCTCAACATAGCTATTCTTGTCTCTATCACAACGGATGTACCAAAATGTGTAACTTCAAGTATCTTCCATATAAAATTAGTTGTTTCACATGAATAAATTTTTCTATATATATTCTTAGTCATTGAACATATTAGAGTATTGTGTACCTTATAGTTCAATTGATAATCATTCTTCTCTTGGTTTGTGAATGCACATACTTCTTTATCAGGAATTTTATAACCGTCGGTAAGCATAATAAAGTTATCTACTCCAGTATTGATAACGAAAGTCTTCATTCGATCTCTCATGTATTCATAATCATTGCCATCAAAAAATCAGTGGTCTTGTAACAATATGGTTGTCGATAGAACCAAAATTTAAACCTTCCATCTTTAAGAAAAACTTTGGTACACAAACTTATTATAATTTTAAGTCTTCAAACGAGAGAAAATATTCTATGCACGGAAAAAAAATTGTATCTCCAGGCAAAAATGTGAATCCGAACTATGATTCTGAAAAAATTGAATCGGAATATTTTCTTCTTAATATAATCGTGAGATTACTTCAGATTGAACCTCCTTTGATAGCAATTGTATGATAGAAATAATTGTTTAGATGCTCAATATTCAAGAGTGGGGTGAATTGTATACTTTAAAATCTTCATTAAACAAGGAAAGATCTATGTTTAACAAAGTTAAACTAAGAAAATTCACAACACCTCTAACACAAATTTGTGAATTGAAACAAGGTATGATGTTACAAACTTCTAGTTCTATGCACTTACATAAATCTCGAAAGTGATTTCGAAAGACAGGTTTCTGAAATATGGATCAGGAAATGAAACATAACCAAAGATTACAATATGAGATTCTACCATAAAGCGTATAGAATCTAAATGAATCAGACAACAAGTGTAAAGAAATATAAGAATATTATACAGTCCTTACAATACAAAAATATAGTGGAAAAACAAGTAGTAAAACTACAAGTAATGAGATAAAAACTTTTTAACCCAAAGAGAAGGGTATCCAACAACATTGGATAAATATCCCTTGATTTATACTTTCAAGAAAGTCTGTCTTACCCACACTAGGGTAATCCCTCGATACAAAGATCGATGTCTCTGTCTTGCTATCCCTGCAAGATCTCATCATCAAGGTAGTTAGAACCTATTCCTTCCTCAGTAAGGAAGCCCTCGAATTTCAAGGTAGTCGACACCTCTGTCTTCCTATCCCTGGAATCCCTCGAATGTAATCACCAACATTCGGAGTCACACGAAGCAATCTGAATGAGCGGTTCAGTACACACAAAGCATAAAAAGCCTCTCCCTCTAGAAATCACCTTAACACCATGTGCTCCCTAGAGTGATCAACTTGTTCAATGTTTTTGAGCTCTTTCAAATGATCTCATATTTATAGGCTCGGTTGGAATGGTCAGCTCCCTCCTATAATGGTTATATTTTCCTTAAAATTCAGAAGGACATGTACACGTGTCACTAAACCAACGGTTAGTTAGAAACAGAATGGATAACAATGTTTTATAATAAATCATGTGTAATTGAAAGGACGTCATCGTTTTATAATGAAACAAGTGTAATTAAAAGCAAATCTATAATTCAGAATGTAATTAAATAATAGTTTGGAGTCTATCCAAAATGGAATTCTAATTCTATGATAAAAGTGATATTCAGATTCTGTTTTAATGGAATTCAGAACCTGATTTCTATAGAGATCCAGAGTCTGAATTTATAAGGAAACTCGGAGTCTGGTTTCACCAGAGTTCAGAATCTGAACTTACAATGTTCAAAGTTGAACTTGTAGTAGTTCAGAGTCAAACTAGTTAAATGTTTGGAGTCAAACTAATAAAATTTCGATGTCGAACTAATAAAAATCGAAGTCAAACTAATAAAATTTCGGAGTCGAACTAATAAAAGTTCAGAGTCAAACTAATAAATGTTTGGAGTTGAACAAATAAAAGTTCTGAGTCGAACTAATAAAATATTGGAGTCTAAATCATAGAAGTTCGGAGATGAACTCAGTAAAAGTTCGGAGTCCATAATTCGGAGTTGAACTTTGTTAGAGTTCATATCCAGAATTCAGAGTGGAACTTTATCAGAGTAGTATCTGGAATTTGGAGTGGAACTATATTAGAGTTTGTATCCAGAATATGGATCCTAAAACAGAATGATTCATACCTTAGCATTATATGATTCCGAGGTTTTGGGTATCCAATCCAAATGTTATACTTAAGAAAAAATATTTCTATATATAAGGAAATCTTGGTTTGGGTAAATTTATTTAAGGAAGGATATTTTCTATATAGAAGTAAAATATATATTTTCTTCAGAATAAGGAGTTTGTGATTTTCAAAACAAGAATGAATGTAAAAGTCATAGGGAGAACCATATTGACTCAAAAATAATGTAATTTTAAATTCATTAATATAATTAATAACATCTAATATCAGTTCTAGATGTTTACCCATGATCTACCCGAACATCAATTTTTGAATACAAGTGAATCGCTCAAGAGAAAACATAAAAACAAACATTCTTAAACAATAATTTTAAACTATATAACTTATCTTAAGGCACTTAAAATAACTTCATGAAACAATAATTGACCATATTATTGTATATAAGGTTTATTAATTTTTAATTAATGTATATAATTTTTTTATATAGGACATTAAAGAGAAGGAAGCATTCAGATACAAGGTAAGAGGAAAAATTTAAACCAAACTTTATTTCTTTGAGTTCACCATCTTTCACTGCATTTTTTGTAAGATTGCTCCTTAAAAAAAATTACATCATTATCATACCTATTCTGGGATATACATGATCTCCACTAGATATTATGTCAAACAAAATTTTTTCAAAAATAACTCTTTATTCAAAAATACACCTTTTACTTCTCATTAATGATGGATGGTTCTTATATCAAGTATGTTATTCCCTATTTCTTTTGGGAACACAATTTTTATGAATATGTTCTTATGAGATGAAACTCATTCATTCAAATTGTTTGTTATATTCATTTTTGATATATGTTTATTATGGAATTCATGAAAAATAATAATTTTATGATGTGACGGGTGCACCATAAATTATATAACACAATATGAATGTTTCAATGTGACGGGTGCACATGAAATTATACAGCGCTCTAATTAATTGGGTAATGTGATTAATCTGATGAGTTAATGTGAAATGATGGGTGAACAATATTCTATCTTTTTTCAAAAAAAATAGTGGTAGTTAACCAATAAAACATTATGTTTCATTTTTTATGCATTTCCAAATTTTATGTCATTTAATAATGATTCATATCATGTTCATTATCTTTTGCATGTGTTATGATTATGCTCACCCATTGTTATATTGTTCTTATATATCATATTTCTAGTCTTTTAGCTCAAAACTATTGATATATATCCTTAGGTGACTACATGTTGTAAGCAGGGGTCAAGAGCCAATAAGGATCTAGAAGAAAAAAAATTAAAAAAAAATGTTTATGCTCGATGTTGTAATTGGTATGTATTGTCCTAGTTCTCCCATGAATCTAAACTGTTGGATCCTCTATGTTTACTAATACTACTCTATTTATACTTAAAATGATGTAATAGTAATATCAGAAAAGGATTGTTTACTCTACGACCCTAGTGGAACTCGTCTCTACCTCGCTCCCTTCCATCCTAAGCATCATTAAAGAAGTCACCTGAAGACAAGTATCAGATCATGTAAGAACTTTATATCATGTTTTTCATGCATATGAGTTATTGGATTTCCATATCTAAGAATATGGCCAATCTAAATATGTTTACATTCACCTAATTCGTTTGTCATAAACCACCCTTAATGCACCTCACCCTCGAGGTGTCATTTCTCTCCATGTTGGGTGCAAAGAAAGACTTATTAGTGAACATCTCCTAATAGTCAATTATGGACATCTCGCCCTTATGAATGCTCAAGTACTCCTGATCCATTTCCTGGGAAGAAATTAATGAAGAACTTGGCCTCAAAATCATTCTATAATAGTCCCTCATTTCAGCCTAAATACACTTACATGTTCCAGCAGTTCTTAGCCACTCCTTTGAGAATATATGTTTCTAGATTCACCCATGACACTAGAGGCATCACTAGAATCCTAAAGAACATCTTCAAAGACTTGATCTAATTCTCAGCCGCATGAAGACCACCTTCAACATGAAAAATTAGTAGGCGATACGACATTACTATTGAGTAAAATAAACCATGCAGGGAGTTTCTCCCTGAAAAACCTTATAAATACACTAGATCACATGAAACCGGATCTCTCTATGCTTTCTATCATGAGACGCCGCAAAATAATTCAAATATTCTAGATTCCCTACGACACTGGAACCTAAACCTGAGCCTACACCTACTTTTGTACATGTAGATATTTCTCTTCCTAACCTCAAGCGGCTCAACATAATATCCTTCTTACTAAGCCATCAAATTCATGACGCTCCATCTGATCCATCTAAGAGTAACTCACTGAATACCAACACCTGTTCATACACACCATAAATATAATTAATATATTATATAAATGGGGAATGGAGTAACTTGATGTGTATTGTCACTACCCTTACCATTTTATATCGCAACCATAACTCATCGAATCTCTACCTCATAGACTCCTTACCATCCTTCAAGAGAGCCAATTATCAATAGATCCCTAGTCCATGCTTATCATGATGATCACATCATATCAAACTAAGGACCTCTTCACCAAACTTAGTGATCAATATCACCACAAGCCTTAGTACATGCATGATCCTATAAGATACATTCCAATTTGACATAGCACATGAAATTATATGTGTGTGTGTGTGTGTGTGTCTATGACATAGTATATAATCTTTTACAAGGAATTACAGAAGAAATTTTTATAGGTTCTTGATGATTCCTATTTAATAATACTATTATGATTATCAAAAATTGAAACAAGATTACCAAGAATATACCACCTTTTCATACCATGACAAGGAACCAATTATCATCCTATTCATAAAATTATAAGGTCACACATTATAATAGTATATAATTCTCGTGCCAAGAATACAACTGAAGGTGGAAATCAAATAAATTGTAAACTCAGGAAAATAGAACAGTATTTCGCACCCATGGTAACATGGTCCGTCCTTCATACCTAGCGTTGAAAGCACCAAAGAACGTGTTCTAAACCTAGTTCCAACTACATCTTCATATCCATTCTACCACATCCCAAATAGTGATACTATTAGAAAGGGAAAAAGGAAATCTTGATCTCATTATTAGTAATCCATACAATACCACTAAATCCTAGTCAATAACCATTCAGATACCACTTGTAGCATCCCTGACAAAAATTCTCCCCAAACAAAGCTATTGGGGTGGGATCCACTGGCTTTAGGTGTGGCTCCCCATATTAAAAAGTCATCTGACTAATAGTGAGGGTGTTAATTAGTAAATTTGGGGACACTATACCCCCAAGAATATAATATAATACTAGTCCAAGTATATTAATATAACATGTAGTGGAAATAAATACATACAAAATATTAACCATACCTGCTAATTAAAGAATATAATGAATTAGTAATAGATAGAACATGAAGTATATACATAAGAAGATGAAATGAGTAAGCATGCCAACATACCACTTTTATACACTAATAACACATTCATCTCATAAAGGGAATACATATCGATATACAAAAAAGGGGTCACTAATTGTTGACCAGAGTAGATACATACACATGAATCATTTTGAAACATAAAAAAAATTAAAATTGGAAAATCAAACTGGGAATAACCTCAATGTTCCTTTGCATCATCTTTGTCAAACATCTAAAATGATCCATCTCTGAAAGTCGAACACTTACCAGAATGTAAATACTAGATGACTACATGTATCCAAAAGTTTCCATGTAGATTTTGAGAATTAGTATCAATAGGATACCACCAAAGTGTGCATACCCAAAATTAGTGTTCAGTAATGTGTATATGTAAATAAAATAAGCAGTAAAATTCAATTGAATTAAAAAAATCATCAATGTTTCTCAACATCCATTATGAAGCTTTTAACTACATTTTCAAATGATAGAATCCATGTAGAGTTATAATAGATAACACATGGCCCTTGGTATCCCTTGGATTGATACTCCCAAGAGAACCCTCAGGTTACACCAAAAAAATTCAATCGGAACATCATTCCTTCAGACACCCCATGTCTCAAAAAATCACTAAAATCCCAATGGAAAGCCCAAAAAAAAAAATGTGTTCCCTCATACACATACTCAAAAGCACTAGTCAGATCGAAACCCAACATCTTTAGGCACAACAACATCTATCCTCAAATAAAATTCACTGCCAACCCACATCACTACATTTCGAGGAGTGGAAAATTACGACCTTTAAAAATAACTAAATATCATGGCCTTAATATGGAGAGACTTATCCCCCAACAGATAGCCTCAGTGCTATAAATAGAAGTCTCTTCACATTCCATGTGGCTCTCTATGGGAAGTACCCTCAACAAAATTTACTAATATGAATTAATAGGGGACTCTACTCACATTATTACTCAAGACCACCTCATCACTATGTCTTCTTATGTACACATGACTTCACTTGATTCTTTGGCCATAATGGTTCTGTGGAAATCCCCAAATTAGTACCTAAGATGCATCTACAAGAACCATGTTCCACTGTGACCATGTCTCTCCAAAACTGAAGGTCTTGTCATTAAAATTCATATTGGGACATACCCTAAATATAATGAGCCTTTCCCTAACATGATAGTATTTCCATATCAATCTAACATCCTTGATGCCCAACTGATTTTCAAATCAACCCTATTAATCTTTGCCAAGTCCAACCAAATGATTAAATCACATAAATTCCAAATGGCCATTTTCATTAAAACCTTATTTAAATCTGTTAAATAACCCATGGTTCTCACAATATACCATAAGAAATAAAACATAAATATTAATTTAAAAAATTCAATTTAATATTATTTAATTGAATAATTGAAATAAACATAATAATTCAATAAATATGACTTATGGAATTCTATTTTAAACAAAACAATCAAATAAATAAAGAATAACACTCTAGCATGATAGCGGAAGGAGGTCACTGGCCTTTAATATAACTTCAAACATATTAAATTGGATTAGGAAGGCCCAATGACATCCTCTACGGTCCCATGGTCAATTAGATATCCAATATAATTGTATCGGTCAATAACCAAACTGCACACACACAAAAATTCCACCAATTTGACTGCATAAACAAAATGAATCATACACACCACCTAACCTAGAGTCATATTCATAGGCACATTTAGTAATAGGATCAAACTCCAATAGATTTGATATAAATTGGTGTTTCCATTAGCCGGTCTGAGAATAGAGTAAAATGGCTCAAATTGATATAAAGGTCCGTGTAGTGAGAGAAGACAACAATGAATCTAGGGTGAGGAAATATTTACATAGGATGTTATATTACATTGAATTGTGACCAAAATGGAGGTTGGATGTTGTGTATATTCCACACCCTAGAGGAGAGAAATTGGAGAGCACCTCCTTTATTGTTGCTCTACCAATGATCAAACAGGAGGTGAAATGGTGGAAAAAGAAAACTAAATGTGGGTTATAAAGGTAATTTTACCCGTTTATAGTGGGTTGATGTTTAGCATTCATTATTTTCCAAACCATGTGAAATCTATACGTGATACATTCCATGAGTACTACCAAGGTGTCACTACCATGGAATTTTTCCTCATGGTTTAACCTGACTATGTGCAAACAATGTGGTAGCACACCATAAAAATTATAGATGTTTCCTCACATTAATGCATGTTAACATTATTGTTTTTTTAAACCATGTGGTAATTATAAAAGGGTGCATATTTATCTTGAATAGATAACATAGTTTACCCTAAACCGTGTACCTTGGATTGCAACTCTAAAACAAACCTCTGGGGCTTCCAAGGCTCCTAAAACCCCATCTGAACACCCAAGGACTTGTATAACCACAAAAACCCATCCAAATGTTAATATTGGTTAGACAGAACTCCATGAATTGATTTTCACTGGCTGAAAAAGAAAACGAGATTCCTACTAATTTAAAAATACAATATGAGAGAGGATTTTGACCCGATTAAGAAACCCATGATGTTAAAGTTTCTATCATCCATACATTAGGTTCCAGACTAATAATATAATAACTATTGATTTTAATGCATGGTTTAGATGTAAGATTCATGAAATGGGTAATAGTTTTAGATTTAAAAGGAATGTATACCTTGGAATGAAACATTTAGTTGTTAAGGAAGAGATAAAGAATTGATTCATGAACACATGTTAGAGGATGCATATGATTGGGAACCCATATCGTAGGGATACAATGGGTGGGTCCCAAGTGTGAAGAGGATTAGTTTTGGATGCCAGAAATGTGGGACTAACACATTCTACGAGATGCATGATCCTATAGTTGTGCTCATAGACCCCCCCAAACATTCTAAATCTATAATTTCTGGTCAAATTAATAGTTAAATTGATTAATTTTTGTTTAGAGGTATTTATATATGTTGTGTTTTAGATTAGATGGGAATATTTAATGAATTATCACTAACAGACGAAGGTTTTAGTTTCACCATTGTAGGTGTACTACTATGATTTATATCCCACCCCTTGAATGTGGACCACAGTGTTCATGTAATACTTATGTGTTACTTCGGTTTGATCATAGATACATGAAAGATATAGAGGAGGAATATTTTTTTATGGTTGAGTGGAACCTATCATGTGGAGTATGATTTTCAAGATCATGAATCTCAAAAAGGTATTAGACACAACATTTTTGGTACTATTCAGAGTACGAAGTAAATCCATATTTATTTATTTTATGTTTCTTATTTTTTTTTGTGTTATTGGCCCAATGGGTAATCATTATTTTTTGTATGATATAGTTTTGTAGGAAATTAATATATTTAATATTATTATTTTATCCTTATTTTATAGTTTACTATTATTTATATGTAGTATTAGTTGTATTATTCAAAGTCATTTATTACTGGTTATTCACTCTAATATAGGGGTATAGTCTCTTTATAGTACCACCTTATACCACTAAAACTAGATTGTATCCTCTAAATTATATGGAGGAATTCCTGAGTTCTTGTGGTGAACTGACATGGGGAACCAGTTCAATGGATCACGAATTGGGGAATTAAATGATGTGTGTGATCCAATGTCCATCTTTTCTATTTAAATTGAATCTTATGTTAAAAAAATATCCCCCACTCTTATAAATCATTTAAAACACACACAAAATTTCTTATTATTTTAGTAAAATTTTCTATAAATCATTTTTTATATATAAGAATGATCCACACATCAATCTATCACATAGTGCATCTAGTATGACTCAAGGTAAATATTTTTTTATAAAATATATATTTTAGTCAAAAACATGAATCAAATACTCAAAATAGAGGAAATGAACTTACATTATCTTAATGCTCTGGTAAAATGATCCAACAATCATTTTTGATGTGTATGAATCAACCATACACTAATCTGACACATTGTGATTCAAGTATGACTCAATGTATATGTTTTTTATTTGAAAGTGACATTTTAATAATTCATTGTATCATAAATATGTTTTATTTTTTTTATTATTAATATTACTGACATAATAATTTTTTATATAGGTTGAATTTTATTTCAAGATTTAGTTATTTGTTTTGTATTTAGTGAAACGATCATGCTCTTCTAAGAGGGGTAGTCTCAAAAGGTAATGAAAAACTAGTGTTTTAAATTTTTTTGAACTTTTTGTTAAATTTAAAATAACAATGTATTAATTTTTTATTAATAATTTTATTTTTTTTATTATTATTTTCTAGTGGAAAAAATCTATTTGGAATAATATTTTCTATTTTATGCTACATTGTGTAGTAATTTTAGTAGAATAATTTTTTAGCGAAGCTTTTAATAGTGCTAGAAATAATACTAACAAAGTACCCCCATCATCATCCCTAAAAATGATCTGATAAAGGGACCTCTTTATCAATTATAAAATTACATATATAAAGGAAACCCTTTATCAATTATTTTTTAAAACTACAGGAAGGAGCATTTATGATCACTATTTTTATCAATGATCAAATGCATGTAAATTTAAGAGTCCTTACAACAATAGTTATTTTTATTATTGATTAATGATATTTGTAGCACTAATAACTCCCCAATATATAGTAATAATGGACCTTTAGTATATTCCAAGTAAAAAAATACATATCTTTCTTACCTCATTCGTGATTGTGATTTTCCAAAGTAGAAGATATTGAGTTGTTAATTTATCAAAATATTTATTGTATGCTAATTTTTTTGACAATTAGGTTATGATTCAAAAAAAATTATTTTATTAGATTCATGGAAAAATAAAATATATATTATTATCCTCATTTCTCAACCACAACTATTTTGGTATTTCTTTAGTAGTACTGTCGAACTCGAGTAGATTATTGGACATCTTGGTTTGATTTTTCATTAAAAGATCAATGGTTTCAACCTCCCATATCTTTTTTAGTTATGAGTTTAGTTGGTTAAATTCTATTTTTAGTTCCTATTAGCAAGTTTTTATACTAGTATTGTTGTTTTGTGATTTCATAATACTCCCTTTAATCCTATAAAACTATTATGTGAAACTTATAAAATAAACAAATTCTTGGGGAGGTTCTATGAGTCACATACTATTTTCATCAATATCTATTAGTGGATCCTCTTCCTAGAGAGAGAAAACTAATTTCTACTACAAAACAAAAGGTTGAGTTGATCATTAGTGGAAATTGGTAAGAGAGAGTCTATTTCATGTGAGTGAATCTTGTGAGAGGAAATGATTATATCCCTTACAAGTAAAATTGGCATCAATCTAGGAAAATCCAAATATGTTTGTTACCACTCATTATATATTACCAAGGGAATTTTTCCACATTTAAATCAAGTTCATTATTCTATTATATGAAAGAATATATTTCAAATTTTTAATTTATTTTTCATAATTGATACAACCTCTACTATTTTCAAAATGATAGACAATGTTGTCAAATTACCTAATATATACTATCTTGGTTCTCCAATATTAAAGGTTGAAAGAATATTACATAAATTGTATCATTCATTAATGATAAATTTAATATAAAAATCATCATATACATTGAGGAGGAAGGAATGAAAATATTTATCATGATATTTTAGAACAGTGATTCAATATTATTCACTTTTAAAAAATAATTATATGAAATTTAAATATGATTATCAGGGGGATTTTATGCATGTATCTATTGAGGTTGAGTTTTGAATCACGTTCTTAAAAGTGATAATGTTCTTTCATTAGTTCTAGATTAGTTACTATTGAAATTTTTTTTACAATAATCTTATTGGTGTGATTTTTTATAATTTTATATTTTTATTGTATTACAATTTAATTAAGGTGTTAAATTGGGTTGTTTAGTTATTTATTATATGATTCTATTTTCATTAATTGTTATTTTTATTTTCAATGAAAAATTCCATATAAATTTTTATTTTTTAATATTTCTATGTTTTCTGTACCCATAACATGTTCAGAGTTTTAATTCATTGTTTTATTTTGATCCTTTGATCTCATCTGATCTAATGGATATACATCTTCCAAGGAATGTTTTCTTGTTTGTTTTTTATAACTCTCAAAATTTTGTCTTGATAGAAGTTTTTTTATTGTGGTGAATCAAAGTATTCAACATGATTATACCATGTTTTTCCTGTATTATTCTTTAAAAAATGAATCCTTATTATGCATATCAATATGTGAAGCATCGAAAATACACCGACCAACTTGAGAATGATTAGCATGACCCCATAGAATGCAAATATTTATTATTGATCTATAATATGTTGAATGAGGGTTTTATTCTGGTTTTAATTTTTAGTTATTCACTAGTTCAAGAGAAGACAATTCAAGGAAATTTTTATTTTATGATGTTTGAGGAAGATATGCAGACTGTCTAGGAAGATTTCATTCCCTACATTAGTCATGTTATCTTATGAATTCAATTTCCAATCCATTTTATAACAATGTTATGTTATTTTGGTGTTATATGGGGATATATGATTTTCATTATGGGAAAACATTACATGAAGGAATGAATTAGTATCAGGAGCATCAGTTTACCTTTATCTAGATTATTGCTTGTGAACATTGTACTGTAAGATGTTTATATAACATTTTTCATTTATTTCATTTGTGTTAGAAAATGATTTTGTATCCTTTAATGTGTGTGTATAGTTTTAGTTCATCTTGTATGTAATATTTATAGTACCACATGATAGGTTTCATCAGTTCCAATTATTCTAGAAAAATTTGACCCTTTGACATATTCTACAATCCTTTCTTACTTTCATAACATGTGTCTAGATATATTATTACATTAGTAATAACGTTATGAGATTGTGTTTTCACCATACATATTGTAACACTATGTACTTAATTACATTATGAATCTATGTTTTTAATTTTCATTCAATTTATTCATCTGGAATAGATCCTCTTCTCATTGATTCACTCATAATAAAATATTTTATACTAAAGCATATACCAAGTACAAAAATTAATGAATATTGGCAATTAAAAAGGGAATAAATATTCAAAATATCCCCATTAAATTTATTTATGTTATTGATATCATTGAATTTGGGATATTATGTTTCATAAAGACACATACATGAAAAATTTCATCCAATAGTTTCAATAAAGCTATACATTTGTCTATGTTTTGGTGTTTCTGTGGACTTATGAACACAACCACAATTCAATGACCTAGGTGTTGAAAACATCATTCTATTCAATTATATTTATTTAAATGGTATAAATTTGTGATTTTTTCATGCCTTAATGATTTAGTATTAAATAAATTTTAATTAATGTACTGATTTTGTTTTTGGTGTGAGGATTTTATTATTCCATTTTCATGGATTTTATGTTTTATTCCCCACTGAAAAACTACTTATATATTTATATTACAATATTGTTTGGTTTTCATTACATGTAGCTTGATCCCAAATTTACATTATTAGTGAATTATGATTAATTAATCTTATTTAATCAAACTGATGTACAAATTTTCATCTGTGTTTCCCTTTTTGTGATTATCAATCTCACAATTACAGTTAAATACACATTATACTCTATTAGTGAATCTAATGATGTCTCATGAACATACCCAATTGATTCCCAACATTTATTCAAGTGACCATTCTCATTTGGGTTGTTCAGTTATGTGGAATCCCACATTTACCACCTGACATGCTGATAATCCCCCTTCTACCATTGAATTATCTTTTTTTATCAGTCCTCATTTGGATGAGTTGGAGTTTGATTTTTTTTTGGTCATTCGGTTATTTTTTTTGCTTTATGGGGAGAGAAGACATAGGAATTTTAATTTTTTTAAAGATTAAGGAATATATAGAAACTTTCTAGGAAGATTTGTCAATTATGTTTTTTCTTGTGGTCTTTTAAAGTAATTTTTTGTGATGTATCCAAACCATGTTTAGGGTTCTAGTGGTGTTCAATCAAAATTCATGACCTTATGTATTGGATGACATTGTGTAAGGGAATTAATAGGTGGCACAAGAACCATTTGTGGTTCATCTTGGTTATAGTATGAGAACATGATGATATAATAATGTTATACCACCAATAAAGTTTTTCTAAATGAAATATATTGTATTATTTCATGCATGTGTGTATCATCATTTCATTAATGATGTTTCCTTTATATATCTACATGATAGGTTTTTTCACTCCCACCAATTCAAGATAGATCCAATCCTCATACAACTTATCTCATCATTTACTACTTTTTTTGTTATATATTTCTATTTACTCTCTTTTTATGTAAATATCGTTGGTGGTGTTCTCAATTTTTATGTAGGCCAACCATGGACCAAACAATGTTATATATATATATATTTTTTTAATGCATCGTATTAATCATGAATCCTATAACATTCCATTGTTTCATTTGTAATTGAATTATCTTTTTTAAATCAAGAAACCAATACCTAGATTAGTGAATCATGGATGTTAAAATGGGACTGACAATTCAATGTAGACCATAATAGTTTAATATAATGTAAAACATGTCTTGGGATCCTTATCCATTCCATTCCTTATTATGAAATAGTTTGTGAAGAAAAATATATATTATGCCTTACTAGATTATGTTTTTGAACACTATGGAGGACCGTGAAAACTTTGAAATTAATATTTAAGCTTAGTTCGGGTCATCATATGACTAGAAGTCACACATTTGGGTTTTCCTTTACTATGTTAATTCATAGCTAAATTTTTCCATTTTTAAAACATTATCAAATGTGACCAAGGATTCACAGGGTTAATTAAATAGAATGGATATTCCATATTGTATTCAGTTCTTCGAGGGGCCACACATGACACTCTCTTAGCATTTAAAGGCTCATAAATTCTAGGAGCACACAACTATAGTTCACACTTTTAAAATCACTAAAAATGAAATTTTTTGCACTAAAAAAATACTAACATATTTATTACCCTTAAAAGCCTATGACCGTTATCAGGGCTAACAAAATTTCTAATAAAGTGCCCTATTATTAGTTTGTTTCTTTAGCACTAATAAATAGGACATTTATCAATGATTTTTTAGTATTGATAAAGGAGGATTTTTTCTTCCCTATTTTAGCACTTATAAATTTTCATTTCATTATCCACTTACCCCCACTCCCACTCTCACACACCCCAGCATTCTAGTGCTTTCAACCACCCTTCGCTAGTTCTTTTCCACAACACATATTCTTATTCACTTGTGTGTATGCCTGGACTCGATCTCACGATCTCCCTTATGAAATATAAACCCTATTACCACTTCCCCATGATTTTTTATTATGTATTTTACAATATATATATATATATTCTTTTGTATATTTAATGACATTATTTTTATTCAAATATTTATATTTTTTAAAATGTATTTATAATATATATGTTTCTGTGTGTATTTGATATATATATATATATATATATATTAATTATATTATATATTAATACTCATTTACATATGTTAGAATTTAAATATTGATATAAATATATATATGTGAGTGTGTTTATTAATACATAGAAATCTGTATTATAAAAATTATAAATAAATCTGTTTATGTATATATATATTCTTATATTTTTATAATATAAAAATTGTTTGATCATGTCATAAATTACAAAGTTAATAATTACTTCCATATGATTTCTATAATTATTGTTGAACACATTTTTAAAAAAATTCCATATGTTGTATATTTAGTTATAAATTTTAAAATTTACATATATATTTGTATTACTATAAATTAACAAATATATTAAACATATTTTCATATTATTTTATTTTTAATTATATATAAATTATGTAAATGTATTTATAAATATTTATTGTAAATATGTTTATACAATATATTTAATTATAATGAAATATTTAAAAAAAAGTAATTTATAGATAATGTATTTACACAATATTTACACACACATAGATACTTATACATACACATATACACAAATATTTATACATATGTGTAAAAATATATATTCCATACATACACACTCAAATATTTACAAGTGTATTTATATATATAAATTACAATATACCTATTATTATATATATTTTTATTCACACACACATCTTTATATATAAACAGTACCTGTATAGATATATATATATATATTAATTCATTTTTATAAGTTATGAAATGTTTAATTTTTTATTTAAATAAAATGAATAATAAATATACACTTTTATATGGTCTATATATTTAAAAATATATTTTTATGTAAATATTTTTAAATAATTATATATACAATTGGTTTAAAATATGTAAATATATGTAAAAATGTATATTTAATTATAAATAACACTATAATATGAAAAATAATAAAATTTAAACACTATAATATACATATAACTGTAATTACTAATAATAATTTTAGTCTCTATGGATGAAAGAAAAGATGGCACTTACAAATGTGGCTGAAATTCCAACAATGGTTCAAAAATTAATGTACCCTAAAAGAAAAATGATTTTTAGATGAATTTTAGGCATTTTCACCACTAAAATATGTTCAATAATTTCACCAAATCATTATATCATATATTTTATCAAAATTGTTGATTTGATATATGGTATAGTCTAAATAAACAATTGGATCAAAGTCATGTTTGTTTAAGTTGAAGTCATGAATTAAACTAATCATGGATCCTTCGTTAATTTATTGAATTTTTTATGTCATATAATCATAATTAAATGACAGTTAATCAATTATAATTTAAAAATTATGAATTAATATAAAATTTTAATTATTTTAAAAAAAACATTTTACTAAATGTCTAATACATTAATTGAAAATACATTTTTTTATTTAAATAATATTTAATAAAATATATGTTGTATTTATATCATGTTAAATATATTTATTATTTCTATATGAATTTCAATGATATATAGTATTTTATAAAATATAATATTTATCAATACAAAAATATTTCTGATAATGGTCACCCCTAATCAGCGATAAAAACACTAATAAAGGTGTCATTTATTAGTGATAACTAAAATAACTTCAAACGGGGGGCTTCTATTATAATTTTTTGTAGTGATAAAAAAACCATCATTACTAGTAATATTAACTAGAATTTATAAATGGAATTGTTTAGTTTCATGTGATTTTTAGTTGTGGTGGGATCAGACGGGGGAAACGAGGCCAACATTTGGGGCTTAGTCCACCAATAGTGTCGATGAATCTGATATGTGAGGTAAATCATTGATGATACCATCAATCAGGGATGTAGATTTATTAGGGATTCCTGGAAAGTATACACTATAAGGTACACACTCATAAGTGATAGAGATGGATCCTCGTAATGAGCGATTATAGATGTTGCAAGATGCACAAATATGTCAATATATGAAGGATACCCACAACGGGTGAGGGATTTTCTGAAAGAGACGACACAAAGGTTAGTCTGATAGAACCAAATAGATTATGGGGATGATATGAATTATAAAGACTAACCATACAACCACTCTTATAAGGAGACTAAAATTTATAGGTGTTTGGGACATTGATATGTGTAACCCCCAAAAAATATCAATAAATATATATACACTTTTATTAAATAAGTTTTAAAATTTGAATGGTATTTCTTTTTAAAGATATTTTTGATTACAAATGGATGATAAGACTAAGGAAGGAAGACAAGTTAGGGATATTTAATTACAATAAAAATAAGAAATATTGAAAATATTGAAAATATTATTTATAATTCTTTAGTCTATTTTGGACTAATATTCATGGAAATAACCCCACCCACAGTCAGATATTTACATTATCTCAATTGAATAAAATGAATGATAGAACCAATAAAGATAATAAATAATTAAATAAACTTCATAAAATTCATCATCAAACTAAAAAATGATAATAAAGATAAGGGTTTCAAAACTGGATAGAATAGATCATTTGACGTCTTGATCTCTTCACATGTGATGAGGGGAAATTTTGGACTCAGGAATAATGTACTATAGTGTAATGAGTCTTAGATCAAAGGATATTATCTTCTCCAAGAACATCTATATCAAGGAATGTGGCCACCCATATTCATCAGGATGTGATGTTGTCAAAAAAACTCCACAATGAATGTATTATAAGAGGTACATGAGGAGCAATATATGATGAAACAGATCTCATAAAGCCATATCATCTATGAATGATATGGTTTATCCATGTAGAATGAGATTTAGATCTATGGGAGGATTATAAAAGTGATTGTGATGATATATTAAATGGATTCATGTGCATGTGTAATGAGTTCCCTTGACATTGTTTAAATTTTGAAGATACACTGTTAAATAAGAGTACATTATATAATGGGAGCTAAATAGAATAGTAAACAGATGATGTGATAAGGCACACAAGTGGATGACCCCTATCAAAATTATTGATCCATATGGATGTCCATAATATATGGAAAAATAATTTCTAGTGTGGAATTGGTGATGTGTTATGGGAAAAGGATAATAGAATATCTTCCCAAAACACAAGCCAAGACATAGCCTGACTACTAAAGAGGCTGGAAAGGCCCATAAATATAATATATTGACCAAAATAATAATATTTAAAATGAAACTAGTTTTTTATAGATGAATATAATGGAAAAATAAATTTAATAATAAAATATTGGGTAATTTAAATATAAAAATAGCCATATTAAAAACATATTAAATTTTTAATTTAAATTGAAGATGTTCTTACTTATATGGTCATTTAATGGGATCCGAATTTAGGTTACCTTACCGGTATTCGAATATGGATAATATCACAACATTAGTAAAACTATTAGATATAATATTATTGATTTTTATTTTGTTCGCATTTAATTTATCAGATTCAATTATACCTCTAAGAAAATGACATGAAATGTCTATTTGTTTTCCTTTTCCTTGAAATAAAAAAATTATTGATAAATATAATATTAATTAGAGATCATAATAAACTATCATTATATAATTTTAAAGGTTATGTTCTGAAGAAAAAATATTTAGCCATAATGTTTCCATGACATCCTCAGTCAAGGAAATGTTTCCAGATTCTATAGCTAAAATAGGAACCACAGATTGAAAATTAAATTTCAATGAAATTAAGCCTTTATATAAAGTGAATAAATATCTGGTTAATGAATTTCTAGTATCAAAATTACCTGTATAATCAGTATCTACTTATCCAACAATCAATTTAGTATTATCAACATTCATTTCATAACACAAAGGAATATATGATGTGTGTTAACATTATTTAATAATATAATTAAGTGAACCTTGCCACCCTTGATTTTAAAATATATATCTCTCTAAATAGCTGTTTTCAGATTTTGTTACATGTAACACCATGTTTAAAAAACCATAATATATAATTAATATATAATTAGTTAAATGTGATTTTTCTAACATTTTTATTAAAATTATTAGTATTATTAATAATAAAAACATTATAAAAAATATTTAAAATGATTTCAAATAAATCAAACATATTGATAATTATGTAAACAATTTTTATTAAGGAATTTATCTGATTAAAAAATACATTTTTCATCAAAAATGAATTTTTTTCATTTTATAAATAGATAATAAATTTAATTTATACCAATTTTAGAAAATATATTTTGAAAATGAACATAATATTTTTTTATAATCAATTATGAATTTATAGTGAGTGCTTTTTTTAAATTTTATAAAATGATTGATTTTTCAATGAATAGTTAAAAATGGTGATTTTTTATAAAAAATAACTTTCAATTTAAAACTATTAGAAAATACATTTTATACTAATATGGGTGTAAAATTATAATTAGTTCAATTATTTTTTAATAATAAAATTGAGGTCATTATAATCAATTTTCATGTAATAATTTGGTATAAAAACTATTATACATAAGAAAACAATTTATTTGTAAAACGACTTTTCATCGCATTTTATATGTTTCATTTTAAATTTTATTTTCATACATATATAAATTTTTTGTAATTAAACTTCATTACTAATTTTTAATTATGATAATTAAAATAAAATATTATGCAAACAAAATTTTTAGACATTATATATAGTAACCATCGTGAATATTTCTTACCTCAATAAAAGATGTAAAATTGGATAACAAGCATGGGACTAAAACATTAAAATAACCATAACAAATTCTATTAACATATTGGATGTGTTAATTTCATAAAACATTATACCTATGTAATGTAATAATATATTTTAAATCATTATTTCTTATTTGGGAACCTTATGTTTACTTTTTTAATGAAAACTTGTATTTCATTCAAATTAAAAAAAATCATATTCATTTAATGACATTGTTGGAAGGATACATTATTTTTTTCATTCCCAAAAATTTTGAAAACCTTAATTTATTTATCTAAATAAAAATATTTGTGGAAATTAATTTGTTAATTTATATCAAGGTAAAAATATTTCATCTCTTAAACCAACTATTTCCCAAAAAGGTATTTTTAATGGTTATTGTTTTCTTATATTAAATATAATTTATATGACCTGTAGAAATTAAAAATGATAAAATTTATTCAAAATTTATAATAAAAATGTAAAAAAATTTATAATCCCCTTTTAAAATTTTTCTCAATAATTATGTTATCATGGTAAATAATTTATGTTATCCTAGGTTATGTTAAAATTGATTTAAAGTGAATTAACTTATTGTTAATTCATAAAATAAATTAAGAAAATGCACAAATTTGATTTTTTGTATTTATTTATACCTTATAGAATATTATCATTGAATTTAGGATTACTCGGTGCCAATTTTAATTATTATAATATATATATATATATATGTTATTTAATAATTTTAGTAATCCTATGCATTTTTTTACCTCCCCGATAAAAGGATACAACATAGTTTCTCTTCTCCACACTTCGTTTGTAAATACCCCGCTCCTTGTAGCCTTTATTGAATGGTTACATTATTACATTTCAACTAGATAAATTCAATTTTAGCCAATATGTTATAATTGTTTATTAGTTCTTGAAAATAACCTATTCACATTGAAATAAAATATTTAAACTCTAAAATATTATATAAATATTATGGAAGAAATTTTATTTGAGAAGAATCTTGTGAAATTATAATATAATCATTAAATAAAAGAGATTTCATGATGGAGGGTAATTCCATTCATACAATATAATTCAAAACAAATTCATTCTCTCTATTGTGAAATTTATAAAAAAACGTCATTTGGAAAAGAATAAAAATATTTATAAAAACCTATTTAGTAAAAAGTTAATCATGGGTAAAATGTTCATTAAAAATCACTGTATAATTATAAAAACATTTTATAATTCAATTTGAGGAAAATATAGACACATAATATAAAGATTCCCAACCGAGTAGAAATACAATGTTAATTTTCCTTAAAAACAATATTTTGGTATCATGAGTATTTAAGAATTGGAAAATATAATTTTAACTCATAATCACAGAAAAATAAAAATGTTTTTTAAAGGATTAAATATTTAAACAATTCCATCATTAGACACTTTAACATCAATAATCATGAATAACGATAAGATTGTGAAATAAACTCTTACCACTTTGGTAACCTTTGAATCACAAACTCCATCAGAGAAAAAAATTCAAATAAAAAATTAAATAAAATGAATATAGATATATTCACTATATAATATATCAAATGTTTAGTATATTCACAACAAAATGAAAGAATTTATGAATATGGAATACATCTCATGGAAGTAAAACCAATACGAGAAACGGATTACTAAGGTTTGACTTCCATCATACAAATGTGAACCTCATTTAAAAGAAATGTAGTCTTATTATACATATATTAAAAAATAATTACCGTATTTATAATACCATATATTATTTACTTATAAACTTTTATTACCATTTTATTAATAATTCATTATTAAATCACTATTTTGGGTGATAACAGCTTGGGTTTTTATGTATGTTTTATGAGTGCAGTTTCGGTCCTCGTAAATAAAACACGGTTAAATAATCTCAAAAAATTTATTCATGATATAAATAATATATATTAATTATAAAAAAAATTATATTCATCTATAAAATTTTAAGATAGTATAAATAATAACACCATTCTTGGAGACGGTAAGTAGTACACTCACATGAACACTGCTACCATTTTTTAGTAGGATGGAATGAAATAATGGTAAAAAATTCAAATTTATAGGGTAATTATTATAAAATATATATCATATATATTCATTAAATATATACTTATTACCATAAATGTAAAAATTATATGAAAAACGAATTTTATTGTGTTGTAAAGGTGGTAATCCACATGTATGCATGAGCGGCATTATTATTTTCAAAAAGGATGTAATGTAAATGTAAGATATGATATTATAGTTAAATAATTATAATTATTTCATTAACATAATATAAATACATTGAATATTTTTTTATATTCATCCATTGTATAAGGTGATTTAAAAATATTTACTTTGCTTCCCGAGTCTATTGTCAGTCACACACACGATCAATGGTTTAGTTTCCATTTTGATGTAAGAGGGGAGGATATAGTTTTTTAAATTACTTTCACCCTTAATAAATAATAATCCATGTCATTATAAATATTTAAAATAAATTATCTAAATCAACACATATAATTGGTATATTTTCAATTAAAACTAAACCCATAAGCGTGATGAATGTGATGTTTTCAAAAGATAAATTTTCTTAAGTATGAAAATTTATTAGATAAGAAATAATCATAAAAATGATTCATATGAACTAAATTAAGTTACTTATAATAAAATGGAAGAATTAACATTTAAAAAAATTACATATTTACTGAAAATTTAAAATCCTTTTATCAAAATGGTAGTTTTTAGTTAAGATATGTATTTTCATTATTCATCAAAAAAATTAATTTTTATAAAATTATCCCAAAATCACCCTAAGATAATTTTTGAATTATGAATTTTAAAATTATTTCCATACGGAAAAATCAATATTCTTAAATTGGTAAAAAATAATTTTAAATAAGCTCTCAAAATGTGATAAAACCACTTTTTTTAAAAAAATAATGATTTTTAGTATAAAAATAATTAAAATATCATTTTATGTCTAAAAAATATTAGTTGTGTGATAATTTTCTTATTTAATATATGATATATATATTCCATTAAAATAATTCAAAAATAGTGATTAAATTAATTTATTAATATAAATACATATTGAAATCATGAAAATAGTTTATAAAAAATATTTCTTTTACTTTCAAATGATTATTTTTTTTTTAATTATCCATAATTAACTTATTTTATACATGTTTAAATAATATAATTTACATACTTTTGTTCACAATATTCATACCAAGAAATGTAATGTCTATGATATAATTTTACGCTATATTATAGTTTATTTAGACATGGGGATGCATGAATCATATGTTATCAAATTGATTAAATTTATTTAAAATAAAGCATACCATTAATTCTTAAGGTGTTAAATTCCCCCATAATAACAATATTACATCCAAAAAGTTTATATAATGAAACATAATGAATATATTTGGGTATTCCTTTTTTATAATTTAAGGAGGTTTCTACAACACAAATTATATCATATAATTTCTGTAAAGTTCCGTTAAAAATCAAGTCATATCATTCCTAAATACCTACACACTAGAATTGAAAATCTAGATAGGATATTCATATTAAGATTACTTAGATTTAAATTCTATTTTTCCATGACATTATAGACAGTCACTATCATCGAAAAATATCGTTTTAGTACATCAATTTTTCCAATATTTCAAAAGGTTTGTTGTACCAAGGTATCAATTTCCTATTTTTAACAAACCTTATAACACCCTCCCATAGAGGTAATTTCACCCAAACAAGATTTCCCACTTGAAATTATAAATATTATTCAAGTTGTTGATATATTTATTTTTCCTTGTTTTAGAATCTTTGATATGGGTTTTAATAGTTTTTAGCTTTGATTTTTAGAACTGTAAGTTTCATTTCACCAAATTCATTCCAATATGATAGAGTATGGAATATCTTTCCATATAATACTTCATATGGTACTATTTGACTAATTGAGTGGACACTATTTTTATAGGTTAACTGTGAAAAAGTTAAATATTAATCCCACATGCCATGAAATTAAATAAATGATTACCTCAAAATGTCTTAAAATAATTAAATAGTCCCTTAAATCTATCCATTTGGTTGAGGGTGATAATAGGTTCTCAAACAATGATTAGTATAAAAATATTATGAATAGTTTTCCAAACTTTTAATATAGATCTTGGATAGTGAACAATCTCAATTGAATTTTGTTCAACATGAAGTCTTATAAATTCAATAATATAGATTTTCATAATGTTCTAATGAGTTAAATATTATATTATATTGAGGGAAGGTGTATATTTGGTGAGATGATCAATAATAACTGATATTGAATCATTATTTCTAGGATTCTTGGGTAATTCATTGATATGGTCTATATTATTATTATCCAATTTCAACATAAGAATATTTATAGGTTTCACGGCTCTTATAGGATGTTGTCTATCATCATTTACCTATTGATAAAAAACATATTTAGAAATAATTTGTTATTCCACGTTTCATATTATTCCACTATTATTTTTACTTTAAATATCTATATATATAGATGAAAATATGGTGTATATATAAATAACAGCTGTGAGAATCATCCAAAAAATCCATCTTCTACTCATGAAAAAATGGAACACTTAATCGCTTCAAATATATAAGAAAATCATCTACAAAAATAATGCCTTCTAATGTCCCATCATTTTATGCTTTAATTATATTTTTAAAATTATCATAATTTGGTTGTGGAAGTTTTATCTTTTACCAAAAGTATATTTTTTCAATCATTTGAAAAATGAGTTATTTCTCATATTCCTTAATAATTCTCATATCTATAGTTAATGAATCCATAAAATAAGAATAATGTTGATACCCATGGCCCTTATATATCTTATATTACTCTATGATATCATCAATAAATATGATGAAAACTATCATAATATTTATATAACCCACTTTTCATTAGATCAATATTGAAAAATGGTTAGTTAATTAATACAATTGTAATTACTCTAAACAGATATTGTTAGTGCCTATTTTGAAATGTTTTCATTAGAATATCTTCATTATTTACACCCAATTTTTTATACCCCAAACAAATGAAAATATTTGAAATATGTTATCCTATATTAAGTTTATTTAATAAGTCTTAAATTTAAGATAGAGCACATGTTTTCCATATCATAATAGCATTGATTTCCCTATAATTAATTTATAGCCTTATCGATCCATCTATTATCATAATTAAAAGAATAAGGGATCCTTATATTGAATGATTGGGGTGTATATATCCATTATTACCAACCTATACCTTTTATTCAATTACATTTTGTGAATTATTTGGATATACATGAATATTGGTCTTTAATCAAGGATTAAATTAATGGAAACATAACATTACACTCTGGTGGATGTCTAGGTAATTCATCAAGAAATGCATCTATGTATTATTTCAAAACATTTAAACCATAGATTTGGATATTACTTTTTTTTCATTTTTAATTGTTTTTTCTCTTTATCCCGAATAATATAATTCATAAGAACTATCATGTGTCGATTTTGACATGAATCAAATGATGAAGTCGACCTTCAAAATATAATTAATTCTAAATCATCATCATCAATCATAATTTCCTTATCCTTCTAATAAATATTTTTACTATATTTTTAATGTTAGACTAAACAAGGGATTATATCAGAAATAACATTATATTTGATGATAATTTCATCAAATAGGGTAAAATTATGTGTCATAACAGGAACTAGCTAACACATCCTTACAATAGCGAGACTTCTACTGGGAGTCTTGATTGATAATTCCCATATTAATGTTCTAGGAAAATATCCTATTCTTTTGAAAAAATAAATGATATAAAATTGTTTGAATGTTTAGAATAAAATAAATAATTAGCTAAAATTGAGTATATGGTTAATGTTCCGTCCACTACATCTTCAGGAAAAACAACCTATGTTGTTATGGTCACATAAACATGGTCTTGCTACCTTGGTATTTTCTGTTGAAAATTCTATTAACACGTGGGGAAATCAATTAAAAAGCTCCCCAATATCATTAATATTGAGTCATAATATATTAATCAATTCATTTTCCCATTAAATATTGTGCTTCATTACCTTTCCCTTCATGCTTGTTTCAGAATCTCATTCCAAGTAATCGTGTTCCATGATTTTTCATTACATAAATATTTTAATTTTGAAATTACACTATTACCTTCTACTTGTTTCCCATATTTCTTTTTCAAGATTGCATATAAGTAATTTTAATATATTCCTTCCCTTGGAAATCATATCATATATAATATTATTTATATATCGTAATAATACATGAGTATAATTCCTCATATTTTGATGAATGTTTGTTAAACTAGTTCCATTTAATGGGTTGATTTAATCCCATTAAATAAATGTTAAATATGTATTTTTGATTTAAATACATATTATACAAAATTCCTTGATATCCATGATGATTTAGCTTCTTATTATGTAATATTTTCATATTCCTTTTTTCTGAGACTTGGGAATTTTCCCTCTAGGTCCACACAGTGTTCATGAGGAATCATTTTTCGAAGATAAGTACACTAAAATAATTGAATTCCATGCTAATTATTTCCTCCTAATACTTATTGTTTTGGATCAATGTAAAACATTAACATATATTCCATGAGAATATATACTTCAATGAAAACCTTATCCCATTAAATAATTCCGAAATAAATAAATATATTTTCTAAGGATCATATTAAATTCTCAAATATAAATTGATTTATAGTCCCATTATATGATGTAGGTTATTGGGAATGAAGTGGTTTAACATTGTGACATTTAATTGTGGGTTGATAGAATAATCTATACATGTATGGTTATTGGTCATAACCTATTGCAGCTACTACAAAATAGTTAAATTTTGATTAGCTCAATATGCAACTCCATATCCATCATTATTATCATTACAAATAGAGAAATACCTTCATGGATTGTGGTTACTGATATTGTTCCCATTCCATATGATATGACCATTTTTTAAATAATAGAATAATATATATTAGATTATAACATTATGAAAAATAATTTATTATTCAAATAATTGTGAAACACTTAAAATAAATTAAAAACTGTATGCACGGATAATATCAGAATAAAAACCATGGTATATTGTGGAAATTTATCAAATGATAAAAATAACTCATGTAATTTATAATGGTTTTCAATGAAAATGTGATTTATCCCATGATTATCTTACATGATTGTTAAACTATGATTGCAACATGGCACATTTTTTGGAACTATTGGATGATCAAATAAAATCCCAATGCACACTTTTTTGAGATATTAATGTAAGGTAAAAATATTCCAAATCCACATCCACTTATATATCTAGATGGGGATATATAACTAATAAATCAATATAATATATATATTTATATAACATTAATATTTTATTCTATAATTATAATAATCCTAAATGTTAGTCATGGTTTTATATTCACTAATTTTTGTTTTAGAAAATCTCATTCTCGATGATTCTTCAAAATATTCTCTAGTACACACTATAATGTCATCGACTCTAGAATCCCAATGTCGGTGATTATTTTATTACATAGGCACAAGATACAAGTGATAGAATAAAAATGGATTGAATAATTTTATAGTATATCAAACATATATACATAATTTTATCACCCAATAGATTTTAGAAAATAAATAAACCATTGATTTTATTTAAAACACTAATATCCTCTTCAGAATATCACTATATATCAGTCATTAAAAACATACTTTTTTCCTATGAAAGGAGACATAAGAAAGGGTTTGTCTTAGATAATCATTAAGGGTTTGTCTAAATCATAATATTGAATTAATAAATAAGGAATAACCAATATTTAATTGTAAATATTTTTAAAAATTATTCCAATTAATCAATAACTTAAGTATTGATAATAATATGGAAATAATAAATGATGATTAAATAATTCTGTATATGTAATCACAGGATCTTGAAAAATATTTTTAGATATCATAACTACTAAAATAATCACATGGATATCAATAAATAGTTACATAATAAGTTAATTCATAATTTCTGATATTAGAAACATATCATCAAGGTCTTATGACAATACATATTACAAAAATAGGTACGAACTCATCCAAATACCCAAGCTAGTTTTTCTCATGAAACCGACTAAATCATCATTTCATTGTAGTGGTCACATATCACCACATAATAATTATAATTATTTGCTCACATGAAATTGATGAAAAATAATCAATATCAACATTTTTATGAAAAAAATAACATACAAAATGATAATAAATTCCCAAATCAATGAACATAATCATAATTATAAAAATAAATTTGAATAATTTAATAAAAATAATATATGTTTAGTAATATACAGAACAATCCAAAATGTAGAAAATGATGAATGTACTATAAAAATATGACAGGAATATTTGTTGAGGGTAATATTGTTTTTAGATTTAAATAACATATAGAAAGTCTATAATATTATATAAATATCAATTAATTAATTTTATATCATGATAACATGTCATACGTGTAAAGGAATCATCAAATAAATCAATTTTTAGGACAGTGGCTAATTAATGACACAAAATATAAGTTAAAAAACATTCCATTAATACTATTATAAAAGCCCAAAAACTTGCCCATATAGAAAAAGACAAGAAGAATAATTTTATATTTTTTTATAAAAATAAAATATTCATAAAAATGAATTTTATAAATCATTATGTAGTGATAAAAAACATTATTTGAAACATTTTAATGCAAATAGTGACACTTACGAGAAATCTTACTAACTGAGTTGAAAAACAATGTCGATTTTCCATTAAACAATTTTTTATTATATTGTCTACATAATTAGTGTTAAAATAATGAATACATATAATTTTAATAAAAAATATTAGGAGAAAATATATTTTTCCAGATCCAAATATAAAAATAATTTCCCAAGTATATAACATTACATAAATAATCCTAAATAATGATTAGATTGTGAAATTAACCCATACCACATTGGTATGCTTTGAGTCATAAAACCCATGAGACAAATAAATTCAAATAAAAAAATAAATTCAATGAATGTAATTTTTTTCATTATATGATCTATGAAATTTAAACTATATACACCACACAAATGTTTTTAGTGGTAATGTGGCATTCGATTCAGGGATATAAATGTACTATGGGAAACCCATACCATAGAAATTGATTTCTTAGTATGTATTAGAACTTCCAATATAAAAAATATAGTCTTATTATATATACATTAAATAGCCATAAACATATATATCATAATTTATATGGTTTACATGTATCCTTTAATTACAAATTTATTGAAAAATTCTATATTAAATCACCATTTTATGTAATAAGTGCTTCATTTTTCATGGATATTTTTTTAATAGTTTTTAGTCTTTTAGTATGATCATTGTTAAATAATATATAGAATTTAAATAATTATTAAAATATTATATATTAATTATAATCATATTTTTATTCATATATAAATGTTAGATATCAAAATATAAATAACACTATTCATGGGGATAGTATGCCATATGTATGCATGAATGTTGTCTATATTTTTTCGATGGATCAAATGAAATAAAGGTAAATAATAATTTAAAATTATATAATAAATATTATATCATTTAATTATATATAGTATATTTTTATTAAATATATTCTTACTATCATCCATTTAACAATAAAATTAAAAATTAATCATATTGCTTGGTGGAAGCAGTAGTCCACAGATGCATATGAGTGGTGTTATCATTTTAGAATAGAATTTAAGGAATTAATTAGAATGTGATATTATAATTCCATAAGTAATATTATATAATAATTATAATATATGTAAATTAAACTGATAAATATATCCATCTATGGGAAGTAGTGATGGAAATCTCACTGTATCGCTTCTTGAGGTGGTAGTCTGTTATACAAAAAATTAGCAGTTTAGATTCCTTTTTGATAGAAGAGGGGATAAATATAGATTGTTACATTAAAATAATAAAATATCCACATATTTAATGTAATTAGATTACTAATTTTTTATATATTGAGAATATTTTATGTCATTATAAGAATAAATAATATAAATATGGATGTTTAAGAACATTACCTTTTCATAAGAGAACCACTATAAGATTATACATAAAGCCTTCTTAGGTTGGTTTTATGATAAAAATGGACTCCATACCATTTTTAGGGATGTAAGGATGTAATTTTATAAATATGTATTTTAATAAAATGGATCTTTAAATTTTTACTCGAGAGTAGAGTGGGTGTCCATGTATACGGGGGGGACACACATGGAATTTTTTAAAATAATAATATATACCCAAATTTTACACACTAAAAAATGTACCAAAAATGGACGATTACCAAATATTAGATTATATAATGTATAAATATTTCCATAAAAATCAATTATATAAGGTTTTAGGTAATTTTAGCCTGTATCGTTTTTTAGCCCCAGGTAATCTTGAATTTACCAATAGTTATTAAATTTTACTATTTTTACTTTTCATTACTAAAAAAATAAGTTGAACATATTAATTAATCTTAATTATGAATCTAAAAAATTTGGTATAACTTTTTATTTATTTTAATTAATATATGGGGAAGACATTTATTTAAAATTAAACCAACAAGCGGGATGAAAAATACAGTTTTCAAAAGAAAAGTTACCTTAAGTCAAGAAAGTATTTATATAAAAAATATGAAAAAATTTTATTATAATTAACTAAATTGGATTAATTATAATATAATAGAATTATTTTTACATTTATGACAATTCTAATTTTTTTCCACATTAAATTCTTAAACAAAACTAACGATTTCAATAAAAATTAAATTTCTAACTATTCATTAAAAAAATAATTTTTACATAAAATTATTAAAAATTAACTATAAAAAAATTTGGGGAAGTCAATTTTTTATAATAAATTTATAATATTGTTAAATGTTAATTTCATATATTTTCTCAAAACACAGTGAAAATTGTTTTTATAAAATTACATTTTTATAAATAAAATAGTATTTCTACTTATTCTATAATTAAAATAATATTATATGAGTGATTGACATTTGATTACATATATTATAATTAAATTAAATTTAGTTCATTTACTAATAGTGATTAATTATATTTATTAAGAAAAATACTATATGTGTGCATAAAAATGGTTTTTTTTAAATTACTTTACTTTTAAATGACATTTATTTTTTTCTAATCTAACTATAATCAATAATTTTATTTTATACATGTTTATACCACATATTTAATAATTTTTTTATCCATATTCATAACCACCAATTAAATATCACAGTTATAATGTAAAATTATATATTGGTCTATTTAGACTCATTTTTATATTATTGTAATATATCGAAGTGATTAAATTTATTTAAAATGATATATACCATAAAATCATGGGATGTTAAATTCATCCATCCTAGAAAATATCATTCTCAAAATTTTCATAATGTCAACTCATTGATATATTTGGGTAGTTATTCATCGTATTTTCTTCATGATCCCATATAACCCATTCAATCTTATGATTTCTCCAAATTACATTTACCAGCCATATTTTCTGATTCCTCAACACAAACTCTCTAGTGTATAGAATCTTTATATGCTATTCATAGTAAGATATATAAAGTTATATATAAATTTCATCATTGGTTAAAACATGTTTTTGTTATGTCATGTATATCCTTAATAATGATATATAATACACATATTGTATATTAGAGAGACTTGGTGGAATTTCCAAACTCACTGACATATATCAAAATCATTCTAGGATTGAAAATAGTCTAATGTACCTAAGTCACAATTTACCTTTCCAAACTAAACATAAAACACACTTCCATGGAGACACATTAAATGATATTTTATCTCTAACCAGAGATCCCAAATATTCCCATCAATTATCGATAAAAACATTTTTCTTAATGTGATCATCTTTGATATGGAGTTGATTATCAATTGTCATTATCATTGTATCCCCTATGAGTTCTATGCATACAGGTGTCATTAACCAAATTATCCAAATATGTTGTAGTACAATATATCCTACATTAAATTTCATTATAGGGAACCATTTTAATACATTTATTGATGTTTTTAATAGGATTACTATACATAGGTAAATAATGATCCAATATACCATGAATGTTAAGATATAATGACCAAAATATGACTTCTAATATTTGAATAGTCTTTTCTGACTACTCATCAGTTTGATGAAGATAACCAATGATCAAATGAAGATATATATCAAGAGCATTGTGAATACTATTCTATAATTTAAATGTAAATCCTAGATCCTGATTTGATACAATCGAATGAATTTAACCATTAATTATTACAACTTCATTAATATTGTTTTCATAAATGACCTCAAGAGAAAAATCTTCTCATATAGCGAGTAAATGTGCAGATTTAGTGAGTAAATCAATGATAAACAAAATTTATTATCATTTATAGTATTATTTGATAATCAATTGAGAAATACCTTAGTAATTTAATCCCATTTCCACATATGAAGAGATAAAGGATTCATGACTCCCCTTGGATGATTTCTCACAATATTCAGTTATTGAAAAACCAATCATGTTGACCCATAGATTGAAATATCAAGATTTATATTATCCCAAAAAAAGTGTTTTATAAACAATTTATACATTTTGGTGAGACCGTGGTTTATAAAGAAATATGATTTGTGATAATAAAAGAATAATTCCCTCTTCATCGTATGTATAAACTGAACACATAATATATTTCCAAATTTCAGAATATTATCGTCACAAATGATGTCTTCCAATTTCCCATAATTCATGGATTTAATTTTCTTTTGAAAATTATTATCATCAGGTATATAAATTTTTTTCACTTCCAAAAAATATATTATATAAATAACATGAAAAATTATTGATGTCCCCCATTCTTTGATAATTCCCACATCCATATTTAAATAATCCATGATCATAACATCCCTATCAATCATGATTTTTTAATAACTCTATGGTCATTCATACTCAATTCATTATATATCTTACTTACCTTCTATAAGTATTACTGTACCAAGAAACCATAATCCTTTACTATCATGATCCATTATCATTGCCTCATGTTGAGCTATTTCATTGAAAATATTTAGTTAAATGATTAATGATTAATAAATATCTCCAAAATTTAATCATAGAGATAATATATCCATATCTTCAAAGAATATATTAAATATTGAAAATAAACATCTTATTTTGGATAATTTTTTTCCATAATATTTAACTTCCTTCATGCATAGGTAATAAATTTATCATTTTTCATTAGGACTCAACCAATTCCTTTTGTGGATTCACCACTATATATTAAAAACATATCATTTCATGATGGGAGTGTAAAAATGTAATCATTCACTAATTTCTTACTTATATCATGAAAAAAATCATCAAATTCAATGTTTATATGAATGTAGTTTTATTTGAAAACTTTTTTAATGGGTGATCCAATCGAAAAATATTTTGAAAAAATCACCAATAGTGACCTAATAAATAAATAAATCCATATTCCTTGATAATTTTCAATGGTGTATGTCATTGTTGGACAAACATTTTCCAAATGGTATTCACCAAGATTCTGTAATTAGAAATAATATAGATAAGATAATAATCATTTTAAAGAAAGAGATCACAGTTATTAAATTTCCCATATAACAATTTTATTGTAAATGTATCAAGAATTAAATTTATGTTATTATCATAGTTCTCAAATCTCTTTGGTTCAACCATGATAACATTAATAAATATATGAAACAATTATGAAGATTTTACTTTAATAATATTTTAATTAGATCAATAAAGATATAGGGATCACTAGTAAATACAAAATGATTTAATATGAACTTGTAATGTCCATACCTCATTCTAAATAATTTCTTTTTAATATCTTCATTATTTACACGAATAAATGATAAAGAAGATGAATATATATCATTGAATTTTGTTGAGTTCTTTCATGTTAATCAAATAATCCATCAACATGAGTTAGAGGGGACTTGTTATTTATCATGATAGAATTGACTGACCTATAATTAATTCACATCATCATAAATCCATATTTTTTATTTATTAAAAGAATATGGGATCCCCATATTGAAACACTGGTATATGTAAATCCATTTTTACAAGACAAATCTAGTCTTTTATTTGATTCCACCAATTTTATTGTGTCCATTAAATCAAGTTTATTCGATATTATAATTCTATAAATGATTAAATCATTGAAAAATTCAAATTAACACTCTAGTGGATTTCTAGGTAATTCCTCAAGAATGAAATCCATGTATTCATATATAACAAGTACATATTTAATTTTGAGATTGCATTATTCATCTATATATTTTTTTTCTCTTCATTGTTGAGAGAATCATTTAAATGAGCTACTGTGGTTGGATATAGAAATGATTCATATGATGATGTATACCTTTTTAAAGATATGGTATTCCAAATCACTATCACAAACCCTAATTTCATTATCATGGAAATAAATATTTTAACCACAACGTTAAAACCAATATATATTAATGATTTCATCAAAATAAACCATATGTATAATTAATTTTGTCATAAAATATAGAATATTTATGTGTAATAATGTGAACTGACTAACACATCCTTGTGGTAATGAGACTTCCATTGTGAGTCTTGAAAAAAAGTTATATTATTAAGGATCAAGGGATATATCTATTTTACTTTGAAAACATGTACAATATAAATGATTATGAAGATCCAAAATAAAATAACCTATTAAAAAATTTACGGATATGATTAAATTACATGCCACCACATCTTCATGACCTTCAACCCCATCTTTCTTGATTCCATAATCATGGACATCATTCCTTTTCATTTTTCATGGAAAATTATCTTAATGACATAGAATGTTTTTCAAAGAGTTCCCCATATCATTATAATTAAATAATTTCATATTGACAACCTATTTCTTTCCTTTTACATACATAACTTAATATCCTTTATCTCCAAACTTATAAAAAAACACCAATACCTGAAATCATGATCCATGGTGTTTCCTTTATTACTTAATACTTGTTAGAAATTTCTGGCTTCCCTTCCAAATTTGTTTCCAGATTTATCATCAACCCTATTCCAATCCATATTTTATTAAAATTCATATGACATGTAGAGTTGTTTCTCAATCCCAATATAAAATGATAGTATATCCTTATATTATGAGAATTTATGATAGGCTAGTTACACATAAACAATTAGATTAATCCCATCAAAGAAGTGGTAAATATTTTTCATTATATTTTTTATATAGTGCATAATATGCCTTGAATTACTTATAAATAAGTCTTTTTAAACAGAAAAGTTTTAATATTCTATAGTCTTTGAGTCAATAATTTTCCCTTCATATCCACATGTATCTCTTGATTAAATTATTTTTTCATGAAAATCAAATTAAAATCCATCCATTCTGCAGGTTTTATTTATTTGTCACCTTTGGTGTTTTGAAAAAATGATAACCATTTATCTAAAACTCTTGATAGATGATAAAATTATAGAAAACATTATACATTTCTTTACTTATTAGATAAAGTAATATATTACCTAAGGATATTAAACATTTCTCATCTACAAATGAATTTTTAGTATGATTAAATGAGGGAAATTTATGATTCATTAAATGGTATTACATTTTCACAGAATATTGTGGGTCAATATACTACTCTATATGGGAAACATTAATATTTATAACATAATTTAGCATCTATAATATAGTTATAATTTTTTAAGATATAGATGTATTTCTATATAAAGATACAACTTCATCATATTGCCTAAGATGTAAATCCATATATAAATTACATGCAATTAAATTGTTCTTATTTCATCTTCGTGGAACCATTTATATAAAATGGAATACATTAGATTACATCATGACATTATGAAAACTAATGTATTATTTTAAAATAATTAAACCACTAATCATATTTTGTAATGTTTATGCATATATTATATTAAAATCATAAATATGGTTTCTCTGGAGAAAATATAAAATCATAAAAATGTTTTTGATTTCTTCATTATATTTTTCAATGAAAATGTGAATTATCTCAATAAAATCACACAGGATTGTCAAACCAAGTGTGTATCATGGACTATTACGGTGCAATAATTGATCATCTAGTCATACCCCACTGATCCATTTTTGGTGTTATTACCCCATGGTACAACAAGTCTAGATTAAAATACAATTTTAGTATCCAAAATCGGATTTATTTCTAGGATATTCATATAATATCAACCTCAATAAAACGTTATAATGTCATATAACACTTGTAATTATACTCACATTCAGTCATAAGTGTCTATTTCCTAATCCATGATTTCTTAAAACTAGTTCCCAAAGTTACTACTAAATTTTCTAATATACCAACTATAAATAACTCAATCCTTGTAGCCCAAGGGCAATGGTTACTATATTAAATTATTCATAAGATACAAGTGATCACAATGAAAAGGATCAAATTAATTGGTAGTCATTGAATAAATGATACATACTTGAATCACACATTTTATTTTGGAAAAATACAAGATAAAATATTCATTGAGAACACCGTTGTTCCCATTAAAATATCTTGACATAAAACTCATAAAGCACATCCTAGAGTCCTGGGTAAAATAAATGTAAGCACAATGACTAGATAACAATATATGAACCCCATCATAACATGATAAGTTACTCATATCCCACTATGAACCACCAGTTTTCATGTAATTGTGTTGGACCCTTCCTAGGTCCCACCAGTATTCACAAAAAAAATCATCAGGATAATGAATATCCCTATATTACAACACTTGTGTAGCACCCATGGTTTGAATTATGTAAACAATTTCTTCAATTGTTTATGGTTATAATGGTTGGTTAATTCTCTGTAGATTTTGGGATTGTTTTGGGATTTTTTTGAATATTTTGTAGCGTTGCACGGTTTTAGTATGGTTAGGGGAACCCATGCAACAAACCTAATTAGCTGTGAAAAATGAGACATATGGTTTTTTCACAGTTTTTGAAAATCATCTCTAACAATGAAAGGAGGCCACATGGTGTGCCCTTCCAAACTATAGCATGCACGTGATTAGCACACGATTTATCTAACCATGTGAGCTAACTATGAGCGGCAATAAAAATTAGGTTTTTTTAAAATAGGTCCACATAAAATTTATGATAAACCCTCCATTCTTCCTACCACTCAAGAAACACTCAGTATTATTGGTTATCAAGGGTTATTTGTTCTCTTACTGTCATTCTATATGTGATTCGATGATTTTTCAAGGTGTGGTGAAGGCAGTTATCTTTCGAAAAGCCTCATCTCTTAGTTCCTTACAGGTTTTCTCCTAATCTTGATCTATCTCTCAATTTTATAGATCTACATCCAAAAAATGTAGATCTAGGGTTTTTTTATAAAGAGTGCTGATATTTGGGGTCATTGACGATAGAGATGGGGATTTAATCTTGTTTTCTAGAGTCTTTACCATGATTTGAATTACGGTTGGGCATTCATCGATTTCACTGAAACCCTAAAAGGTAGGTTTCTTCTCTATTGACTCAAATTTTCTTGAACATGAGGCATTTCTTTAGTTAAATTTGTTTTTATAGAAAAAAATTCATAATATGATGTGGTAATTTTGGTGGAACACATTCAGTGATGAGTTATGGATTTTGGGAAAGTGAGATATTGATGAAAAGGGGGCTTTGTTATATAATCCCAAAATGTTAATTTTAAAATAAAAAATCATTTAAATTATTGAAATCATTTTTTAGGATCAATAAAATTAAAAAATATATTATTAAAATATGTTTTGGTATATACAAAGGGCTTAGGAGTGTTTTCAGTTAATGGATGATTTATTAAAGAGGTTGAAATACTAAAGGTATTATAGGTTTGAAGATGCACTTTGCATATTTTTATTGATTTATGGGTATATATTCTTATTAATTTTTGTGGGAAACAATGTATTTTTACATGGATGTGGAGTGGGGAGTAACACTATAAAAGTGGGGATGGATAGTGGATAGAAGGGCCACCATCAAATATTTGTGTTCGGGAAGTACCACTATATTGGGAAAGTAGTTTGACGACATGGACAAGAAGTTCCACCATGATGGTTTAGCGGTTTGGTCATGTGATCCGTTATTATTATGAATTTTTGGGTCTTTAAATGCAAGGTGGGAATTTATTTTCTAATATAAAATTGTAAAAATTGTTTATATCAGGGTTGTTGTCTTTAGTTTTTATTTTGGTTAGTTGGGTGGAATATGACTTGGTAAGTGTGTGTTTTTCTCATTGGAAATGGTTCCACATACCTCAACCTTAGAAGTACCATTACCCTTCTCATAGAACATGTACCCTACCTTAACATGGTTGTTGGGTCATATCCTACTTCGAACTACCAGTTTCCCAATAGACACGTGGTCCCTACCAAGGGCTTGCCCACATACCCAAATAGATCAGATGACTAATAACTTTCCCTATTGGAAAACACTTTCCATTTTAGTGTGATTTTTTCCTCACACAGCCACACCGTTTGTAATTTCCTAATAGGCCACCCATCCTAATCACTACTGCATTCCAATCATGGTAAATTGTGGAGTTATAATCATGTATGATCTTGAGAAGAATGCTTCAACTTGTTAACAAGACTCATATAATTTATCCTTTTAACCCTTTAACATTATGAACTGTTCCACCCCCCCCCCCCCCCCCGTAGAGAACAACATCCTTCTTGGGGACCCTATATCTCAACCCATGCATTGACACTTCACTTCCATCAAGGTTATTTCTCTTATAAAAATGATGAAATTGGCCCTTCTAATAGTATAGAAACACCATGTTTACGTTTTAATCGGGTTTTGGATGACAAGGAACCACTATTTTTCTTGTGGACACATGTCCCCCTACATGGGATCCACAAACATTCCCAAATGGATCCTCAGAATAATGGTGGTCCCTAGAGGCCAATAATTGTTATTTTATTCTGCTTTTTTCTCACTCAGAGACACCCTTGGAAACATCCCAGGAGGTCCCTTATCTAGACCACTACACCAACATAGACATTGTTTATTATAGTGTTCTAATCATGTATAATCCTGAAAATATAGTTGAAACTTTTTGGAATGAGTTATATCATTTTCCATTTCAACACTCTAACATTATGTGGTGTTACAGTAAACATATGGAAGGGGTGAGATCAGGTTAATATTAAGGTCAGGTATATAGGAAAAGCTATATTTAAGAAATAAATCATAATCAATATGGAAAAGCTCAATATATGAAAACACATTCCATTTAATCTATAACATGATCATGAAGATGAAAATTGACAAAATAAATAAAGATAAAATAATAACATATAAATACTTTCATAATATTCAAACATATCCATGGATATCATAGTTGATAAAGTAATCACATGGATATTATTAACTTGTTTCATAATAACGGAATGTATAATGTTGGAAAATATATATATATATTCAAGGCCTCATTCCATTAAATGATACATAAATGGGTAAGAACTTATCCAAATTACGAATATTTTCTTTTCAAGAAACCAACTAATGAATAAAGGGAAAATAGGGTTCCAAACTCATCACATACTAATTCTAATGCATTACTCATATAAATGGGAATAATCCTAATCTATGTAAAATTTTATATAGAAAAACTAGAATATAAAATATTTTTTTCATTTATGGTTCAATAAAATAAATCATATCCATCCATAAATATATAAAAAAGGTATTAATATAGCACATCACCTATAAACAATAATACCCTCCAATAATTTCAGCACAGATAATATATATTAATAATAGAACCTGAATAATGTTTAAGGAAACAACCCTTTATTGTTTTAAATCACTCATTTACAGTCTAAAATACTCTCAAAACTTTAAGAAAAACATTTTATTTTAAAATACCCTTCAAAACATGTAAATTAATATTTAAATGACAGAGTTCTATTGGAGAAGGTTAATTTTTTACATGACATATAAGTGCAAAAAATCATTTCACACTATTATAAAATGGTAAAATGAAACATTTTCTAGAAAACAAAAAGATGATTTCATAAAGAAATTTAAACAATAAAAAATTAAAAACAATTCCATTAATAATTAATTATATAATAATATGAATATCCCTTTAAATATTTTAAGGAGAATGTGGATTTGATATTGAAATATTATCAACTGGGAAGAAAAATAATGTATGTTTTCTTCAAAAAACATTATTTTGGTATCTTTGGTACTTTTTCCAATGTAAATGTAGGAAAACATTTTATTTCCATAAATTACTAGATGATAAGATTAAATTTTGGGTTTAATATATTAATATTTAAATAATTCCACCAATGTAGAATTTAGCATTAACAATTTTAAAAGATCACAAGATTGTGAAATGAACTCTTACCACTTTTGTGATAGTTAAATAGTAACCCACACGAGAGCAATAACCTGTAATAAATAATTAAATGCCATGTATATACACAGATTAATGATTTGAAATATTAAATTAGAAGTATATAAAAATAGAATAAATAAGTGGTGAATATTTCATATGTTTCACAGAAGTAGAAGTGAGACGAGAAACCCTTACCTCGAGTCTGATGTCCATATTACAGGTTCAAACATCCTATATAATAAATTGATTATTATTATAAATAAATTCCAAAAACTATTATATATATTTATATATATATTATTTAATCATTTATTTTTAAAACTGTTTTATTAACAGTTCATTATTACATCACTATTTTGGGTTATAGCATCATCCTTTTTCTTATATGATTTGGTTCAATTGTTTTAGTATTTTTACTTTCAACATGATTACATCATATAAATAATTTTAATTATAATTTAAATATAATATATATTAATTATATAAATATATAGATTCATCCATAAGATTTAGAGATATAAAAATGAATTACACTAATCATGGAGATGGTTAGTCGTACGTACTCATGAACATTGTTTCATTTCTTGATGGATGGAAGCATAGAAAATTAACTAATAATTAAACATGATAGAATAATTATTTTATAATATTTAACATATATATTCATTAAATATATCCTTATTAGAATCTATGTAAAAATAAAATGAAAAAATTACATCATTTTGTAGATGTCATAGTCCAAACGTACGCATGACTTATGTTATGTTTTTTCAATAGATTTGAAGGTAAGACGGTATATGTGCTATTATAATTTCAAAAATATAATTATATAATAAAAATAATATTCACAATTAGAGTCCATCATTATATCCACCTGTGATATGTAGTGATATAATAATTGTTACACTTATTCACAAGGCGATAGTCCTTCATACAAACAATCATAAGTTTTGTATCCAATTTGATAAAAAATTAGTTTTATATAGGTTATTCCACAAAAATAATAATATCAATGTATATTAAATATAATATTATTATTAGTTTATAATATTTGGATAATATTTTAATGAGGTATATGAATAAATAAAACAATGATGCATGGTTCTAAATTATACCTTTTCTCTGGAAAATGACATTAGGTTTATAACAACAGCCTCCGTAAGATGTTTATATGTTAAAAATAAGGACAATAAGTAAATGGGGGATGTAAGGAAGGTATTTATTAAGGTACTGGATTAACTAATTGGACCTCGAAGTTAAAATAGGAGAGGATAGTTGGTATCCTTTTATAAGTGGTCGTGAGGACACACATCCAATGTTTGAAAAGAATAAAATATTACATTGTTTTACACTCCCCATATAGATCCAAAATAAACCATTCAAAACATTATATGATATATGATTGAAACATGAATAAAAAATAAAAATTATATATCCTTTTATTTATTGTTAACTATATTCATTTTAGTTTAATATTTTGATAAACCCATGTTAACCTTAACTACAGTGCTTATTACTATTTTTATAAATATAATTATGACCAAATATTAAATTTTCGTTTTTAAATATTTTTTTAGGATTATTAAGAAAGTTTAATCTATTTTAGTATAATTGTTTGATTTAAAATTAACCCCACATCCAAAATGAAAATTTTTTTTCCAAAGAAAGGTTTTTTAATTATATAGAGTTATATATTAAAACTAATCATAAAATTAATTAAAAAGACCTTAATTAGATTAATTATAATATAAATTAAAAAATATTAAATTTTTAAAAAATTAAACCAAAATTTGAACTTTGTAAATTCATTAAATGAAAATTTAATATTCAATAAGAAATGGAATTATTCACTATTCATCAAAAAGGCAATATTTTTAGAAAATTATAAAAACAAATTAACTCTAAGATAATTTTTACCTTATTAATCAAAAAAGAATCTTCAATTTTCAAATAATATTTATAATATTTTTAAATATTAATTTAAAATATGTTTCCAATAATTGACAGAACCGTTTTTAGAAAAATACCATTTTTAATAATAAAATAGAATTCCTTCTTATCTTATGCCTATGAAAAATACCAGATGAATGATAAAAAAATTTATTGAATGTATAATATATAAATTAAAATAAAACTTATCACCAAGAGTGATTAATTTAGTTTATTATGGTAATAAAATTTACAAATAAAAATAGTTTTATAGAAAAGCATATCTTTTACATTAATTTTTTTTATTCTAATAGATTGATAGCCAATGATTTTATTTTATAAATTCGTAAAACATATAATTGTAATAATATTTTGATTGATATTTCTACCTATAAAATTAACATCCAGGTTATATTGGTACACTATATTATGTTTTATATGTCCTGGTAGTTATGTGTATCAAAACCCAACAAAGATATTAAATTAATTTATAAATAAATTTAATATAAAATGTCTGGGTGTTTCATCATGAGAATTATATATAATAAATTACATAGCATACAATATTCATTTCATCCTTAATCACATATTAGTTCCTACCACCTTTCCGAAAGACCACCCCATCATGGATTAATGTGTAAGATAAATAACGTTTCTCAGTGAAAAGGCATTACTCTTAACCAAGAATTATCATTTTTTCCCATTTACCTGTAATAAATATATGGTATCCATTATAAAATAAAAAATTAATTATTTTAACTATAATTTATTTTTATTATGATGATGTAATGACCATTATCCATCTCTTCTTCATCATATAAAGAATAAAAAGATCACCTCATGTGAACATATTGCTTACATTCTCCGTATAACATTGTATTTCATTTTTCATCACCATTTTACTTTGATGGTTAAAATTATAGAACAAATTTTTATATATTATATTCATGATATGACTATATTTCTGTAATTTTAAAATGTTATATATCTTTCTTTCATCTTTTTCATTAAAATGTTAAATTGGTGTTCATCTATATATATGGCCTATTGTCTCCATGAATGATGTAAATCATTTTTCTATCTCTATATTTTATATATGAATCTAAATATATATATATACAATGTATATATATATGAATTATATCATGATTAAATTTCAATAAATTGTGGAATTGTGATCAACATACAATGACTAGAGATACCAAATAAAAATTCTCTTAAAAAATAAGCAATTAATAGTGGAGAAATAAGATTTTTGTAAGGAACAATTAATAATTGGCTTTTGAAATGATATATGTCGAGAATATAAGATATTATAGGAATATATATTTTTTATAAGATATTTATAATAAATATATTTAATGTTATATGACATTTGATCATTCATGAACAAAGACAAGACCTTTAGTAAGGTATTTTTTTCTTATATATATTTTTATGAGACACATGCAATATTCATCACCCTTTTAAATTATTATGTTTTTTTCGTTAAGATTAATTTATTATATGAATATTATAATACAAATTATCAATATTTTTATATCTATATAATTGTCAGTAAATCTTGAGGTTTTGATTCTAGTGTTAACAAAGTGGTAAGTGTTTATGGTCTCAAATTGTATTCCTAGAGATATATATTATGATACGAATTTATCGTATTCTATAAAATGTATGTACCATACTTTGTCATGTTTTACCTTTAATATTATTCTATATGTTATATTAAAATTATTCTTTTTTTGATATTATTTCAGAGTTCTATGATTGAAAAGTTAACAATGTTTTCAGGGATTTCTGTTATAATCTTATTGTTAATTGGGATTTTTCATAAATATAATTCAGATGATGAATTTTTAGGATCAAAATGACAAAAAAGTTATTAATTTTATTATTCATTTGTAAATTTTCGAGATTTTATAATTTCGATTCATTTTCCTCAATTTAATAACTCAAGTGACCAAAATATGTTTTCTCAAAGAATAACAAATTTCTTTCTCACTTCAATCGATGATATTTCTTCTTTTATATGCATGTTTTATAGATATTTTTCGAAAATTATTTTCATATTACCATATTATTGTTAAATTAGATTTTAACAATTATTTAAATTTTTTAAAAAATTAAATGAAATCTATATGATTTTTCTGAATGAGTTTTTTTAAATTTTTATACAAGTGTGAATGTAATGTTTTCTTTTAACATAAACTTTATGAACATATTTTCTATACCATCATGACCGATCTATTTTTTTGATACTTTTTACATGTTTTATTAGTTTCTATTCATGAAAAATATTTTATTTCATATTTGGGAAATATTTATATTTAAAATAAATGATTTCAATGTGAAATAGGCGTTTTCCCTAAGAAATTTATGAAGTGACCTTTTAATGTAATTTTTCATCTAAGATGACCTCTATCATGATCTTTATATTTTATTCGGGAAATATTCTGATGATATAATCCATAAAATTTATATATGTGTTTTATGATTATTATTACATTGTTTTTATGGAACCCATTTCTTTTGTACAGGTTCTTATATGATGAAATGTTTATAAAACTAATTATATTTTCATAGGATATTATATAATGAATGTTTTTTGATATTTTGGAACATATATGTATGGTATTTATTGTGTAATGTGTATGGAATGAATTATATATCCCTATAATTCTTTGGATAAGGTAAGACAACTCGTGAGATAACATGACTAGAATGGGGTGTGATCCAAGTATATGAAGGGACTTTGTCCACTATGATATTCTAGGGAATGAAAATTGTATAATAAAATTGAATGGGTATTTTACCCAAAACAATATGATAGTATTATTATTGATCCTTTACTACTATGGAGAGTATTTTATATTCTTGTCGGTATTCCACAATCTTATGTTTTATGCCTATGTTATGCTCTCATGGATCATCTTATTTGATTATATTATGATTCATGTATTATGAGTTACACATAACTATTCTATAACACAATATTATTATATTTGATATGAATTTCATGGTTTTAATATGATAAAATATTGATTATATTCCCTTATTCTCATGTTATGCTTAAGGTATCATTAATATCTCCCTTTTTTACACTAACCAATAATTCGATCTCACTGTTTCTTATGTTTCATTTTCCCAGGTTATGAAGTGAGTATCTATGTATGATATATCTAATAATGGATCTAGTTGTGATGAAATTAGCAAGAGATGATATAGATTTATTATAAACTAGTTATTTATGTATCCATGTTTCCAAATACACTTATTCTATATGATTATGGTGTGCATCATAATGTTATATAATTAATATTTATCTAATAAGATTTGATATTTATATACATAAAGTATGGGTCTATATAGTATTTATAAGATAAATGATTAGTTTCCTTTATAAACGCATATGAGATAACATTAGTGAGAAACCTTAGGATAATCCTATGTATAGAAGAATGTTGTTTTGGTAAATATAGAGGTTTGTTTTTTCAAATTAAGAAACCCCTATCTAGATAATAATACTAGATGGTATTTCTAAACAAATGAATCTAGGTGTATTGATTGTAAATACAATTAATGGAGTATATATTTTCTAACATTATTGTGAATAGTGAGTGTTCTCTTACTATGCACCTCGTTTTACACCCCTTTCACTCATATTAATGATAATTTATGGTGATGCTATATTTTTAGTATGGGATTGAATATAAACTGATGAAGTTGATGTGGTAATAGGTATTATAAAATTTTAATGTATTTTATTTAATTATATATATATAAATTCCTATGTGTTAAATAATATTTCAAGAAATATTAATTTATATACTTGGTATTTATTTGATGATTTAGTAGTAAAACAACCTAATGGTGTGATGAGCACATATCAAGTCAATGATTATTCTTTGATTGAGGTTTATGGGAATTTTCTTCTTTATAATCACATAAATTATTAATCTAGTTGAATTTTAAGTTATCTTAGGAATGGGTTGGTTTTATTTACATAAATCCCACATCATTTACTAAGTAATGGATGTCCCATTTGATATTATTAACTAATCTATGATCATATATATATACGATGATAAATGATAACTTATAATAGAAATTACATCAATTATATGTGTTTTGATTCCTATTTTGAAGGGAGGATTAACTTGAATTTTTTGGTATAAAATCACCATTGAATATATGTAAATGGTTTAAAAGTTTTTAAAAGTAATTTTAGAAGTGTTTCACTTTCTTCCATTGAATCATGAAGTTGAAATTCCTACAAAAAATATTCCTTGTTTTATAATTCTTTTAAAGACCCATATATAAAATGTCCTTGATTGAGTTGTAAAAATTAATGAAGTATTTCTAAGAGAATCATGAAAATGAATTCATTCATCCTGTTATGTCTCTTTAGGGTGATCCGATTGTTTTTGTTTAGATAAAATATGGGCTAATGAGAATTTGTGTTGTTATGACCCATATTGATGAATTTTTTGATCAATTTCATGGAGTTCATTACATTTACAATGTTGACCATCATTTTGGAAATCATAAATTGAAGGTTAATAAAAAAATAACTAATACATCATCATATACAATGTTTGTATAGTTTGAATTTATAATGATTCAATTTAATCTTAATAATAACATTGAAATATTCATGGATTAAATGGATATAGTCTTTAGATATTACCATGATCAATTTTTAGTAGACTTTATTTATGATATTCTTATATATTGAATGATAAAATAAGATCACGAAGTTCAATTGAGGATTATACTTAAGATCCTAATAAAGGATAATTTGTATGAAGAATTTACAAAATGTGAATATTAGATATAAAAAGTATCATTCTTTGGTCATATAATCTCATGTGAGGATATATTTAGGGTTCCATAAAATATTGAAGTTATTGAGCATTTCAACATCCCAACCATTGCGACTTAGGTTCATTTTTTTGTTTAGTTTAATATTATTGATACTTATTTTGAAATACATCATGCTTTTTTTTATCTACTCACTAAGATAACTCATAAGGAAGTTAAATTTGTATTATACATATTAATGTGCGGAAAATTTCCGTGATATAAACAGAAGGATAGTCAGTGCAGCTATTAATACACTACCCTTAAATGGATAATGGTTTGTGATGTGTAGTGGTTAATTAATTAAGGCACTAAGATGAAACCAAATGTAGAATAATCTGATGATATCTTATGACTCGTGAATATTGAGGGTTCATGAGTAAAATTACCAAAATATAGATTTAGAGATAGCTGTAATAAGTTTTTCATTAATGTTATGGATAAAGTATCCTTATAGTTAATTATGTGATATATATATACTAATCATTAATTTTAATCTATATAATTCATAAAAATGATTAGAAAATGTTCCAGATAATATTGTTGAAATGGATTAAATTTTATGACCACTCAATACATTACCGCCCTGGTAAAGAATATAAGGTGGTTGATGATTTGAGTCGAAAGGGTCGTGTTGGATTTTATATAATGAGGATAAAAAATGATTCAATATTTCAAAATTTTCAATATATGGATCTAAAAATATTGTAGGAATGAGGGATATAATATATTTTTTCAAATTACTTTTTAACCATATATCTATTTGAGGATTTATGAATAGAAGAAGGAAGATAGAAAGCAACAAAACAAGGTGGGAAATGTTACAATGTTTAACCTTGATTTTGATATAATGACACGGTTTAGGAATTGATTATCTCTCTAATTAATACCAAAATTGGAGAATGAACATTTGAATAAATCTCATAGTTCATCATTCATTATTCATCTTGTAATTATGAAGATTTATAATGATATTAAAGAGTATTTATGGAGGTATAACATGATGTGATATTTTGGAGAGTATGTTTCTCAATGATTGTTATGTCAGCAAATTGGGGATGAGAGATAAAATTATAAGGTGGTGTTATAAAAATTACCCATACGCTAATGTAAATGGGAAAACATGACCATGTATTGTATAATTAGAATACCCAAAATGTATGATTTTTCAAGTAATATTAGGGTTTAATTTGATAATCTAAAAAATTTAACACACATCATTAATAAGAGAAAATATTTCTCTCTTGTTTAGTATGCCAGAATATAAATTAAATAATTGGTAATGATGTATTGAGTACCACATTCAGTTTTATTTTATCGATATCTCTGTATTTCCTTGAATATATATTGAGGACTTCAGTAGTCTCTGAATACGTATTAAGGTTTTATTATTATATATAATCTTGAAACAGATAGTCTATCTAAAAAACCATTCAATTATTAGGGAATGTCATGAGGTATTATTAAATGTATTTCTAAGGTGGTGTGGGTCAGCATCTTCTTCTATTCATGTTTTCTTTCAGCAATAGCTTTCACTCAATCATTCAGCAGGATCCTTATGAATCCATATATTGAAAGAAGTGTAGAACTCCAAAAATTTGGGTTGATGTTAGAGAAATAATTAAATTGGGACTAGATATAGTTGACAAAATGGAATAAAAAGTTAGATCTATTCAATATCATGTTAAGATATCTTAGATTTCATATAAATGTTATCATGGAAATCATTGAATTGATCTTTAATTTGAAGATCGTGAAAAACTATTCCTGTGAATTTCTCCATGGAAGATGTTATAATTTTCAAAAGGATTGAAAATCTTATCCATCGGTGTTGGGCCCTTATATATTCTTGATCGAGTAAGGATTGTAGTTTATTACTTGTCACATCCACTAAACATCTCTCAAGTTCATGAAGTATTCAATTAATCTCTCTTAAATAAGTACATACCTGATCCCGAACTTGTATTGAATTCAAAAGTTGTACATTAAGATAATGATATTTAATATTAAAAAAATATACACCAATCATCTATTTTAGAAATAATGTGTTATAGAATAATACTAATCATCTGGTTAATGTTCTCTTGGGGAATCATAAATTTGAACCTATAGGGAAACTGATGATGTAAGGAAACAAATATTTCCTCATTTTTTTGTATCAATGTGAACAGTTATTAGGGGTGAAATTAATTTTAGTGGGGTAAAATTTAACATCTATATAATTTAGTATATATTAAGCATTAAATAAATGTTATTTCTTTGATATATTATATTTCACGAAACACCGAGTTTCAAAGAACAAAAATATACTATTAAAATATTTTTAGGAAAATAGGAGCAATATTATCTACCTATTAAAATTTCTTTATGAATAGGAATAACCACATTATTAAATATATGCATAATGGTTTTAGATAAGGTTACTTTTAGTACTTAATTTATATTCCTCAAAAAATATTTTCTACATTTTTTATTTAATATTATTAAAAATTAATAATATTAATTTCTTCTAAATTTATATAATATATTTTAAAATTTTAAATTAATTTTTGAAATCATCATATCAAAATTAACATAGATTATATTTTTCATAATTTTATAAAATTGATTATGTTTTTAATAAAAAGTAAAAATTATTGATTTTTATTTAAAACCAAAATTTATTTAAAAAATTAAGAAAATTATGTTTTATATTAAAATAGTTTTTCTATCATTATATTAAAATATATTTAATAATTATATTAGTTTCCTTGGAATCTATTTTTTATGGAATTTTATTATATGAATTTTTATACTAAAGAAACGATTTTCATAGGAATAAAAATTCATTGCAATTTTATGTGTTTAATTTTAATTACATTTATCCAGTTATTTTAATTGAATTTGGTAAACTTTATATTACATATGGAATTAACATAACTAAGTTAATATATCTTGGATAACATATGTTTTTTTCATTGTGAATACATATAAATGTAAATATTTTTCACTATGAAAAAAGATGTAATATTGGGTTATTAACATGGGGGAAAATATTATAACAACACTAAACCTAATAAGTTAAATAATGAGTTATAAAAATTTATTTTTAATTTGGTAAACAAAGCATGATGTTTATAAATATATGATATATTTTATTAAAAATAATAATTTTTTGGTTCTTTTCATTTAATGGTATGGTTAAAATATTCTATTCCATTTCTGATTTCCCTGAAAGTGAGAAACCCTAAATTTTATAATTACATAACCAAAAAATTAATTGAAACCATTTTAATATTGTATTTCATTGTATGATTAATTTTATTCAAAAATCAGACCTTTTATAAAATCTATTTTACATTTGATTTGTGTCCTTATATTACTATTATTATTTACCACCTATAAGAATTAAATATTTTAAATTGGATTCATATTTTAGAATCTACAAGTTCAAAAAGATTTATAATTACCCTTTTATTTGTAATCATATAATTATGGTATCCTAGAAAATGTTAAGGTACCTCACATAAGGCTAAAATGTGTTTAAATTTATTTAACTAGAATATAATAATTAAAATTTCTCCAAAACATACCACAATGTTACTATTTGAGTTTATTTAGGCTATATCAAGTTGTATCATTGAATTTTTGGTTTCTTGGTTCCATATTACATGATTATAATTTATATATATTATTATTTAATCTTTTAAGTAATTCGAAGTGTATCATTTATCTTCCCTATAAAAGGACACTTCTTACAATCTCTTATCCACACATCATGGGAATTTTATCACATTCAAAACATACCCTAATACCATTACAGATTACTACCCTATATCCCAGTGATTATGTTATTTCTTAAATACCATCCATTCAAGGATTAATTTTTATGCTTTAAGAGGTTTTTAAATGAAGTGGTATTAATCATAAAAGAGTGTTTTTAATTTTATATCTTCATTTTACTCATATAAATATATGGTATACATTAATATAAAATGACTTAAATACCTTAAATATTTATATTTATTATTATTATTATTAGACAGAAATTATCCAACTCCTTTCAATCTAATAGAAAAAAAACATTCAACATCTGTAAGTACGAAATACCATTTCTACATAGCGATGCTATTAATTTTTAATCACTAGTTTACCAAGATGGTTATAAATATGGACCTAATGAATATATAATAAATTTATTAAAATATTATGGTTCCAAAATTATATAATATTATTTTCCTATATTTCCACAATTTTTCTATATTTTGAAAACAGCCTTCCTGCATACGTACGACCTATCATCTCCATAAACGATGTAAATCGTGTTTATATTTATAAATTTTATTGATTAAATTAAATATATAATTATATATATATATAATAAACATGTATGATATTTATATCATTATTTAAATCATATAAATTATTTAATCAAGAAAAAATTACAATTATTAGAACAATCGAACTAAAATTTTCATGAAAAACAAAATAGGTCACACTCGGAAACACCATTTTTAATGAATTTTTAATAAGATGGTTTTGAAATGTTATAAGGGGATAATATATCATATTATAATTATATAATTTATTTAGCAATATATTTATAATAAATATATATTTATTTAATATCATGATTATACATGTACAAATCAATGTATGACTTGAGGTAAAGGATTTTCATCTAACTTTTGTATCTATGAAACACATTCCATATTCACCACTCTTTTATTTTATGTGGGGTATTTAATGATCATTAATTTATTTTATGATATTTATGGGGAAAATAATGAGTATTTTAATATCCATATATATTTTTCACTTTCTTGATTTGTTATTCAGATGTTACCAAAGTGGTAAGGGTTTATTACCTCCAATTGACTTTTTCGAGGCATATATTATGTTATACACATATCTTTCTTTATGAGGTGTAGGTACATACATTTGAAGTTATTAATAATTAATATAATTATATTCATGATAATTATTAATTTCCATTAATTTTATTCTTTTAGGTTTTTATTATTCCAAATATACCAAAATTATAAGGGATTTATGTAACAATCTCAATTTTAGGGAGGTATATGAATAAATAAAAAAATGATGCATGGTTATGAATTATAACTTTTCACTTGATAATGACATTAGGTTTATAACAAAATCCTTCATAAGATGGTTATATGGTAAAAATATGGACTATAAGTTAATGGGGTGATTTAAGAAAGGTACTTTTTAAGTTATTGGATTAACTAATTAGATTTTAGAGTGCAAAGAGGAGAGGATAGTTGGAATCCATTTATAAGTTGTCATGAGGACACACATCCAATGTTTGAAAAGAATAAAATATAACATTGTTTTACACTCCCCATATAGATCCAAAATGAACCATTCGAAATCATTATATGATATTTGTTTGAAACATGTATAGAAAATAAAAAATATACATGCTATTAATTATTTTTAACTCTATTAAATTTAGTTTAATATTTTGATGAACCCATATTAACCTTAACTACAATTATTATTATTATTTTTATAAATATAATTATGACCAACTATTAAATTCTCATTTTTAAATATTATTTATTAGTAATATTAATAATTTTTAATCAATTGTATTATAATAGTTTGATTTAAAATTGTCCCCACATGCAAAATAAAAATGTTTTTTTATAAAGAAATTTTTTTCCTTTATAAAGAGTTATATATTAAAACTAATTTTAAAATTGATTCAAATGACCTATATTTGATTAATTATAATAATTAATAAAAAATATTAATTTTCTAAAAAATAAAACCAAAATTTGAACTTTGTAAATTCATTAAATGAAAAATTAATTTTCAATAAAAAATGGAATTTTTCACTATTCATCAAAAAGGCAATATTTTTAGAAAATTATAAAAACAATTAACTCTAAGATAATTTTTACCGTATTAATAAAAAATGAATCTTTGTTTTTCATATAAGATTTGTAAATTTTTAAAATATTGATTTAAAATATGTTTCTAAAATATGTCCGAACTATTTTTAGAAAAATACCATTTTTAATAATAAAATCAAATTCCATCTTATCTTATGCCTAAGAAAAATACTAGATGAATGTTAAAAAACATTATTGAATGTATAATATAAAAATTAAAATAAAACATATCACCAATAGTGATTAATTTAGTTTATTATGGTAATAGAATTTACTAATAAAAATTGTTTTATAGAAAAGCATATCTTTTACATTCAATTTTTTTTATTCTAATAGATTGGTAGCCAATGATTTTAATTTATAAATTTGTAAACCATATAATTGTAATAATATTTTTATCCATATTATACCTATAAAATTAACATCAAGGATATATTGGTACACTATATTATGGTTTATATGGCCTTGTGGTTGTGTGTATCAAAAGCCAACAATAAGATTAAATTAATTTATAATTAAATTTACTGTAAAATGTTGGGGTGTTTCATCATGATAATTATATATCATAAATTATACAGCATAAAATATTAATTTTTTTCTTTAATCACATATTAGTTCTTATCTCCTTTCCAAAAGACCACCCGTTCATGTATTAATGTGTAAGATAAATAATGTGTCTCATCGGAAATGCATGACTCTTAACCAAGAATTATCAATTTTTCCCATTTACCTCTAATAAATCTATGGTATCCATTGTTAAATAATAAATTCATTTTTTTAAATATAATTTATTTTTATTATGATGATATAATGACCATTATCCATCTCATTTACATCATATAAAGAATTAAAAGATCACTCATGCGAACATATTGCTTACTGTCTCCACATAACATTGTAATTGATTTTTCATAACCATTTTACTTTGATGGTTATAAATATAGAACTAATGTTTATATATTATATTCATGATATGATTATATTTTTGTAATATTATAATTTTATATATCTTTCTGTGATCTTTATCTTTAGAATGTTAAATTGGTGTTCATCTATATATAAGGCCTATTGTCTCAATGAATGATGTAAATCATTTTTCTACATCTATATTTTATAGATGAATCTAAATATATATATATATATATACAATGAATATATATATTATTTATATCATGATTAAAATTCAATAAATTATGGAATTGTGATCAATATACAGTGACTATAGCTACCAAATAAAAAATTATCATAAAAAATATTGCAATTAAAAGTGGAGAAATATGATTTTTGTAAGAAACAATTAATAAGTGTCTTTTGAAATGATATATGGGGAGAATATAAGATATTATAGGAATCTATATTTTTTTATAATATATTTATAATAAATATAAATTAATTTTATACAACATTTAATCATTCATGAACCAAGACAAGACTTGAGGTAAGGTATTTTTTTTCTTATATATATTTCAATGAGACACATGAAAAATTCATCACACTTTTAATTTATAATGTTTTTATTGTTAAAATTAATATAATATATGAATATTATAATAAAAATTATTGATACTTTTATATCTATCTAATTTTTAATAAATCATGACATTCTGATTTCAGTGTTACCAAAGTGGTAAGTGTTTATGGTCTCAAATTGTATTCCTGGAGACATATATTATGATAAAAATCTATCGTATTTTATATAATGTAAGTAATACACTTTGGCATGTGGAACCTTTAATATTATTCTATATATTATATTCAAATTTTTCATTTTATGATATTCTTTCAGAGTTCTATGATTGAAAAGTTAACAATGTGTTCAGGTATTTCTGCAACAATCTTATTGTTAATTGAGATTTTTTATAATTATATTTCAGATAATTAATTTTTAGGATCAAAAAATTATTATTAATTTTATTATTCATTCAAATTTTTTTGAGATTTTATATTTTCGAATCATTTTCCTCAATTTAATAACTCAAGTGACCAAAATATTTTTTCTTAATGAATAAAAAATTTATTGCCCTCTTAAATAAATGATATTTCTTCTTTTATATGAATGTTTTATAAAATTGTTTTCCAAAACTATTTTCATATTATCATATTATTGTTAAATTTATTTTTTAACAATTATTTAAATTTTTTAAAAAATTAAATGGAATATACATGATTTTTCTAAATGAGTTTTTTTTATTTTTATACAATTGTGAATGTAATGTTTTCTTTTAACTTAAACTGAATGAACATTTTTTTTATACCATCCTGACCGATCTATTTTTTTATACCTGTTTTACATGTTTTATTAGTTTCTATTCATGAAAAATATTTTTATTTCATATTTGGGAAATATTTATATTTAAAATAAGTGATTTTAATGTGAAATAGGTATTTTCCCCATGAAATGTCTAAAGTGAAATTTTTATGGAATTTTCCATCAATGATGACCTCTTTTTATGATATTTATATTTTATTCGGGAAATATTATTATGATATAATCCATACAATTTATATATGTGTTTTATGATTATTATTACATGGTTTTTGTGGAACCCATTTCTTTTATACAGGTTATGATATGATGACATGTTAATAAAAATATTTATATTTTCATATGATATTATATGATGAATGTTTTATGATATTTTGGAACTTAAATTTATGGTTTTTATTGTGTAATGTGTACAAAATGAATTATATATCCCTATAATTCTTTGGATAAGGTATGACAACTCATGAGATAACATGACTAGAATGGGGTGTGATCCAAGTGTAGGAAGGGACTCTGTCCACTAGGATAGTATAGGGAATGAAACCTGAATTACAAAATTTAATGGGTATTTTACCCAAAACAATATGATAGTCTTAATATTGATCCTTGAATACTATGGAGACTATTTAATATTCTATGTCAGTATTCCACAATCTTATGTTTCATGCCTCTGGTATGCTCTCATGGAACATTTTATTTGATTATATTATGATTCATGTGTTATGAGTTACACAAAATTATTCTATGACATAAGATTATTATATTTGATATATATTTCATGGTGTTAAAATGAAAAAATATTGATTATATTCCCTTATTCTCATGTTATGCTTAAGGTATCATTAATATCTCCCTTTTTTAAACTAACCAAGAATTTGATCTCATAGTTTCTTATGTTTCATTTCCCCAGGTTATGATGAGAGTATCTATGTATGATATATCCTAATAATGGATCTAGTTGTGATGAAATTATCAAGAGATGATATAGATCTATTATGAACCATTTATTTATGTATCCATGTTTCCAAAGACACTTATTCTATATGATTATTGTGTGGATCATAATGTCAGAAAATTAATATTTATGTAATAACATTTGATATTTATATACATAAAGTATGGGTCTATATAGCCTTTATAATATGAAAGATTAGATTCCTTTATAAACTCGTATGAGAAACATTAGTGAGAAACCTTAGGATTATCCTATGTATATAAAAATTTCTTTTTAGTAAATATAGAGGTTCGTTTTTTCCAATTAATAAACCCATATCTAGATATTAATACTAGATGGTATTTCTGAACAAATGAATCTAGGTGTATTAATTTTAAATACAATCATTTGAGTATATATTTTCTACCATTATTGTGAATAGTAATAGTTCTCTTACTATGAACCTAGTTTTATACTCCCAAGGGAAATACATTGGTAAACTCTTAATTCATTAATGTGCTATTATGAAGGATTTTAATAAATGATGAACATGAATAACCTAAGATAATATTATGATTCATAGAACGAAAATATAGTGTCATGATTTAGACATCCCATGAATTATTTTTCATGATTATATTATTGATCACTCATATTAATGATAATTTATGGTCATGATATATTTTTTGTATGGGATTGAATATAAAATGATGAAGTTGAGGTAGTAATAAGTATTATAAAATGTTAATGTATCATATTTAATAATATTTATATAAATTCCTATGTATTAAATAATATTTCAAGAAATATTAATTTATATCCTAGGTATTTATATATTGATTTAGTAGTGAAACAACCTAATGGTATGATGATCACTTATTAAGTCAATGATTATTCATTGATTGATGTTTATGAGAATTTTCTTCTTTAAAATCACATCAATTATTAATCTAGTTGAATTTTAAGTTATCTTAGGAATTGGTTGGATTTATTTACATAAATCCCACATCATTTACTAAGGAATGGAAGTCCCATTTGATATTATGAACCAATCTATGATCATATATCTATGAGATGATAAATGATAACATATAATGGAAATTACATCTATTATATGGGTCTTGATTCCTATTTTAAAGGGAGGATTAACTTGAATTTTTGGGTATAATATTACCATTGAATATATGGAAATCGTTTAAATGTTTTTTAAAGTATTTTTAGAAGTTTTTCGCTTTCTTCCATTGAATCATGAAGTTGACATTCCTATAAAAAATATGCCTGGTTTTATACTTCTTTTAAAAGGCCCATATATAAAATTTCCATGATTGAGTTGTAAAAATTAATTAAGTAATTATAATAGAATCATGAAAATGAATTAATTCTTCCAAAAATGTCTCTTTAGGGTGATCCAATTCTTTTTGTGTAGATAAAATATGGGCAAATGAGACTTTTTATTGATATGACCCATATTAATGAATTTTTTGAACAATTTAATGGAGTTCATTACATTTACAATGTTGACCATCATTTTGGAATCATAAATTGAGGGTTAATATGGACAATGTACCTAATACATCATCTTATACAATGTTTGTACACTATTAATTTATAATGATTCCTTTTTATCATAATAATAACATTGAAATATTTATGGATTAAATGAATAGAGTCTTTAGATATTACCATGATAAATTTTTATTAGTCTTTATATATGATATTCTTATATGTTGAATGTGAAAATAAGATCATGAAGTTCAATTGAGGATTGTACTTAAGACCCTAATAAAAGATAATTTGTATGAAGAATTTACAAAATGTGAATGTTGGATAGAAAAAGTTTCATTTTTTGGTTATATATTCTCATGTGAGGATATATTTAGGGTTCCATCAAATATTGAAGTTAGTAAGCATTTTACCATCCCAACCATTGGGACTTTCATTCATTTTTTTGTTTAGTTTAATATTATTGATACTTATTTTGAAATACATCATGATTTTTTAATCCACTCACTAAGCTAACTCATAAGGGGGTTATATTTTTATTATACATATTAATGTAAAGAAAAATTCAAGGATCTAAAGAGAAGGATAGTCAGTTCAGCTATTCATACACTACCCTTAAATGGGTAATGGTTTGTGATCTGTAGTGGTTAATTAATTAAGGAACTAAGATGAAACCTCATGTAGAATAATCTGATGATATCCTATGACTCGTGAATATTGAGGGTTCATGATTAGAATTACCCAAATATATATTTCAAGATAGTTGTAATAAATTTGTCATTAAATTTGTTGAGAAAGTATCCTTATAATTAATTATGTGATATATATATATATACAAATCTTTAATTTTAATCTATATAAATAATAAAAATTATTATAATATGTTCCAGATAATATTGTTGAAATTTATTAAATTTTATGTCCACTCAATACATTACCACCCTGGTAAAGAATAAAAGGTGGTCGATGATTTGAGTCGAAAGGGTCGTGTTGGATTTTATATAATGAGGATCACAAATGATAAGAAATTTCAACATTTTCAATGGATTGATCTAGAAATATTATAGGAATGTGGGATATAATATATTTTTTTGAATTACATTTTGACAATATATCCATTTGAGGATTTATGAATATAAGAAGGATGATTGAAAGCAACAAAAAATGTGGGAAATGTTCCAAAGTTTAACCTTGATTTTGATATAATGACAAGGTTTAGGAATTGATCGCCTCTCTAATCAATTCCAAGATTATAGAATGAACTTTTGAATAAATCCCATAGTTCATCATTCATTATTCATCATGGAATTATGAAGATCTATAGAGATATTAAAGAGTATTTATGGGGGTATAACATGATTTGATATTTTGGAGAGTATGTTTCTCAATGATTGTTATGTCTTCAAATTAGGGATGAGATATAAAATTATATGGTGGTTTTATAACAATTACCCATACTCTAATGTAAGTGGGAAAACATCACCATGCATTTTTTAATTAGACTCCCCAAAATGTATAATTTTTCTAGTAATATTAGGGTTTCATTTGATAATATAAGAAAGTTAACACACATCATTAATAAGAGAAAATATTTCTCTATTGTTTAATATGCCAGAATATAAATTAAATAAGTGGTAATATTTTATTGAGTACCACATTTATTTTTATTCGATCGATATCTCTGGATTTCCTTGAATATATATTGAGGACTTCAGTAGGATCTGAATATGTATTATGGTTTTAGTATTGTATATAATCCTGAAATAGATAATCTATCTAAAAAACCATTAAATTCATAGAAAATTTCATGAGGCATTATTCACTAGATTTCAAAGGTTGTGGGGATCAACATATTCCCCTATTCATGTTTTCGTTCAGTAATAGCTTTCACTCAATCATTCAGAAGGATCCTTATGAATCCATATATTGAATGAAGTGTAGAACTCCAAAAAGATGGGTAGATGTTATAAAGATAATTATATTGGGACCAGATATAATTGAAAAATTGGAATAAAAAGTTAGATCTATTCAGTAGCATGTTAAGATGTCTTAGAGTTGATATAAATGTTATAATGAAAATCATTGAAGTGGTCTGTAATTTGAAGTTGTTGAAAAACTATTCCTATGAATTTCTCCAAGGAAGAAAGTTATAATTTACAAATGGATTGAAAATCATAGCCCTAGGTATTTTGGTCCCTTAGAAATTCTTGATCGAGTACGGATGATAGTTTATTACTTGTCACATCCACTAAACATCTCTAAAGTTCAAGAAGTATTCAATTATTCTCTCTTAAATAAGTACATACCTGATTCCGAACATGCATTGAATTAAAAAGTTGTACGTTAAGATAATGATATTTAATATTAAAAAAATATATACAAATCATCTATTTTAGAGATAATGCGTTATAGAATAATACTAATCATCTGCATAATGTTCTCTTGGGGAATCATAAATTTGAACCTACAGGGAAACTGATGATGTGAGGAAACAAATATATCCTCCTTTATTGTATCAAAGTGAACTGTTATTATGGGGGGAATTAATTTTAATAGGGTAAATTGTAACATCCGTAGAATTTATTATATATTAATATTTAATTAAATGTTATTTCTTTTATATATTATGTTTCACGCAACACCGAGTTTCAAAGAACAAAAATATACTATTAAAATATTTTTATGTAAATAGGTACATTATTATCCTGCTATTAAAATTGTTTTACAAATAGGAATAACCACATTTTAAAATATATACATAATGGTTTTAGATAATGTTACTTTGAGTAATTAATTTATATTCCTCAAAAAATATTTTCTGTATTTTTTATTTTATATTATAAAAAATTAATAAAATTAATTTCCTCCACATTTATAAAATATATTTTGAAAATTGAAATTAATTTTTGAAATACGCATTTCAAAATTATGTTAGATTATATTTTTTTAATTTTCTAAAATTGTTTATGTTTTTAATAATATTTTATATGTAATGATTTTTATTTAAAACATAAATTTATTTAAAAATTTAAGAGAATTATATTTTATTTCAAAATAGTTTATCCTATCATTATATTAAAATATTTTTAATAAATATATTTGTTTCATTGGAATCTATTTTTATACTGAATTTTTATATATTTTTTATACTAAAGAAACCATTTTCATAGGAAACAAATTTTCATTGCAATTTTATGTCTTTAATTTTAGTTACATTTATCCACTTCTTTTAATTGAATTTGGTAAAATATATATTACATATGGAATTAACATAACTAATATAATATATTTTGGATAACTTAATTTTTGGTCATTGTGAATACATATAAATGTAAATATTTTTCACTATAAAAAAGATGTAATATGGGGTTATTAACATGGGGTAAAATATTATAACAACACTAAACATAATAAGTTAAATAATGTGTTATAAATAATAATTTTTAATTTGGTAACCCCAGCATGATATTTATAAATATGTGATATATTTTATTTAAAATAAGAATTTTTTTTGGTCTTTTCATTTAATGATATGGTTAAAAATATTTCATAAAATGTTTTCAAAAATGTATTCAAAATTATTACATGTAGGATTAAAGTAATTTTATCCCATTTTTTAATTGTTTTAATAAAAATTTAGATGGAATATTCTTTCCATTTTATAGGTGATGTACATCATGAATTGTTTTTCCAAAGTGTGAAAGGAATGTTTTCTTTCATCTTATACGACATGAAAAAAATTTAGTTCTATCATAACCATTCAATTGTTTTAGTATTACTTTGAAATTTTCCATGTTTCATTTAAAATAAATTGTTTTCATTAATATTTGATAAATATTTAGTTTTTTAATATGTTTTTTCAAAGTCAAATGGCTATTTTACTCGTGAAATATTCTAAGTGGTATTTGAAAATAATTTTTCATCTATAATGAAATAATTTCATGTTAATTATGTTTTATTAGAGATATGATATTGTTGAAAAATCCTTATCATTTCTATATATGATTTCAAATTATCATAAAATAATATTTATGATACCATTTTCCTTTCTAAGGGTTCTGTTATGATGAAATGTTTATGAAACCCAATACATTTATATGAGTTATGCTATGATGACTTTATTGTGAAACCTATTTCTATTTAATGGGATTTGATATGATTAATATTTTATGATCTTATGGAACACATAAGCATGACATTCATTATGTTATGGGTTGACTAAAAATTATATATACCTCTACTAAATTTGGTAAAGAAGGATATCTCGTGAGATAAACAACACCGGAATTGGGAGTAAACCCAAATCAGTAATAACATGTATCCATTATAATAGTATTTGGAGAAAACCATAACTAATATGATAAAATGGGGAGTGATCCCAATAAAATATGATATTCCTAGAAGTGATATTATACTACAAAGAAAACTATTTTATATGATTTTTTGTATGCCACTATAATGAACTAGTCTGGGTCGTCCCTCGGATAAACTCTTCAACCAACACTCCACTATCCCTAAGTGAATTCTCGTTACCCACGGGTAGGAAACTAGTTCCTAAGAATCAAATGAAAAATATTAGGAAGAGTCTCACCTAATAATTAGAGTAAATTCAATAAAATAAATATAATAAAAATCTAGCATAACTCATCCATGACTGGGACACCCATGCTAATAGAAAAAGAACAAAACATAATAATCATATCAAAATTATGAAAGAAGTAAATAATAATGATTATAAAAAAACACCTCACCAGTTTATTATCCATCATCTTGTAATGCAGAGATATCCGCCAAAATTCTTATCCTCATTCACCATAATATCACTACACCCCGGATAAAAGAAATTATTAAAAGACTAATTAGATGAGGTAAATTACATAAAAGGACACTCTCCATAAATTATATAAAAATAAAATTAAGTTCCAAAATCATTATGGAATAGTCACTAGAGTGTGAATTAGATAATGTAAAAAGTTTCCTCAAAAAACCAATGATTAGTGAGGTGTTAGAAGAATATAAAAATCATTAATTGAGATAATAATATAGTTCTAAGCACATAAATTCTCGTTAGTCCACCACAACCCATAGAAACTAAGAAGTCACATCCAATTTATATCATAAGCATGCAGATTTGAAGTAATGTAAAAAAATAAAATAATATAATATTTTTTTACAAAGAAGAAAAAATACATCATAAGTATATTGAAAATTATTCTATAATATTTTTCTTAAATAAAAATTGTCTCTAGGAAAAAAACATTCTCCTGGATTAAAATAATTCATAAAATACCAGTTTTCCCAAACATGTCTGAAATCCAACCATTTATAATGCCAAGAAAAAGAAACTAAATAACCATTTAAAACTCTTAGATACCTGGTGTTTCCAAAAATAATAATTTCCACTTTCATTACAAGAAAACACCATTCAAACTCCTTTCAATAAGAGATTGAAAGAAAATAAATTCAAGAATTAATATTACATCAATAAAAATATTTCAAATTTTCTTTTTAATGAATTTAAAATGAAAATCACATCATGAAGGAATAAATAACACAATCTGGAACCACTATGTCAATTCATAAAATAACAAGGAAAAAATGACAAATACATATGTGATAGGAAATAAAATTAAAATAGGGTATAAAATCGATACACAATAGACAATAGCCTAATGGATCATAGTGTCATTGCACCTTCCCTAGGTGCTAACATGAGACCATCATATTCATTCATCAACAGAACATCATTTCAGTGTTTGATGTTCCCTAATACTAGTCATCTGAATAGTATACATAGAGCCTCATCGGAATGCATCACCACATCCAACCATATGAATAACTGGAGGGGACACTTATAGTGTGTGTCTCCCTAATGAAGCATAAATATATACTCTCAATTAGGTATCTAGGATCCCATGACCACTCAATATGGAGGTAACCATAACTAATAATTCATTTACTCAAGGATATAAAATTTTCTAAACAACATGTGCATCACCTCCTACCCCTAAAAAGCATCCTCATATCAACCAAGAATAAAAATCACATGATATTCAATAAAAAACATCACTACAATAGGGTCATATGACACTAAGAGGTAAAATAATAAATATTTGGCTCAATTGGTTATCAAATAATTTATGGAAATTCATTTACAGAAAATACCAAACTGTCCATCAATTTATAACAATATTGTAATTCCATTCCATTTCATCCAAACATTATTTAAATTCAAATATGAACTCAATCTATCTCTTCTTAATTCATTTATGAAAATAATAAAATCCACAAAAAAATAAAAATAAATTCCCCATAGATAAAAAACACATTTTATATCACCAAAATAATTTAGAAATTTTTAAAATATTTAAACACCTAAAAAGTTTTTATCACATCCCTTTAAAAACAATCAAGAAAAACACGAAGATTGAAACCAAATTAAATAAAGGAATAATATTTAGAACATCAGTTTGATGTTATTTGACACATTCAAACCTAAAAAAAATTATTTAACGGATAACCCTACATTTTCATAACAACATGGAATGGATTCACATCCCATTACATGCATTAAAATCATTATCATGATAAATTAGCCACTCATGAGCCATATATATTAGAATAATTTAAAAGATTACCATTTCAAAACCGAAATAAAATAATGTCACAAAATATAATGTAATGTAATGGAAAAAATTATCTTGGACCAAATGAAAAGATGATGGATGTATGTTGTGGGGTGTTGAAACGCATCGCCTCCAAAGGAGGAGGCTCCCACATGGAAGAACTCATCCCTCCAAACCTTGTACCCTAAAAACTAGAATTTTAGAATCATACTTTACACTAATCAACATCATGTTAGTGGTATGGTTCTTAAAGATGAATTAAATTCATTAGGGGAATTACATGGAATAAGGGGGAGGTTGGAAGGAGATGCATACAATGAAGGATTGTAAGATTAATGGTTAAAATCATAGGACATTGGAGGCCGACCGAAGGGAGGGTTCAACGTAGCACAATAAGGAAGTGTCTCTAAGGGTGTTGAATTGATTAATTAAATATGGAGAAAAGGGATATTGTATGATGTATTGGATGGGTTAGAATGACTAATTTATATTTTTGGGGTCTTATAAAAATAAAGAATAAAAAACCAAAATTTTAAAATTTGGAGTTACCTCATGGTTTACCTAACGATAAACCAACCATGTGGGATGAATTACCTAGCCAAAATATTCTCTTAAAAATTTACCATAGGCATCCCAGGGTTTAAAATCTATGCACAATAATTGCTAATCAATAGTAATTCCAAATAAATATGATCTTTATGCTTTCTTCATGGTTTACCTTACTATGTGCTAGATGTTTGTCATTATCTAGACTCACCCGAATCCCCATACAGTTGTCACATGATTTAAAATACTATCATGGGGATTAAAAAAATTAAATAGAACAAGATTTAATATTTTAGTATAATATATAATTCCACAATTTCATGCAGGTTGTCACAAACTCCTCATTATAAAACATTCTTTACAGAAGAAAATATCAAGTCAAAGTAGATTTCAAAAAAGAAAATAATTCAAAGTGAAATTCCAGGAGAAAATACGAATCCTTAAGAAACTGAGCTTCCTCAATAAACCTAAACCTAAAATTATTTAATAAATTCAAGGATAAACCCTAATGAAATATATATTAAGTATCATTCTCCCTACGATTTAGAATTGGACTAAATTGGTTGAAGAACTAGTGCCATCATACCAAAAATAATATGAAATAACACTAATAATCGTCTAAAAATAGATAAATTCAATTAAAAAAACTCCACCATCCAAATCCAACCACATGATACATATTTAAAACCACAATGAGATAAATACACCTAGAAACATCCCAAAAAGACAAAAAACAGGGTGAATAAAACATTTCAACCAAACATGAATCCCATAACAACAACAAAAAATCCTCAATAAGAAATGACAATGCTATAACCTAATGGATGAAATAGGTATATAATGGAGTTTAGATCCAAATTCTTGGAACATGTTCTCATAGTCAATTTAATTGAAAAACATCCCAATGTCTTCCATATCCCAACCAGAAACAAAACTACACCCCAAGTATAAAATAATTCTTCCTAGGTATTTCACATAACCAAACCACTAAATACTAAATACACATTGTCTACACTATACAAGGGAAACTAAAAGATTCATGTAATGGCGCATGAACAAATTCCCAAATAGGAACATCACCTGCAATAAGAATCCAAACAAACAAACATGAAACACATAGAAAATGATTTAACAAGCCAAAACTGCGCAAAATTTAATTATCAGAAATACAATAATAGTTTTTCATTTATTAGATACACAAGGTAAAATTACAACAATTTCCCCTCATCCATAAAACCTAAAACGTCTCTTAAAAGGACCATAAAATCATTACAAACCAAAACTCACAACATAGTCTCAAAGAAAATTTATCCTCATTGAGATATTCATCAAGACCATGCTTACAGGTATAAACCATTGGAACCCACAATGTCTAATAATTTAATAAGATTCACTAACTTAGATAAACCCAAAACACATCTCTATAAAAAGGAAACAACATTTGTTACACCATTCAGTTCATGGGATGTGTTGAATAAATGGATAGAAGGACCCCTAAGAAGAGAACCATACATTCACACTAGACCTTTTAAGGGGATAACCTCAATCAACCTAATATATTGTCCCTCACAATTTCATGCCCTTAAAATCAAACAATTTTTTCCCATAAAACATATGGGAAAAAAGACACACATTGTGATAACATTCAAAGAATTTTCTATAATACCATCTTGAAAAAGAGGAAAAATGGCCTTATATAATTCTAAAATAAATGAATCCCATTTTTAAAAATCATTCCCAGTACATAAAATGAAATAGTAAATTTTAAAATATTTACTAAATATATTTAAAAAAACCACTTGTTTTAAAACCGAAACACTATTTCGAGTTGAAAAATAGAACACACACTTTTTATTTGAAAATATTTTTACATCACATACCATTTTGAAATACACCAACCAAGGGTAAAAAATATCTAACAATCTATAAAAAATAAATTTTTGAATTTTTGTTTCAATTAGAAATCGGATACACAACATTTAAAACACCATGTGCACTTGATTTGAGAAATCAGTCACATGAATAAAAATTTCCAAATTCTAAAAGAAATAAAAAATTAATAAAATTATGAAACCATGTTATATTTTCAATAATACCATAAGACCTTGTTTTTAAATATGAAAACATTTTCCTCATGGAATTCATATTCACTAACATAAAACTATTCTCACACTAAATGAAAACTAACTTTATTAACGGAATAACATAAGTGTTAGTAAAAAAACATTATCCAAATATGGAAACATATCTCTTGATCAACCATGAACTTTATTTAGATTCCCAAAAAAACCCTAGGCAATCCAAAGGTCACAAAATTAATATAACAAAAACTCAAAAATCTAGAACTATGCTCAAATTTGAAAAATGGTTTTTGGCCACATGTTAATCGTGAAATGGTTCATGAAGTGTTTCTTGAATCAATAATTTGGTTGTTTTATTGTTTTTATGGCCCTATAAACCTACATTATGTCTTGACATCCATCTTCTTTTCTATACCAAAACATCACATACAAACCCCATAGAAACTCAGGCCATTTTGATGAGGGTCAAAGAACCAATTTCATAGGAATCAACTATAATTTAACAATGATATCAAATATAAAACCCAAATATAAAGGTATGATCCCAACATCCCATGGATACTGAAGGATTAGTTTGAGAAATAGATCATGACACTCTCCCTATAACAACCTCCCAAGGCTTGACAACCTTATTTCCAAACTACCATCAACCAAAATAATAAGTGACAATTCCAATGTCTTACTCTCCTATGTAAAGTAATAACACATTCTCTGATAACATTTATGTAACATCCTGGTTTTGGAATCCACCTAGAGTCACCCCATACCCGGTTGGTAACATGGAATCAAGCGCATCCCCCAATCGCCAGAGGTTGCTGACTAGTAGCGAGGTCCTTCGGTTTGATAGGTGGGAAACTATGCCATCATTGGCCGAGTACACTGTAGAAGTAAACAAAACATGCAACAGTGGAAGGAGTAAATATCCAAAAAAATAAACAGTGGAAGACTAAAAAAATAATAAATAGGAGAACATATGTATATATGAAATTATGCATGATACATATCTAGGAAAACAGCCAAACAGGTCACAATGATGGAATACAAACATTACCAAAACAAGTACAAAAGGAAAGATAAACAGATCCTCAACATCTCAAGCCTATGCTTGGTCCAATGCTCTCCTGCTCCATAGAAATCAACTATAACAAGTCGAAGGGATCTTTCCCTTGTCTATACCTACAACAACATATCTGTTTGGGCCCAAAATCATGACCCAAACAGGGTGTGAGACTAAATCCCAGTAGGCATCCACTCGAAGATTTGTGCCTAACGTTCAGTGAGAATATGGCAGGTAATAGTGCAGTAAGCAATAAATAGTAGGCAGTAAACAGTTAGAAACAAATAGTAAGCAGTAACAAGATTCTATACAACAGTAGTCAGTCCACAAAACAACAAGAATCAGTGAAGCAAACAGGTAAACACTATAGGAACCCCTTTGGGAATTACTCGCAACCAAACCCTCTAGTCTTATCCAAGAAGTACCAACAACCCTATGGGAAGTGCACTCATCCTAACCCCTATGGTTTGGTTATAAGGAATTATAATACTCCCTGTGGATGCTTTTTCTGTCAATTCCCATTGTAGTCTAGGGTAGTCAGGGACTCTCTGACGAAGATCATGCAGTCTAACCCTCTTATAGCCCCAAGGTATATAACCTCTCTGAGGAATATGATGAGCTCAATTCCTCATATAATCTCATGTATACCACAGACTCTCTAAGGAAGCTCATTCTCTCAATTCCTTCTGTATCCTGGAATGGTTTTTAAAAAAATTAAAACAAGTAAAGACTCTCTGAGGAAACTAACGCAGTCTACCCTCCTGTAGTCTATAATATCCAAGACTCTCTAGGATGTTCAATCAGACTATCCCCTGTAGTCTAAAATGTCCAAGACACTCTGAGGAAGCTCTCTCATTCTACCCTCATGTATTATATAAGATCAAAGACTCTCTCGGAAGCTCACTCGGTCTATACCGTATAGTCTATAGCACCAGGTTCTCACTGTATCATTCCAGTCAGTGCATAATAATTCTATAAGGCCACAATACACCTATAGAGATACTTGGCTAACCAAAGTACCACTATAGAGCTACTTGGATAACCAGTCTGTAGCACCACACGCTTTTCAAGAATATCATTACATCCTATGGTAATAAGGTGTGGAAAACAGGTACAAAAGCCAAGCCATAAGAAAAACCCAAAAGTCATAACAAGAACAAAGAATAGTCAAAACATCCAATCACGTCATTTATCCTCAAACATGATCAAATTAACTCTACAAAAGCATACATGCAAGGACTGAAAACAACAGGGGCAAAACGGTTAACAAGTAATACCTCGTTCACGGGTATTGGTGGAAATTTGAACATAAAACTCAAATACTTTGAAAGGTAAGGCACAAACCACCTACATCGAGGCTAGGAGATCAATAGACTTTGAACACAGGGCTTAATTACCTTTAGAACGGAGTATATCTACAAAAACACACAAAATGTTCAACCCACGATATCTTGAGAAGATTGAGAATCATGGAATGAAACTCAAGAGGAAGGAAGATCTCACTGATGCAGTTCCAACACAATCGACGGTAGTCGATTCAGCAAACAAATGGAGGATCGGGGGGCTTAGAGGATGTCCGTAGCCATACGAATGCTCTCAGTCGAAGAACCTTCAGAATAAGTCAATTCTATCAATTAGGATAGAACATGGTCCATTTAGTAAAAAAAAGAAATTATGTGGCGTGTACGTCTACGGTACACAGCGTGTACTCTGATTTAAGCGGCCTCCAAATCTCCCCTACACACTGTGTGTGTGGCCTGGACATGGCCAGCACAGGGCCTTGCGTGGCATCAAAGTACACAGCGTGTACTTATAATGTACATGGTGTGTACTTTGAAAATTTCCATATTTTCCTCTTTTTCTCAAAAACAACCATAAAATAAAAAACATACCTGAAAAAAAGATCTGGGTTCTTACAAACATTCCCCCTTAAGGTAATTTTCCCCCGAAATTCTCTAGAGAGGCATAGAAGAAGAAACTAGAATAGCTCTGGCCATTGTGATCGTACATTGGCCCCCCTCTCCAAGGTCTCACCCAGTACTCACCCATTCTTCCATAGCACCCGTACCAGAGGAACATACCAACCACATAGAACCTCCGTACTGCGATTGATAATCCGGATAGGATTCTCCTCAAACTATGCATCAGCTTCGAGCTCAACCTCCCCGAGTTGAAAAAAATGAGATGTGTCTGAAAAGTAATGTCTAAGCTAAGAAATGTTGAAGGCATCATGCATAGACCGGTACCTCTAAGGTAACTGAAACCGATAGGCAACCGGCCCAACTCTCTCCAACACCGCAAATGACCTGACGTACCGTGGTGAAATCTTAACCTATCCATGAATCCTCTTGTATCCCAACCTCGGTGAGACACGCAGGAAAACCTGATCCCCGACCTCGAACTCCAGAGGTCGTCTCCGTTGATAAGCATAAGTCTTCTGTCAAGACTTTGCTATAGCCATCCTCTTTCTAATCAACTCTATCTGCTTTGAGGTCTCCAGAACAAGACAAGGTCCCATCAAGGCTGCCTCTCCTACCTCCATCCAGCACAAAGGTGATCGGCATGGCCAACTGTACAAAGCCTCGTAAGGTGTCATCTGAATAGTCACATGAAAACTGTTGTTATAGGAAATATCCACAAGATGGATATGCATCTCCCAAGAACCATTATAGTATAGAATGTATGATTGGAGCATATCCTCAAGAACCTAGATCTTATGCTCGGACTGGCCATCTATTGGGGGATGGAAAGTTGTACTCAAAAGTACTTGTGTACCCAAAGCCTTCTGAATCCTCTTCCAGAACCGAGAAGTAAACCATGCATCCCAATCTGAAGCAATGGAGTGTGGAATTCCATGTAGACGTACAATCTATCGGATGTACAATTTCCCTACCTCATCAACACTGAAGTTCTCCTTGATCGGAAAGAAGTGAGATACCTTCGTAAGCCTATCAACGACAACCAAAACCACATCACTCCCTCGAAGTTACCTAAGTAACATGGTCATGAAAACCATCGTGACATCGTTCCAAATCCACTCGAGAATGGGAAACTATTGTAAAATCCATGCTAGTCGTTGATGCTCCTCTTTCACCTTCTGACAAGTCAAACAACTCATGACGAACCCAGCAACATCTCTCTTCATTCCTGGACACCCGTACTGGTGGTGTAGATCATGATACATCTTGGTGACGCTAGGATGAACTGCCCAAACTGAAGAATGAAAATATTGCATCAACTCTTCACGTATGTCTACTGGAACCCATACACTTCCCTGGGAAGGCAAGATCGCATCCCCACCCACTGTCCATCTCGGAAGAGTGTCCTCTCCTAACAGACTCTCCCGCAGTACAAGGCCTTCTAGGTCTGATAGTTGCCTCATCTGTACCCAATCATGAAGGGTAGAGGAAACAGCTACAGAAGAGAGAAACATATGCCCCTGACTATCATTCACCTACAAATGCATCTCAGAGAACAATTTCATAAGATGCCACCCACTACTAACCTCTTGAACTGCATGAACCTGACTTCTCCTTCTCAACAGATCTGCCACTATGTTACCCTTTCCTGGTGTATAGGCATTCTCAAAGTGGATGGACTGAAGATACTCAACCCACCTATGTTGTCCCATATTCAGATCATGCTGAGTGATGATATACTTGAGACTCTTGTGGCCTGAAAACAACACAAAGTGCTCTCCCAGAAGGTAATGTCACCAACAATGTACGGCATGAACAATATATACTAACTCTAGATTGTGTATTGGGTAGTTACTCTCGTGTGGCCTCAACTGCAGAGACCCATAAGCAATGACCTCGTCTCCCTACATAAGAATAACTCCCAGCCATATACCTAAAGCATCATAGTAAACGCTATAGATCCTGGCCAGCTCGAGCAAGACTAGTATAGGTGCTAACTTTAACCACCCTTTAATCCCTAGAAAGGATGTCTCATAAGAATATGATCATAAGAACATCGCACCTCTCTTGGTCAGACAAGTCAACAGTGCTGCAAGGTGTGAAAAGTCCTGTATGAAATGCTTGTAGTATTCAACTATCCCTAGGAATCTCTGCACCTCAAAGACATTCTCAGGCTACTCCTTGGAAACTACTGCCCTCACTTTCTTTGTGTCAACTGACACTCCCATATCTGAGATAACATGGACAAGAAGTGAATCTGATATATCCAAAAGTGGCATTTTGAGAGTATAGTATTTAACTAATGCCCTCTCAGTGAACTCAAAATAATCTCAAGATGGGTAGCATGGTCATGTAAAGTGTGAGAGTACACCAAGATGTCATCCACGAAAACCACAACAATGGAATCCAAGTATGGATGGAAGACTTGGTTCATCAGTTCCATAAAAACTGTCAGCGTGTTCGTGAGACCGAACAGCATGGGTGCATACTATTATAGACCATTCCTGCTTCTAAAGGCTATAAGAGGTATATCATATGGTCTAACAAGAAACTTATGATAATCGGACGTCAAATAAATCTTCACGAACACTTAGGCTCCTCGAATATGATCAAAGAGGACATAGATCCTCGGAAAGGGATATCATTTCTTGACCATCAACTGGTTTAGCTTTCGATAATCCACCCAAAGCCTAAGGGTGTATTCAGCATTCTTCACAAACAGGATAAGTGAACCCTAAGGAGAAGTACTGGTTTGGATGAGACCCTTTTCCAACAACTCCTCCAACTACTTCTTGAGCTCCTGAAACTCAGGTGATTCCATCCTATAAGGAGGAATGGAAAGCGGTGCCGCTCCTGGAATGATCTCTATAGAAAATTCTACCTCACACTCTGGAGGCCAACATGAAAAGTCCTCTAGAAAGACATCCGTGAAATGATCAACCACTGGAGGAATGCCTAACTGTGAAGTCCCCTGGTCATCCAGATAAAGACTGGATATATGGGCTGTAACTCCTCCTATCCCAAGATGCTATGGCCCAGGTCTACCTGACTAGACATCCTACTCGCCACTATGAAGAAAAGATCTGTCCTATGGTGATATGAAACACACCCTGCAACGATAGTAATCGAAGACTGCCTAGAAGGGAACTAACCAGTCCATACAGAGAATGACATCATAGCCTGTCATCTCTAGGACAAATTGGCCCCATAAGAAGTGACACCCTACAAACTCAAGAGGGCACGCTCTTCACTGACGTTCGCTAGACGTACTCATTCCCAACGGTGTATCAAGAGTCAACATGTTGGAAGATGAAATGATACAGAACCAAGGCTCTCTATAACAGCAATAGAGATAATGTTATGAGAACCACCAGTATTGAAAAGGGATGAAGATAAAATCGAGGCTACTAATATTGTACCTCGAACTGCTGAAGGGATGGGATCCTGATCCGGATAGGTCTGCTCCACCGCAAAATTCTTATATGTACCATGGCCATACGCCCCTAGCCGACCACACTGATCTAATCCACTCTATCGTCACTAGTAACCTGGTGACTGACCACCACGGCCATGAACTCCACCTCAGCTCGAACGGCCGGAAGAACTCCAGTTCCCAGACTGGTGAGAAACTGGCGAAATAACATCTGTTCACGGGGTCATAGACGAACCCCTACAACTAGCTATAGGCGAGAAGATCTGACCAAAACGATGATGATGGCCCATCTTGCCGCAATATCGGCACTCCATCGAGTCCCTCTAACACTGAGGCCTAGTATGCCAACCCCTACCACACTAGTAGCATACGACCTGGCTGCCTGAAGATACATTCCTCTTACTCCGATCTGCTTGAGCAGACTTCTTGTGGCGCGTCCTACTATCAGTAGGAGGAAAACTAACTCTAGATGTCAAACCGCTCTGGCTCACTAATCCAGAATCCCTCAGATTGAACTCAGAGATCAGCGCCTAGTTGACGATAGAGGATATCGAAGTCAAACAGAATGTATTCTCTTTAGAACAAATCTCATTCCTTAGACCGTCCTAAAACATCTATGAATGTAACAAATCATCACTTGTTGGAATCGGAGTGAATCATTGTATCTCGGTAAAACGCGATGATTACTCCATAGAAGAAAGAATACCCTACTCGACACTAATACGATCCTGGGCTCGGTCGGCCACCAAGGTCTCTAGATAGAAGTAAACATAGAATATGTGTTGAAACTCATCCCAAGTCATACTCTGCTAGCACTCTGAGTATGAGATCACCTCCCACCACCTCATGGAGGTTTCTCAGAGAATATAAGTATAAATCTTCACCCTCTTCTCTAGAGGTATCTCAAGATGCTCAAAGATAGTCAGTGTGGCCTCTAGCCATGACTCTAGAGCCTGGGGTCCTCCATCCACTGAGAAAGTAGGAGGATGCTGATGCTGGAAAACCTGTGTCAACTCAGTCATCAATCGGGCAGGAGGCGGCACTCCCTGAAAGGTCTGCATCATCCTCAAGAAGTCCTCCCTGAACTACACATCGTCGCCAGCAACAGGTATAACTATTGGTGCCAAGGCTGGAACAGCAGGGGGATCTGCAGGAGGTCCTTGATCGGCCATATCTGGTGTCTGATCACCATTTGGAAACTGATGTACAACTAGGTGACATCTCGTAGGCATAGATCTGAAAGATCAAAAACACACCACTGGTCAGGAATATCAAAGACATAGAAAATTAGAGTACAAGACGAGAACAGGAGAAAATAACAAACAAGTTATACAAAACAAGACTATATGGCATGTATAAAACAACATGTTGTGTACTCTTAATCTAGACACATGGGCGTGTACTTCTACCACCTATGGTAGTGTAACATCCCAAACTACACGGCATGTTGTCCCCACACACAGCGTGTACTAAATCTCCATTCCCCTTCCCAAGCCATCTTTCACGGCTACCCTACACGGTCATCTTAACCCTAGACTACACTGTGTGTTCACTAAGGACATGGTGTGTACTAGAAAAGGTTTTGGTGACCCGTGTTGTTAGTTACACGATCGGATACACGACTGACCCTTACATGGAGTTTAACGAACAAACAGTGCATGTATAGGAGAGATAACACCATTCCATGTTATTTGTGTCACGGCTGGGTTCCTAGAACAATGCTACACGGTGTGTTCATACTCAACATGTAATGTACTACACGACTTTCCCCGACCCGTGTTGTTAGTGACACAACCGGGTACACGGCTCATTACTACACGATGTGTACCTACTGTACATAGCGTGTTCCTGACAACTTTTTCAAAACACCATGTTTCTGCTCACACAGTCCATGAAACGATTTAAAACTACACGGCTTGTAGTCATAACGTATGTGTCATGTATTCTGGGTATTTTCAGGCAGTAGCTCAGAAACTGCACCGAAGCCCAGAAACACTGAAAAACAAACATGGAGGTGCCAAATTCCGATATTTGAGGGCCCATACTCCTCACGAATCAAAGCTTGGAATCTTCTACATATCATATACAAGTTAAAAAAGTCAATGATCCACCATGTTCTGATTCATGAGGGCCTATAACACCTCAAGAACCAAAATGTGGAATTCATTTAGCAAGGTAATATACAAACAATTTCTCTATCAAACTGTAGGGATTCACTCAAGGAATATATCACAACAACATGCATAATCTACACAACGTCTATCACAACAATATAAAATCTCTAATTCACCCTAGATAGAATGGAAAAAATGAATGGCATTTGATTTCTAACTAGTGCCTATATGATGCATTAGATGGAATACCCTCATCTTATCAGGTTGTGATAGAAATAGAACCTCAATAACAACAACAATAACAACACAAGACATGTGAATAACTCTAGATGAAATCATATCAACCAAATATTCTCAAAACAAGAAAATTGTAATAAATGAGGTAGATTGGCTTTTCCCTATACACAGGTTAGCTACTCCTGAGAATATCTTATTACCATGTACCAAATCTGTCCTATCCATGGTTAAAACCTCCAAATAGTAAATCAAGAGAAAAGAATTCCTCTGAAACCACTTTGTGACATCCCGATTCTAGAATCCACCCAGAGGAGCCCCGTACCCAGTTGGTCACATGGCCTCATGCGCATTTCCTGAAACACTAAAGGCTGCCGACTAGCAGTGAGGGTCTTGGGTGTGATAGTGTGGAAATTATGCCCTAATTGGCAGAAAAAAAAGTAGAAGTAAAAAACCCTAGAATATTGGAAGTATTAAATATCCAACAACAATAAACAGAGGAACAATAAAACAATAAAGAACTGTAGGACATATGTATTTATGGAATGATGCATGATACATATCTAGGAAAACATCCCAACAAGTCACAATTTTGGAATAGAAACAGTACCAAAACAAGTACAAATGAAAAGTTAAATAGATCCTTAGAATCGCAAGCAGAATCTTGGTCCCATGATCTCCTGCTCCAAAGCAATCAAGTACAGGAAGTAGAAGGGTGATTTCCTTTCTCTATACCTACAACAACATAGTCTGTTTGGGCCCAAAAGCATGACCCAAACAGGGTGTGAGACTGAATACCAGTAGGAAACCACCCGAAGACTTGTGCCTAACAGTCAGTGATCATATGGCAGGTAATAGAAAATTTAGCAGTAAACAACAGGTAGTAAACAGTAAGCAAAAAACAATAAACAGTAACAGGGTTCTATACAACGTTAGTAAGTCCACAGAACAATAAGCAGTATTGAAGAAAACACCTAAGAATAATAAGAACTCCTCTAGGAGGTAATCTCAGCCAAACCCTCTGGTATTATCCAAGAATTACCATCAACCCTCTAGGTAGTGCACTCATCATTACCCCTTTGGTTTGGTCATACGCAATTATAAGACTCTCTAGGGATGCTCGCTTGGTAAATTCCTCTTATAGTCTAGGGTAGTCAGGGACTCTCTGAGGAAGATCACGCGGTCTAACCTTTTTTATATCTCCAAGGTCTAGAGAATCTCTGAGGATGCTCACATGGTTAATTCCTCTTATAGTCTCAGGTCTATCACAGAATCTCTATGGTATCCCAATTAGTCAATTCCTTCTTTAGCCTGTAATGGTTTTTAAAGAAATTCAAAAATGTAAAGACTCTCTGAGGAAGCTCACTCGGTCTACCCTCCTATAGTCTATAATATCCAAGACTCTCTGGGAAACTCACTCGGTTTATCCCCTGTAGTTTAAAATTTCCAAGACTCTATGAGGAAGCTCACTCGGTCTACCCTCCTGTAGACTATAAAATCCAAGACTCTCTGGGAAGCTCACTCGGTCTATCCCTTATACTCTATAACACTAATTTCTCACAGTCCCGTGCTAGTTAATGCATAATAATGTTATAAGGCCACATTAAACCTATAGAGCTACTTGGATTACCAGTCTACAACACAACAGGCATGTCAAGAATATCATTCCACCCTATAGTTATAAGGTATGGAAAACAGGTACAAAGGCCAAGGCCTAAGAAAAACCCATGGGTCATAAAAAGAACAAAGCATGGGAAAACATCCAAGCATAGAAATTATCATCAAACATGATCAAATTACCTCTACACAAGCATACAGGAAGGGAAAGAAAACAAAAGGGGAAAATGGTAAACACACAATACCTCGTTCACTAGTATTTGTGGAAATTTGAACATAAAACTCAAAGACTTCGAATGGTAAGGAACAAACCACCTACCTCGATGCTAGGAGAACAATATACATTGACCATGAGGCTTGATTCTCATAAAAATGGTGTAGATCTATGAAAACGTAGAAAACATTCAACCCACTATATCATGATATAAAGGGAAAACAATGGAATGTAACTCAAGAAGAAGGAAGAGCTCACCGGTGAGGTTCCAACAAAATCGATGATGGTCGATTCGGAAAACCAATGGAGGGTTGGGGGCTCGGAGGATGTTCGTGGCCGTATAGACGTGCCTGGTCGAATAACCATGAGAAGAAAACAATTCTGTCGATTAGGTGTGACTGTGGATCATTTAATGAAAAAAAAGTACATGAGATATACTTTTGGGGAACACGACTTGTACTTAGATTTTCTGTACTCCGCTTTATGTAGCCTCCACATCACCCCTACACACCATGTGTGTGGACCGGACACAGCCTGCACACGGCCTGACGTGATGTCGAAGTACATGTCGTGTACTTTGAAAATTTCCAGATTTTCCTCTTTTTCTCAAAAATGACCAGAAAAAGAAAAACATACCTGAAAAGAAGTTCTGGGTTCTTACAATTTGTAATGAACCTGTATGGTTCGTCCCTCTGACAGATTCCCAACCCTTCCTAAAGCTTTCGTGAAGGGAATACTCAATCCCCATCGGATTGAAATTAGTTTTTAGGAATCATAAGAATACATTTGATAATGGGTTTTCCCATTAATTATATTAAAATAAAAAACATTAATATAATGAGAATCTAAAATTCCAATCCACCCATCATACATCCAGGCTTGAGAAAATGAATCAAACCAAAAACCTAATATCCAAACTAGGATAAAATAAACACCAACACATGCTAAAAACCTCTGTCAGCACCTGGGTATCTCTTCCATTCAAGGAAAAAATTTCCAAAAATATATATATCCTTGACCACTAGAATATCACTTCACCTATAAATGTATATAGTTATAAATGTATAATTATAAAAGGTTAATCATATAAATGTACACTCACTGGACATTCTATAAATAGTAATCCTAGATCAGAAAAATCCTTGTAATATGAACCACAAGAAAAATGTAGTAATATTAAAATTGATCACACTAGATAAATACTCAATTAGAGATCCAAAGAAAAAACAAGAACCTACAACATAGACAATAATATAGTTTTGATCATATAAGCACTCAGTAGGCCACTGAACACCACTAAAAATAAATAGTTAATTACATATTAAAACATAAGAATTATAATTTAAAATAAAATAAAATAATATTCATTTCATATATTTTTATACAAATAATAAACAATAAATTACAACTATGCTTAAAAATATTTACTAATATTTATAATAAATGAAAATTGTCACTCTGACGAGATTGTTTTCCCAGTCTAAACTACATTGATAAAATATTAGTCATCCTAAACATTTTTGATAACTAAACATTTTTTAAACCCAAAAAACCCGAAATTTGCATTTAAAAACTCACACACACATCGAGTTAAAAAAAATTCCACTATTATCACATGAAAAAAAACTTTAAAAATAATTTTAAAAAATAGTTTTAGAACACTTTAAATTCAATATTTCATCTTAATTCATAAAAATTATTTCAAAAACATTTTCAAATAATATTAAAATAAACCCACAAAAGGATTGAAGAAATCATAAAATCATGCATCATTATGTCCGGTAATATAATAAGATGAAACACATAAAATTTAAATATGTGACATGAAATAAAATAACAACATGGGATACAATCGATACATAAAAATAAATTTCCTAAATGTTCCTAAAAGGGATCCTAGTGTTGCGGTCTCTTCTCTAGGTCCTGAAATGAGACTATTCTAGACTTTTCATAATATACAAACCTTATAAAATATGTTTCATTGTAATACTAGATATTTGACTACCCTATACACAACCTCATCGGAGTGAAACCACCCATATAAACCTATCATAAACTATAGGGGACACTATTAGTGTGTGTCTCACTAATGAATTATCTGTCTAGACTCTCATATAATTATAATGGTTTCCATGACCAATAAACATATAGGTGAGTAAAATCAATCATTCTATTATTTAATGATAAAACATTCCCAAAAAGACACATACATCACCTCCTAAAATAACAAAAGCAACCCCATATAAAAAATAATAATATAATATGTAATGTAATGAATCAAAGATCGCGATTAGGGGGTTATAAACAAATAAAGAAAAAAATAATGATGGTGATAAAGAGGGTATGACATCACTTATGAAAAAATCATTTACATAAAATTAAAAATTGTACATCACTTTCAAAAAAGATAGGAATAATAATCCATTTGAACAAAACATATTTGGAATACAAATGGGAACTCCTATTAAACATTTTAAATCACCACTGAAAATATTCAGTTCCATATGAGATTTAAAATTCAATACCCATGTATAAAAACATTTTTAAATCACCCAAATAATTAGTAAATTTACAAAATCATTAAACAGCAAAAACAAAGGTTATCACATCCCTTTGAAAACAAACACCCCAAAATAAATAGTTTGAGACACAATTTAAATCAATAATTATTTTTAAAATGTCAATTTAGTGATCACTACTAATTTAAAAACCAAGCAAAATTTTTAATAGCCAATAATTAATTTTCATGACCACATAGAATGTAATAACATACAATCCCTTGGTTTTTAATTACATTCAATATAATTTAGACACTCATGGGAAATACATATAATAATGATTTAAATTAACAAACATTTCCAAACATAATTATATAAAATTCACATAATAGAAATTGGTGGTAAGGAAACACCTACATGGTTCCTATGGAAATTAATCTTGAAACAAGTTGTGGTGAGCTGAAACATGTCTCCTTTGAAGGTGGTGGCTCCCAAACAGAATAACATATCTCTAAAACCCCAATATTTTAACACCCATACCCTAGTTACCCAATTTCGGTGCATTATGACATAACACTGGCATGATCACAAAATATCAAGTCTCAAAAGACCGATTAGTTTTGTTGCCTTATAAGTACTAGATACATTCATAAGTTTTACATTACATTATGAAATGAAAAACTACAACAACATAGTCTACATAGGACACACTCATATACCTTAGACTATCCCTAAAGGTCATTCATAACTTACTTCTCCGCATCCTCGGAAAAATAGAACACTGAAAGGGGTGATCTTAGATGCTCAGTAAGTATAACATTATAGGGGAAACATTTATAAATAAGCATAAATATTTTAGGAAATGTATAAAACTAAAAAAAGGATTTTAAACTTAAACTCCATCATAATATGGAAAATATAAATCAAAATACTTCCATTTTCTTATTCAAATGGATATTATAGTAGTTGAATAATCACATGAAATATCAATAGCCACTTCCAAAATGATGGGATGCATAATACCATACTTCATAACCACATAGTCAAGGACATGTGCCCAGAGTACAAATAAGATTTTTTCAAGGACTTGTTCCAAGAAACTAGTTTGACTCATGAGACCAACTGATGTATCGAGGAGATGTAGTGGGCTCCACCTATCACTTACTAAGTCCAACACAGTCCTTATATGAAAGTGATTAAACATAACATAAACATTCATATTTAATCTAGCATACGTAATGTCAATAATTTATCCATAAACCATGAATGGTATAAAAATAAGGCATCCACAGTGAAACATATCGCAAAACCATTAATACAATATGGATGATATGTATCATAATAAATCAACTTCAAACAAGTTTTAAATCCATAAAAGTATGTTGAAATGGATGAAAAGAAATCTATTTGAAACAAATACATCTTTCTATTTTGAAACCAATTTAAAGTAACATAATTATAAAATAAAACATTTTTTTTGGAAATATTCTTATAAGATTGTAAGGGAAGCTTCAATGATGTTATAATGGCATTAAATATCCACCCCACCGTATAAGATAAAAAAAGACATTCTTACCTTAATTTTGTTGAAAAGGTCATAAATTACCTTGTTTAGAACATGACGGAAAGATTTATATCAATTTGTTTTATAAAAATTCAACCAAGGGTATGAATTACATTAACCAATAGTATAGAAAATAGTAAAAATGTTTTGAAAAACTTTTTTTTGAATCATGGATGTTCATGACAAATATGTCCTAGTAGATAATATAGTATAAACAACCTCGGATAATGAAGACATCATAGAATTAACCCTTACCTCGTAAAAATTCTTGATCGAGGGTATGTTAACCTCATGTATAATAGCTAATTAAATGTTATTAAGTTATACAAGAACCATATACATAAATATGATATCATATATTATCTATTTATATTACTTGTTAATGATATTTTTCTATTACCGTCATTTCGGGTGTTAACTAATTCATTTTCATTTATGTGTTTTGTTACAGAAGCCAAGTTTTTTATTGATATGATTTATTTGATTCATATCCTGAATGATATTAAGTTATTAAACATTATTTTTAATCGTCAAATGAAAATTATTCTTGAATGTTTTTATGGGTAATGAATCTCATCGCGTTCTTGGAGAAGGTAATCTGTACGTATGCACGAGCGACAATATCATTATTTTGATATTAAAATATAAAGTAAATGGATAGTATATCATTTATACAGAATAATAAAAATATTATAAATATTATTTACATAAATTATATATCATTATAATACCAATAAAAATAATAATGTATTGAATAACAACTACACCATGTTGTGGAGACGGTAAGTCGTACGTACGCAGATATGGTGACATGTTATTCATAGGATGGACAGAATAATGAATATGGTTGTAATATTATTTTAATAGAATAAAAATATATAGATTATTATGGATTTATAAATATATATGGAAACAACAATGAAAGAGGATGTGGAAGAATAAAATAACTTGAAAGAGGTTATTAAATATTTACTTCTTCTTCTGGTGATTCCTTTTGAGTTGATCAAAAGGGAAACTCAGGTAGGCTTTCTGATTAAACTAAGGACATTAGGTTTCTGGTAGTAATGTTGGGAGGATATTTTTGGAGGGTTTGTCTGATACAAATGGATTTGGAAGAGTGAATAGGATAGAAGGGTAATTTCCCTTTTATAAGTGAGGTGAGGGGCACCATAGGGAATGATTGAAATATTATTTTATAATAAAATATTATTATGTTTATAATGGCTCCAAAATGATTTATTTATAGTATAAGGTGTGTATGGGTCAAAATACACTCATCCAATAGTTTTTATATAGGTTAAGGTCATCATAATAACCTTATATTTTAGATTTAACATTTAGTTAAATAGTTAGACATTTACCATGTCTCTTTGTATTTTTATATTATATGGTTAATAAACATACTATAACAATCCAAGAGAACCTCAAGTGATTGATTGTTAATATATATAACCTTATCTATGTCAATTAGAAGATCCTTAGATTTTTCTGAATAATATATCAGTTAATAATATCATATATTTTTTAAAAACTCATTTATGTATATTTTTTCACTATTTAGTAATTAATTTTTGTGGAAGTCATAAAAGCATTATTACTTAGAAAAAAATTATTTAATCAACCATAACATGTCATATTAACCTAGAAAATTATTTTAATTCATCAAAAGTCTCACACTAAATTTAATTAGATATTTCTAATATCAATTATTTTACATTTTCATTAATATGGTAATTACTACATTATCATTGTGTCGTAAAGAAATTAAACTATATATTGTCTAAAAATTATTAATAAAATGACATTATTTATGAAATATTTTTATCTTTCTAAATAATATTTATATTCTAAATTAATATTATATAACCCCATGTAAAAAAAAATTTACTAAAAGATATGTGTTTATGTCATTTCTGCCGGTACATTAAATTAATTAATATAAAGTGTCATTATCACTCTCAAGTGGCTCCATGGGGTCCCAATATCTACCAAAGGATTCCCATGGTCGGCCATGACTCATCCAATAATATTAGGACATGTTATAAAGTAATTTTTTATTTTTAAAATATTATTATTACCTTGAATTACCCTATTTACTTTTAACAACGATAAATAAATGTCAAAAGATACTATTCATGTAAAATTATTTTCATCTTGTTGAACCAAATTTTACTTAATGATATTAAAAATTTCTCTTGGATTTTTGAAATTGAATTCACATAAGATGTAAAATTATGTTTTATGGAAAATATGTAAATGCTCTTAGGAGGTGGATAAAAGACGGTAAAAAATTCAGTAAAATTTTATATATCTAAACATATTATAAAATAACTCCAATGAATTACATTGAACATATATAAGTATTATATAATAATCTAGCCTTAAATAAATATAATTAAAATAAATTATTATTCAAATAAAAAAATCAGTTTTTAATAATAACGCAATGGTTTTTACTATTTATCAAAAATTGAATGTTTCCAGAAAAATACCCATATTTAACCATAAGAAAATTTTGATATTCCAAATTCAAAAATGAAGTCCATTTTGAGAAATAAAATTTATAAAATTTCAAAACTCAGGTATTATTATTCATATCGTCTAGTTTGATTGGTTGTAGTGTGTTAGAACTCGATGTTGTGTACAACACATGATTTTTTTTTTATTCAAAGAGAAATGTACCGTGGAAGGTTGAGGTGTTACATTCTTCCCTCCTTAAAATAATTTTGTCCATGAAATTTCTAGAATTTCACTATACAAAAAGACTTGGGTGGTTCTTCATCATATGTTACATGGGTTCCCACATCGCCTCTTCCATCATGTAATTTCTGCATAGAACTTTTTCTAGACGAGTCTTCTGGTTTCTCAACACTTGTTCTCGGGTATCCAGAATCATGACAAGTTCTTCCCAAAAAGACAGATTGGATCCCAATTCTATTTTTTCAAAGGTGTGTACATACATTGGGTCAGTCATGTATTTTCTCAACAGTGATATGTGGAAAAAATCATGAACTTTGGAGAGACTTGGCGACATTTCCAAATGGTAAGCTACAACCCCAATTCATTCTATAATTTCTAAAGGTCTGATGTACCTAGGAAAAACTTTACCCTTCTTACTGAAACTAATAACACCATTCCATGGATATACCTTCAGGAAAATATGATCTCTGACCTGAAATTCCAAATCCTTCCTTAGGTTATCAGCATAGATTTTTTTCCAACATTGATCCACTTTGATGTGGGTTTGGAAAACCTTCACCTATTCCATTATTTCTTCAACAAGTTCTGGGACTATAAGTTTTCTTTCACCAACATCATCTGAACAAGTTGGTTTGCGACATCTCATTCCATATGACGATTCATATGGTGCCATTTTAATACTTGAATATAATCCATTTTTATAGGAAAATTCAACCAGAGGTAAATATTGATCCCACATACCGTGAATGTCAAGTTAGTAAGATCTCAACATGTATTCTAAGGTTAGAATTGTCTGTTCTGATTGTCCATTAGTTTGAGCGTGGTAGGTAGTGCTCAAATGATGTTCAGTATCCAAATCCTTATGAAGTCTTTTCTAGAATCTTGATTTAAAATGAGGATCAATAACCAAAATAATCGATTGGGGTACTCCATGAAGATTTACAAAATCATTAATATATAGTCTTGTTAAATGTTCGAGAGGTAAATCTTCTCTTATAAAATGAAAATGTGCTGAAATTGTAAGATGATCAATAATGACCCATATTGCATTATTCCTTCTTGGTGTCTTTGGTAGTCCCCTTACAAAGTCCATCGTAATATCATATTATTTCCACTTAGGTATGGGATGAGGTTTCCTAACTCCTCTAGGATGTTTTCTTCCAACTTTCATTTTTTCAAAACCCAACCATATTAACATAAAATCAGAAATCTATCGCTTCACGTTGTTCCACAAAAAAGGTTCCTTCAAATCTATATACATATTAGTTCTACTAGGGTGTATAGAGAAATTTGATCTATGATAATTATCTAACAATTCCCTTTTTAGATATGGTATGTTGGGAACACAAACCCTCTTCCCAAATTTCAAAATTCAATCTTCATATATGAAGTCCCTCAATCTCTAATCATTATTAGCTTTAATCTTCATTTGAAACTCTCCATCATTGCTCTGAGAACAGTTTATCTTTTATAGTAATGATGGTTTGGCAACCATTTGAAAAAGTTTTGATGTTTCACCTTCCATGGTTATCCCCATGTTAGACATTATTAGATCCATGTATATAGGATACTTTTCAACTCTCATCTTGTCTAGAAATCCATGATCCTTTCTGCTCAAAGAATATGCCACCTTATTCTACTTCCTCATATGGTAGTGTATGGTGCAATAATAATCATTAAGTAGTTCAATCCATCACCTTTCCTCATGTTTATTTCATTTTGTGATAAAATATAATTCAAACTCTTGAGATCAGTATAAATTCCACATTCTTCACCATACAGATAATGACTCTATATCTTCATAGAAAATATTATAGCTGTTAACTCAAGATCATGAGTAGGATAGTTTTGTTCATGAATTTTTAGCTGTTGTGATGCATAGGTAATAACATTATCATTCTGTATATGGGCACAACAATGTCCTTTCTTTGAAGAATATTTATAAATAACAAACCCATCATTCCATTATGGTAGTTTCATGATAAGATAATTGACGAATATTCTCTTCAGTTCTTCAAAACAGAATTCACATTCTTTTTTTCTAAACAAATTTAACCACTTTACGCCTGATCTTGGTTAATGGGTTAGCCAATCTGGAAACAATTTGTACAAAGTGCCAATAATAACCTACTAAACTAATAAAACATTGTACCTTAGTTATACTAGTCAGTACTAGATATTCGTGGATTGCCTTGGTTTTTGAAGGATCAACATAGATTCCCTCATTGGAGTCTATTTGGACATGAAAAAAAATCTTATAAATCCATAATTCACACATTCTAAACATCCCATATAAATCATTTCTTCTAAGAGTCTTTATAATAAGTGGTTTTCATGAACTTAGTAGATTTTAGAGTATACCAAGATATCAGGAAAAAATACAACTACAACTTCATCAGGATATTCTTTGAAAACTATGTTCATTAGATCCATGAAAACAGAGGGTGCATTAGTCAACCCAAAAGGGATTACTGTAAACTTGTTATGCTCGTACCCATTATGAAATTTCGTCTTTGGAATGTCTTCCTTCTTCACACACAATTGATGATATCCAGATCAATGGTTAGTCTTTGAAAAATATTGAGCTCCATGACGTTTTTAGAATAAATCATCAATGTGAAGTAGGGGATACTTGTTCTTTATTATTATATAATTGACCTCCCTGTAGTCATTACACAACATCATAGATCCATCTTTCTTCTTAAAAAAAGAACAGGGGCTCCCCATGGAGAAACACTATGGAGAATAAATCCTTTATTAATAAACTCCTCTAGTTGCATCTTTAGCTACACTAATTCTACAGTAGACATTAAATAAAGGTTATTTGATATGGGCCTTGAACCAGGAATTATGTTAATGGAAAACTCAATTTCTCGTTCTGGAGTTTTTCTAGGTATATCCTCTAGAAACACAACAATATATTCATGCACAATAGGTACATCATATATTTGAACATCTCTTTCCTCACCCATTGTTATTTCATTCTATTGTTCCCCAATAATTGAATTTATAAGATCTATTGGGGGTGGATCTATAAAAGAATCACATAGTGATGTTTCACCTCTAAATATAAGGTATTCATTATCATCATCATCAAAACTCATAACATTATTATTGTTGTAATAAATTTTATCATCATGGTCTAAAACCCAATCCATATCAAGGATTATATAAAATTCAATCATAGGTATGGCGATGGGATCAGTTGATAATTAACAATTATATGCCTTAATGGGAACCAATTCAAAAAACATTGTTGCAATGATACTACCCTTATGATTTTTGACAGATAACTCTCATGATAAATTAAATTAGAAATATCTAATGTTTTTAGAAAATCAGGAATATATGAAATAATGTGATGATCCAGAATCAAATAATACATTAACTAAACTTGTGAAAACCATTAAATTACCTGCCAACACATCTTTCAGAGCTTCAACCTCAGCAGTAGTGATAGAATATCCATGGCCTTGCTCCTTTTTCCTTTTCTGATGTATGTTTCCTTCGCTCATAGGATATTCATTCGCATAATGTCCCTTTCTCTACAATTGTAGCATTCAACATTAACAGCCTCCTTCTTCCCCTTGCAATCACGAGCTTGATTTCCTTTTTCACCACACATGTAACAGACTCCCATTCTCTTCAGACAAGTACCAGGGTGTTTCTTCCCACATTTTTCTTGCATGATGGATATTCAACTTTTCTCTTCTTACCCTTATTTTCATTTACATAGTGTTTATCATATCTATTCTCCTCTTTACTTGCTTTAAAGAAGTTCGACTCAGATAATTCGTTTTATGTCTTGATAACACATGAGACTATATCTTTATACGATAAGAAAGATTGTGAGACTAATGCTTGATGGATAAATGTTTTTAAACCATCAATGAATCGATCAATCTTACTCCTTGTGTTATGTATACAATTTTCTACATACCTTGCTAACCTTGTAATGTTAGCCTCATATTTCGTTACATTTTCATCCTCATTTTTCCTCAGACTCTAAAACGGTCATTACATATCCGCTTGATGGTCACGAGGAAAGTATTTTTCTAATAAGATATCTTTAAACTCTCTCCATTCCCTAATTGATACTTCTTCATCTTCCTTTTTGTTTTGAATTAATGACCACCATTGATATGCGTCTCCTGTGAGGCGATAAACTGTCATGACAAATTTTTCCCTTTCGCTACTCCCCAGAGCATGAAATATTTTCTCTAAGGAACATCGTTTCTCAGCAACAAATGGATTTGATTTCTCATTGACCGTTGGTGGTTATTTCCTCGTGAAGCGGTCTGACATTGATTTTCCACATTGCGAATCAGGGAGCTACATACGGGTAAGGTTATTTTTCATAACCTGAGTGAGTTGTCCTAGTATGGTGATAAGTTGTTCAGCACCAGTTGCATCACCAGCTCCACTATAATTTTCTTGATTAAGAGGGAAATCCCTATATGTAGTACGTGCATTGATACAATTTTCAATCCTTCCACTAGGCGCTATTTGTAAAAATGGAATATACTAGATTAGTTTATGAATCACAATACATAATTAAAAACTTATAACATATTTGACATAAATTGAATAGTTTATGGATATAATCCATAATCATAAAAAATGTTTTCTTTGAGGAGGTATATACTCATAAATCCTTCATAATGTTATTTAAAGAAAATGTGAATTATCTAATGCATATCCCCGTAAGTGTCATAACCAAGAGTGCAGAAAGTCCCATTGTCGTGTACCAGGATACCCCGGGTCAACCCTTAAATTACTTTTCGGAGTTTTCACTCCTAGGTACATTTTTTCCAGAGCTACCTATACCTTCTCCTATCCAGATAAAGATTTATTGCTCAGAAAATATACATAATCCCAACATTACCAATATTTTAGAATGTTCTTCAATACTTTTCATCAATGTCTATCTTAGGGTAATGTTCTCTAATCAGAGTTTATCTAAATCAAGCTTCCAAGGTTAGTAGTATACTTTTTCTGATACCAACTGTAACACTATGACCCTAATTACCAAATTTCGGTGCATTATTACATAACATTGGCATGATCACAAAATATCATGTCTCAAAATACCGATTAGTTTAGTAGCTTTGGGTGTACTAGAAACAATCTTAATTTTGACATTACATTATAAAATGAATAACTACAACAACCTTGTCTCCATAGGCCACACCCATATCACTTATACTATACCTGGAGGTCCATCATAATATACTTCTTTGCATCCTAGAAAAAATAAACCATAGAAATGGGTGAGCTCAGATGCTCAGTAAAGATAACAATATAGCAGAAACTATCATAAATAAGCATAAAAATTTATGTAAATGTATAAAACTAAAAAAAGACTTTTAAACATAAAATTCATCATAATGTGGAAAATATAAATCAAAATAATTCAATTTACTTAATCAAATTGATATTATAATAGTCGAATAATCACATGAAATATCAATAGCCACTTTCATAATGATGGAATGCATAATTCCAGACTTAATGACCACGTAGTCAAGGACTTGTTCCAAGACTACAAATAATATTTTTTCAAGGACCTATTACAAGAAACTAGATTGTCTCATGATACATACTAATGCATCAAAGTGTAATAACGAGCTCCACCCTAAACTTATTATGTCCAATGTATTCATAATATGAAAAGGATTAAAAATTACATAAACATTCATATTAAAACTAGCATACAAAATGTCAATAATTTATCTATATACCATGAACGGTATAAAAATAACACATCCACAATCAAAAAATATAAAAACCTTCAATATAATCTGGATGATTTGTATCATAATAAATCAACTTCAAACAAGATAAAAATCCATCCAATTATGTTGACATGGATGATAATAAATCTATTTGAAAGAAATACCACTTTCTATTTTGAAACCATTTATTTGTAAATAATTATAAAAGAAATCATTTATTTTGGAAATAGTCTTATAATATTGAAAGGGAAGCTTCAAGATTTTATATCGGTGGAACAAAGCCACACCCGCTGTATATGTTAAAAATACATTCATACATTTATTTTTGTTGAAATGGTCATAAATAAATTTGTTTGGAAAACAAAAGAAATATTTCTTTCATAAAATGTTATAAAAAGTCAATTGAGGGTATAAATTACTTTAACCTATAGTCTAGTAAATATTAAAAATGTTTTGAAATAAACTTTTTTAAGAAACATGGATGTGGATTATAATGATGTATCAATAGATAAATACATATAAAAAACCTATGATAATAAAGAGATCGGAAAATTAACCCTTAAATTGTAATTTTCCATGATCGAGGGTACGTTAAAATAATGAATAATAGATAAATTAATGCTATAAAGTTATTGAAGA